>JAWWEU010000040.1:50315751-50413404 GCA_035583155.1 Acropternis orthonyx | reverse complement strand
TTCCCTTCCCTTCCCTTCCCTTCCCTTCCCTTCCCTCTTTACATTTGGCTGCATTACTGATGCCTGATATGGTTCTGGAGAACCCAAGTGTCCATGACCTGTGTGACATGGTCCCAGCCTACAGCCCTACTTAATGCTAGAGCCCTGCCCTGTCCCATCCACAGCAGGACATATCCAAGATGATATGCAAGACCAGTGTGGCTTATGTTGAAACCTGACCATCTTTGATTTTGGGAAAAGCCTGCAATTCTGGGCTGTGCTACAAAGAAGCCATATACTTGGTCAGCTTTTCTTCCTAGGGAAAAAAGAATGTTGAAACAAATTTTTTTCCCCCCATTTTTCTCAAAGAGAACAAGTATCTGCAGCTGGAAAGTCATGAAATGCACACACATAGTGTTCAGAATCTTTAAAAGACCAGGCCACTGATTTAAAATAAGTTTGGTCTTTTATTAAATCAAAGTCCTAATCCTGCACATTCAGACAAACAGGTCAATGTCTACAGTTACCCAGAGCCTTGCTAAAGCTTCTGGGTCCATGACTAGGCTCAGAAATCATGTGGTACATGTGGATCTGCAAGATCATGTAGTACCATTTCCCAGCTGTACCTTTTAAAATCAATTAGATGGGATAATGTAGGGATGATTTTGAGGGTATTGAAGATCTACAAAACCCCAAACTGCTACTGGAAAGTAGAGGTTTCTTCCCAGTTATTCAGAGGTGCATCATTGTTTATAATGATCTAATATAGACTGCTTATTTAGTTTATTCATCTGTATCTGAAGTGCATACCTTGAAGCTCTTAGAAATCACATAGGGGTTTGAAAAATGTCTTATACTGATACAAAATTTATTTAAGCCCTCTAATAATAACTCAGACTGCATAAATCAACCCACTAACTTAGTAATAAACTCCTCGCTCTCCTGGTACTTGTCAGGCTCCTGTGTTTGAAGCACGGGAGTGTTCTCTGAAGAGCAATCAGCCCTGCATATTAGGGACTAAAATCTCAGAAAATGCCTTCTCACTTGCCTTGGACTGGAGGTGTGTGCTGCTGTGGTGGTGCAGGAGGGAGCTGGTCTCTTCGCTAAGCCAGGCTTTGCAGGTTGATACCAGTCCTTGCAACCTGTGGGCAAGTGGACACGCTGTGGGTTCTTGGTATGAAATGCTGCTTGTTGGTGTTTTCTGCAGTAGCTTTTGCTCCCTAGCATCTGCAGATTGCAGTACAGAAGCCTCATTTCCATGTGACCAAGGCAAGATTGGAAGGGTGCTTCCAAAAAGAAAGGTTGTTCCTCTCCTAGCAAGTAATGTGTGTGTATTAAAAACCCCCAAACACAAGGGCAGCTGATCTCTGCTTCTGACGTAACTGTTGTCTGCAACAGAGGCACCACATCTTTCTCCGTTGTGCCTCGATGTAAAGCTCCGTGGGGGCATCCTGGGAGGGCGAGCAAGGGGCATGTCTGTGTGAAACCACAGGAGCTGGGCTTATGGCAGTGGGGTTGAACAGGATGGAGAGGAGCTGCTGCCCTGTGCTGTTGGTAGCTGGTGAAGTGGTGAATGACAGGGATTTTGCTGCTGTGATGTGACTGCTGAAAGTATTTGTCCGCTATGATCATTGGGGTGGGGGGCAGAGGGGAGGAGGTTTTTATTTCCTTTCTCTGAAGTGTCAGAGTTTGGCCATGTCTAGAAAAACAGCGCTGTACAGAGGGTGTGGGTGGGGTTAGTGGTGTTAGACATTTCTCAGGTGTTGGGTTAGTGTGTCTGGCTGACAGGCTCAATTAAGTTGCTTTCCAGGACAGAGGTTAGGAATGAATTCTTCTACAGATCAAACTGTCAGAAATGGATGGGAACCTGTTTCTGCTGCTGCTTGTGTGTGTGCAAGTGTGTGCATATGTGCCCAGCATCATTTTGTATCTCCTCCCAGAGGGGTGACTTTCAGCAGTGTGATGCCTTCAATTGCTTGTCTTCCTTGGCCTTTTTTTCCCCCTATTTTGCCTTCCGACTCACTATGAGTTTGCCTGTGGGGGTGGTGGGAGATGGGGATAAGGTAACTATTTGTAGACTCCTTCAAACTGACTTTTTGTGCCAGGTTGCAAGGATCTGGCTTGGACTATAGGAGTCTGTTTCAGGTCTGTGGTCAGATATGCTTGCATTGGTGTTTTCTCTGCTTTTCAGTGATCTCTATTCAAACAAATGTCCTAGCTTTGACTCCTTTTCCTGGTGGCAGCAGGGAGAGAAGGGGACTTACATAAATGAGTAGCAGTGTCAGTAGTCAAATCATGTGTCATGCAGGGACCCATCAAAAGGTCCTGGTCTATCTATTGACCTGAGATTGAAGAGCCTGTAGGCCTTTGCAGCAGAGCTAGAAATATTGTCTCTTCTCTGCTTCTAGATGATTCCAGTCTTCACAGCTATGTTTCTTTCCCATATCCCCTCTTCTTTCTAGAGGCAGAGCCTAAGGCATCATCACACTCCACATCACTTCACCTTGTTTTTGTTTTTGCTAAGAGTTTGCCCCAAATGTGTAGCTGGGTTTATGCAGATTATCTCCTTTGGAGAGATTGTAATTTATATATAGGGAGGCAGTAAATTATAGGGAGAGGAGATGTATTAGATATAACTCTTGATGCTCCCCAAATCTCTTAGTATTTTGTTGCCTTTAGGTGTGCTCCTTACTGTTTCTACCTCCCCATCTCCATTTTCATCTCAGGGAATCTCCTCTCCAGTTGTGAGCAGTGGTGTGGGTTGGGATGAAGTCTGGAGGTGGAGTGAGGATGCTTGTGCAGAGGTGGGAGGTTGCCTTTAGTGCTGTGCTGTGACAAAGAGCAGGGAGTCTCCTGGGGTCTCCCTGCTCCTTATATGTTGTTGTTTTTCTACTCCTCCCTGCAACAGGTCCTGAAGGGGCACTGGGGTGGGCTGGACACTGGGACTGGGACAAAAAGGGAAGGATCCAGGAAGGATAGTGTGAAACAGCAGAGATTCTCACTGTTGGCTTAGCCTGGGTGGAAGCAGCCCTAGGCTGCCCTTTTCCATCACTCTCAGTGCAGGTACAATTCGAGCAGCTGCAGCACTGGGCATCTATCCTTGTGGTGGGCAGGAGCTGCAGCTCTGTTCCCCCAGTGCGGGCTTCTCTGGGAGGCATAGTTGAGGTATTTGCACATCTGTCTTTTCTGCAAGCACTTCATATTCTGGCTCAAGGGCTAAGGATCTGAGGACAGCCACAAAGCCACCATTGCTAGTAGTCTACAACACCGCTATCTTCCTCTTCATCATCCTCATCTGACCCATCTTAGGTTTCATCTTTGTTGCTGGTCTGAAGGAGGGAGTAAACAGCACATTAATGACTTTCCTAAATGAAGTTAAACCAGATGTTTGCCTGCCAGTGGGGATGCAGCAAAACAACACAAAGGGAACTAGTGAGGACAGAAAGACAGGCAGAAAATAGCTTAATGAGATTAATCTTAGGAAAAATGGAAGCTAATGCATCTGGGGGCAATGTAGTCTGAAACACGGGGTCTGGGGACCTGCTGGGGTGGAAGGAAGGGACGGCATGGGCCACAAGACCGAGGTGTGACAGTAGGTGGCATATCAGACATGGACTCGCAACATGACAGGGCCGGCAACAGAGACATCACGGTGGCAGCTCGCCCCCGTGGCCGGCCTAGGCGCCGGTCCTGCGGGAAGGCGACACTTGGCACATCATTATCGGCAGAACACTGGCAGGTGAGAGGCCGCTTTCAGTGCGGATCTGCACGGAGGGACCACGGGGCTGGGGAGATTATTTTATAAGCAAGGATTAAGTGCTAAAGATGTGTGGCTTGGCTAAACGGTGGTTTAAGTGAGAGAACCTGACAGGAATCCACTTACGTGAAAGGTGGCAGTGTGCCCGAGGAGGAGGCACCGCTGTGAGCACTGCAGACCAAAGAGGGCCAGAGGGAGTGAGTGGGGCAGGTTCAAAAGGGAAATACTGACTCTGGGGCAGAAGCTCCACATAAATGGGTCTGTCAGAGTGTGGAGTCATCACCAAAAGGAAACTTTTAATGTCTGTTTATTTGGGACACCAAAAATGAAAATATTTTGTTGTAAACAAGTATGGATATTCTCTGGGGAGCAATGGGATAAGGCTAAGGTCTTCCACAGCCCCATATAGTTAAGGCCAGGTAATGATTTTCCAATGGGAAGCTTCCTTCTCCTCTGTACCTCTGACACCTAAAGTGATGATGTTTCTTCTATTAATTTTCTTTCATTACCTTTTCTCCATCTCTCCAGCAACATCTTTATTGGTCTCCACAGCATCTCCTTCAGGCTTGACCAAAGGCTTCTTAGCAATGTAAGCAGATCCCTGCTTTGCTGTGTCAGAGGCAGGGACCACAGGCATGGACAGGATGCGACTATCCCAGCCTCATGAGAGGGAAGTGATACACTGGACATTGGCTATGATGATGAGGATGGGAGTGTCCAGGAGATCTGGGCTTGCTCTTCCTACAGTTGTGGAGTGCTGTCTGCAGTACAGATTGCAGCCAGGGTATTATTGCAGCTTCAGGACAGATGGTTTGCTTATTTTGTCCTGTGCTGGCTGGATTGCTCCTTCCCCTGCTTTGTGGGATGTGGGAATTTCTTCTGCTCCCTGTCCAGAGTAGGAGGAAAGGTACAAAACCACCAGGGTGAAAAAGGAGAGGCTGTGAAGCTCTTGAGCAAATCTGGCAGAGATTAATAGCATGTGTGGAGATAAGGCACAGCAATCTACCAGCACAGACCTGAAAGGCAACAGGTTGTGCGCATTTGACCAGGGCAGGGCAAGGTAGCTGGGAGACCCTGACTCTGGTGCAGGCCAGGGGTGGTTGCACACCAGCACCTGTGAGCAGTGGATTGGGCACTGTTTGAAATGCTGTCTGCTGGGTTTCTGCCACGTACCATTGCATTTGGAGGTGCTGAGATGATGGAGATGTAAAAGATGGTCTTTCAAATTAACTGCTAATAAAAGTGACCCCGTTCCTTACTGGCACTCGTACAACTCCACACGCACACAAACAGATGAGAACAGGCACTGCCTCACATGAAGAGGCAGAGAAACATGCTGATGCCAGATGAACACAAACACAGAGGGTGCCATGTACCACTAATTACACTGTACCATGACAAACGCTCAGAATGTGAAACCTGTATGACTAACACATCCCCACAGCCAGACACATGCATCAAAGCTAACGCTTGCCATTTATAGCAACAAACAAGTACGGGCTCACAACTGTGTACAGCAGACCACCCTGGGAGGCACATGCGCACATGCAGCTACCAAATGGGGTCACCCACATGCATTCATCAATATACCATGCAGTCAGAGACCTCCTTAAATAAGTCTGGGTCTGTGTGAAGCTGGCCATAAGAGCTGTGTCTGAAGAAGCTTGTTGACTTTCAGGTGGATGTTTGGAGATGATAAATAAATATCTGTGCCTCAGGTGCTACTCCCATCAACAGGGCTGTCTTGCTCTCCTCTGCAATGCCAGCTGGAATTTGTAGTTTTTATACCTCTTCTGCAAGGGTGGTGTTAGCCAGACAGAGTGTCTGCTGTGCTTCTTGCTGCTTCTGAGTAACAGGTGACTGATGGTGATGGATCACATCAGGATGGGAGGTGCTGTATGTACATAGGTCTGCTCTTAAAGGAAATATACTCTGCACTTTCATTTTGGATTGGACCCTAGCATTACTTCTGTGAACAGTGCACAGTGGGGAAAGGACAGCTCCAGGACAGTGCGGGCTGGCAAGGGTTACAAAGTTAGGGATGGTGGTGAGCAAGGTGATCTCTGAGGGTACTCCCACATGGGAGGAGAGTTGTCATCCCTCTGGACTCTGAGTGGATTGCCTCCAGCACCAGGATGGTGCTCTGGGTACCTCTCTCTGGTATTTCCCTCTCCTGGGTGGCTGCAAAAGGCTCTTTCACTGTCAAGATGCAAATAATCTGGACAGGTCTGCATGGGCATTGTAAAGGTCCCATCAGTCCACCCTCACCCATGGCCCTTGTTGGACCCTCTCTGCCCAAACCCCTGCCAAGAAGGGGTAATGAGGAGCCAGAAGACTGCTTCAGCTGGGTTGTGGTGCCTGCAGGATGCCTTGGGCTGGCTCACTCATGGCAGGTCATGGCATTAAGAGCCCTGGAATGCCAATTGCAGGCCTGGAGGAGAGCACGACTGAGCACAGACTTCTCTGAGCAGTGCACATCAGGAGGTGACATGGGCCTTTGGGGACAGACACCCCTAATCTGTAGCACTTCTCATGAATTGTGACATCTCCTCTTTTTTCTCCTAACCAATTTCCACTGCTCGTTAAGTCCACAAATTTCCTTGCTGTTCAGAGCATCCTTCTCCCTTCCCCCTCAGTAGAGTCTGGCAGGACCAGGTGCTTTTGGGAAAAGACTGAGCTAGAGGCTGTCAGCTTCTCCTGTGCTTGCCAAGTCACTGAGCTCCCTGCCAGCACATGTGTCTAGGGCAGGTGTGTGTGCTGGATGCAGGACCAGTGAGTGCTTGGCTCGGGATGGTGGTGGTTTTAAATGGCCCTTGAAGATGGACGGTGGGAGGAGGTGTGCAGAGTTGAGACCTGGCTCCACAGAAGGTTTTGGCACAGGCTGTGCAGGGAGAGAAGCATGAGGAGCTGCCAGCCCACAAATAATTTCCCTTCCCCTGGGAGGGAGGTACAGCTGGTGTAGCATTGCTTCTCCAATGGTATGGGACTTTGGCGGGGGAATGTTTTTGTGTACTTGGGGAGGTATTTGATCAGAAAAGTCTAGGGTGGGGAGGATTTGATTTTCCCTGATGTGTCTGGCCTGCCACCATCAGCTGGGGTTGGGCTTGTCTGAGCAAAAGACTGAGAAGAATGTGCATCTGGCCACCCCATAAACATCTAATTGTCCTCTTGTAACATCCTTGTTGCAGTAAGGTGCACTTGCACAAAGGTGATGTTAGAGGTATCCCAAAGGTAAGTTCTGGAGATTTATAATTCTTTCTCATTTTACTATTACTGCCTTTTATCTGAGAGGATCCCACTCTGTCAATGCATGTTTTTCTGTGTATGCGTGCGTATGTATGCATGTGCCAAACTCATTACTCTTGGTCATTTTGACTTAAATAAGGCTTCCCTGGGTTGAAATACTGTAGCAGCCTGACTCCAACCATGTAACGCAGCAATGCTACAGCGTGGGAAGGCCAGTGACTGCAATCCCAGAGAAAATAACAGCACTGCATGAGTTGCAGCCTGATCAAAACAGAGGAAATAGCTGACTCCAACCTCCACATCTGACACAGTAGTGGTGAGGACCCTGGCCCCGTCTCTGGCAAGAAAAACACTCTCTTCTTTGAAGTTTAGATGGGAGGACTGACTGCATAAAGAGCTCAGAAGTGCCCCACTGCTTGATTTTCCTCTTTCTCTCTTTTGACACACAATATTAATCCTGGTTAATGTAGCAAGTATGTTGTGATTACAGCCTTGGGGCTGCTTTGAGAGGCAGAATGGGATTTAATCTTGGGAAGGTAAGGGGTATTACTCACATCTCCAGTGGGGCAGCTGTCATTTAAGGACTGTATTTAGTTTCAGGACTTCCAAAGGGACTCATCTGGCTCCATACAACCCCTAATGAGTCAATCTGAGCTGCCCAAACTGGAGTGATAAACTGCCCATGATGCCTCCACTACCTAATTTATGCACATGTGTTTGACATGGGCAGAGCAGCATCCCAAAGTCCCAGCTGCAACTGGCAGTGGTGAGATGGAGAAGAGGCTCTGAATGCTTGCTTGAAGGGAAAGCAGGGAATTGCTGATGAGGTTGTTTCTCCCATTCCTTTGCTCAGTTGTAGTGTTAATTATGAGGCTTTGTATGTCGCAGTTTGGAATTGTCATGCCCTCTCAGAGTGCATGCTCTGAGCACCGTAATAAGTGATTCCTCCTGGCTGTCCCTGCTTATCTTTCTCCTCTGTGCTGTTAATGGGAGGGAAGCTGGGTTCAGCCACCGCATGTTAATGGCCTGCGAGGGAGCCAGCTCAGAGCAGGCACTAGGGAGCTGGTGGGAATAGGGAACGGAAAAGGTGGTACAAGTCGCTGTATGGGTGCCTAGAGTAAAAAATGTGGTGAAAGAGAAAACAGAGGTGCTGGATGGTGAGAAGGATGCACTGGCAGTTTTTTGATAGAGCTTAAATTATGAACAACATCCCAAAGCCAGTCAGGAAACATACTACCTGTTTCTTTCCAATAGCTGCTGGCCTTTGGGATAATGAATTCAAAGAGTCTCTCTGCTATCCCCCAAGGGACACTATGTCTGCTTTCTAAGCCCCTGCACTTGCTGCTCTTTCTTCTGACAAATACCAAACCTCTAAGAACAAGTAAAGCTTTGGATCAACGTGTGTGTTGGAAGCAGGAGGCGGAGAGAACAGGGTAGGTAGGCAGAGCTTTCATGGTCTTCGCTGGGATTGATGGGGCACTACAACCCAGGGTGGGAAGGTTGGTGAGCACCTGACAGATGAGAGCTGTGGAGAGCACTGGAGATCATAGATCCAGCACCTAAAGGGTCTTGAGCACAGCAATGCCAAGGCAAAGCAATGTCAACAGAGGTGCATGGAGGCTTTGTGATCCTAAAGTGAGATCCTAAACTGAGACTAGTGTCTGGGAGGATAACCTATGGTCATTACGCAAGGAGAAGAGGTCTGTGCCATGGATAGACACATCCTTTCCTGCTGCTGATCATCTCTTTCAGTATTGCAGTGTTTGAGGGCTCTTGTGTTGCTTTTAAACCTGTACTTGTAGAAAGGGCACTCCAGACGGTTGAGCACACCAACGGTGAAGGGAAGAAAGTGGGTAGTCCTTGGCCAAGCATTCTTTCCTAAGAGTGTCACTGTAACACCCAAGTCAGGCCTTGGAATTTATTTAACTCCCCTCACTTTGACAAGCAACTTTCACTCTGCAATTTAATTGACAACATTTGGCTTTGTGTTTTCGCAGAACAAGGCTGCTATTAAGTGCACCCAGGCATCAAAGGGATGTTCTTCAGCAAAGGCATGGTGCTCTGTAGTGCTCAGGTGTGTTGTGGTTTAACCCCAGTTGGCAGCGAAGCCACACTCAGCTGCTTGCTCACTACACCCAGGGTTGGATAGGGAGAGAACCAAAAGCATAAAAGTGAGAAAAAGGAAGAAAAATGAGATAAAGGCAGTTTAATGGGCAAAGCAAAAGTAATGCACTCAAGTAAAGCAAACCAAGGAATTCATTCACCACTTCCCATGGGCAGGATGGTGTGCAGTCATCTCCAGGCAAGCAGTGCTCCATCATGCTTAACACTGGCTTGGGAATACAAACTCTGTCACACTGAACGCTCCCCCTTACCTTCTTCTTCCCCTAGCTTTATATGCTGAGCATGATTGTCATATGGTAGGGAATATCTCTGAGGTCAGTTAGAGTCACTGTCCTGGATGTGTCCCTTCCCAGATTCTTGTGCACCACTGGCCTGCTCAGTGGGGAGGTGATGTGAGAAGCAGAAAAGGCCTTGACACTCTGTGAGCATTGCCCACACTAGGGTAATATCAGCCCCACACTAGGTAATATGAAGAAAATTAACTCCACCCCAGCCAAAACCAGCACA
Organism: Acropternis orthonyx; assembly: GCA_035583155.1. Classification (NCBI taxonomy): domain Eukaryota; kingdom Metazoa; phylum Chordata; class Aves; order Passeriformes; family Rhinocryptidae; genus Acropternis; species Acropternis orthonyx. The sequence goes on along the minus strand of JAWWEU010000040.1, from coordinate 50,403,791 downwards.
GGGTGTCACTGATTCTGGATCTACTCTTCCTGTGCCCACCCGCACTCTCTCACCATTCCGTTTAGTAGAATAACTTTTGCAACCCTTGTTCATGGTGTTTCCACTGCCCCAGTGCAGGAGAGCTCAACAAACTCCATTGAAGGGTGCTTAATATTTAACCCCACTTCTGGCTTGTGTTACAGCTCCCTGTGTGAATGGGTGAGTGTTGTGCATGGATTGGTCATGCATTTCCCAGTGTCAGTCTGAAGGAGCCTGTGCAATGGTATGACATAGGGCCAGCCCAGCCTGCCCTTGGATGGGAGAACTGGGACAGCAGAGCTGAACCTGGAGTTGTCAGGACTGTGTGAGGGACTGTGAGGGCAGGATAGCTCTGTTGTGTCAGGATGGGGCAATGCTGCTCAAAACACAGTGCTCCATTAAGGTGCTCAGGCTGTCTCCAAAAGAGCTGACACTGTCCATTGAGACAGTGCAGCACAGTGACAGGGTGTCTCAGGTACACGGGATGGTTTAAATAGTTAGTGATGGAGAGGACTAGCCAGATGAGTCTTGATGAAGAGAACTACTGGCAGAAAAGAGTTTCACTTAAAATTGCTTCAGCACAACATGCGAATGTGGTTTATCATTTGTCAGAGCAGTCAGTCCTGCAGCTCTCCCCTGCTCCAGACTTGCTAGGAGAGCATGGGCACGCTGTGCTTTTGCTGCTGATTCCTCACGGGTTTTAATTTCTCTTTTCCCCCTTCTCTCCAGGGATTCTCACTTGTGGTGGGCATGGCAGAGTACATCCCTCAGCCTTCTTCCACCTGGCCAGCAGGCCCGCAGCCCACTCACACTTCTGCTATCTGCCCACTGGAGCCTGTGGATCTAGGGATCTCGGAACAGCAAACACCACCGGAGCAGCTGCCGTCCTCCCCGGAACTGGGTGAGGATGAAGAAGTCACCTCCCCGCCAGATCCTGATGTCCCCTACCCTGACTTGGCCCCAGTTGTCTTCTTCTGCTTGAAACAGACCACCAGCCCACGGAGCTGGTGCATCAAAATGGTGTGCAACCCATATCCTTTCCAAGCTGTCTCTTCTCCCTCCCCACCTCTGGCTCCCTTCTGCCCTATCCCTTCTTCACTCTGCCCTTTCAGGGCACCTGACAGGTAAGGAATGACATTATCTACATATTTAATGACCTTCTTTGTTCATCACTTGCATTTAAACAGAACCTCTGCTGTTTTAGTGTATGATCAAAAGAAACTGATCATGAAAAAAGGGACTTCAGAGAGAGCTGCTGACAGTCCCAGGCACAGGGGACTAAGTGAGAGGAGAGTGGGGGTGTGAAAAGAGGTTTATTAGAAAGGCCTCTTCTTCCCCTTCCCACCTCCCTTTTTGCCTGGGACAGAGTAGGAGTTGCTAGTCCAGGATCTTGTTGGAGGCTGCCATGAATGGGAGAGGTGTCTGAGCATACAGGCTTTAGTGAGAGCTCATCTTGCCCTTGGTGAGGGGACCACCATTCCTGTACCTCAATTGAAGGGGTACATAGGTGACCCCTTGCCTTTCCATCTAGCACATGTCACTGTCCTGCAAGTGTCTTATTGTGATGTCTGGCAAGGAACAAACAGGAGAATGTATTCAGAGTTTGATGCTGAGCTCCATACACCCTGTGAGAGATCTCTGGGACATAAGCACATCCTTCCTTTCCACAGATCAGTAATCACACACATGTGTCACCATTCATACTCAATGCCTTGATTGCAGGGAAGCCCCTTGCAACCCATCAGTGCAAAAGATGATCACCTGCATAGATCATCAGCCCTGAGCCTGCTGGGAGGGCAATGGCTTTTGTGGCTTCTCAACCTGGTGCCATATAAAAACCAGGTGGAGGAGGCTTGCTGTTCTTTGGGCTGTGGAATTGGTCATGGTGGGAAGGAAATAGAGAAGAGGAGTCATCAGAGAGGTTGGTCTGAAATTTTATGTGACACTTTCTCGGGCTAGAAATCTCAGCTATCGGTGCTTTCTACCTGAAAGTTTCCTGGTTAGGTGGGTGTTATCTCTAAGGATGCTTGTTCTGGTTTTGGTGCCCTGGCTTCTCCTTTAAATCTGGGTGTCTGGGCACAAAGCAGAGACTAGCAAAATGTTTCTAAGAGGATTTTTAGCTTCAAGAGCTGAACCCTGGGTGAAGTCTTGAGGTGGTGTCAGCAGTAACAGGTGACCTTAGATGGCTGATGAATCTGGAGATTTGTTTTGATTTCAAGTATAGGTAAAGGTTTGTGTTTGAGCTCTAAGCTCTTGTCTTAAAGTTCATAAGTCCCTAAAGAGGTGTTGCAGCCTCAAAAAACAAGTTATAGCTGAAAACATATTGGAGATTTAGATTTTCTGCTTTCCTTTCTACTGGCTGCTCCATAAAATTTTAAAAATTTGTATTGAATTATGCATTGCTTTTCTATCACTGTGTGTCTGTGCTAGTTATTATGTCCTGGAAATCTTTTCTCAGCATGTGGTGGACTCAGAATAAAGTATGAGACATTTTTGTCTCAGTAAAAAGACTAGATTTAGGAAATGAAAGAAGAGTAATAGCTTGGATTTGGAATGAAGATTTGCTCTTGAATGGGGAAAGGAGGTTATGAAGGAACAAGAGAAGAGCCTGTCCACCTTTCTGGCTAAAAAGTCAATCAGGGTATTTCCTCCAATTTGGTATCTTGCAAGGAGTTTGCTTTTAAGTTGTTGGGGCTGTTATTCAAGGAGTTGGGTGCTATATGGCCATTTCAGTGTTTAAATGTTGTTTCTGTTCTACTCCTCAGACATGTGCTCTTTGACTCAGAGAAGGAGTTTTTCTGAGTAAGAACCATAGAAAGAAGGGAAAAGCCTACTTAAGTCATCTGTTGATGATGTTACACCTGGCTACATGTGACACAAGGGGGTGAAGGTCAATGGTGGGGCTTATAGAAACTCTCTGAAAAAGTAGTTTCAGACCTAAGACTTCAGCTGAGCTGTATGAAGCTGAGAGATTGTACAACAGATGGAGACTGAGTGAAGAGGATTCAACTCCTCCTTTGATTTCAGCTTAACCCCTTGTGGTCCTCATTTTTAATGGATCATGCAATAGCTGGTTCCCATAAAAATCTTTTTTTTTTTTTTCAAATAAGGGTTTGTTTCTGGACCCTGAAGGTTTCTTGCAGCTTATCATGTGTTCTTGGCATCATACTTGTTTTTTTCTAACAGCAACATAGAAAAGATACATTTCCATGGCATTGTGGCAGATCATCTGCTGTGGCCTCATCCCTGGCTAGGAATGAGACCCTTCATAAAAGATGCTTCTATGAAAGTCAGTTTGTGTCTTCTAAGAATTGATATACTTTTCTGGGATTTTTTTTTTTTTTTTTTTTGGTCTGGAGTCTTTCATTCTTGTTATACTGAGCTATTTTGTCTCCAATATGCTTAAGCTGAGCAGGGGCAATCTGAGTCACTGTCATAGGTCAACCCCTGGCATTTCCTGAAGACTCAGCAAAAAGATAGGGCATTAATTAAATGCCTATTAATCTTCTCATTGACTTTTTACTAGGCTAGAGCTTCATGATGGCTGTTTTGGAAGTACTGTCAATGAGACTTAAAATGGAATCTTTGATAGTTAAGGGCTGTGTAGCAATTTTTCTAAGCATGAGGTCATTAACCACCAAATTTCAATTTAGGTAATTGCCATTCTACCTACTTAAATCTCCCTCCCCGAAGATTATTTTTTCTTTCATGAGCAGTCCTCTGATTTTGTTTTGTTCTATTAAACAGCTGCCATATTGCTTTGCTGCAGTGCAGTAAGAGGAGAAGGAACCACTTATTTCTGTGCTTTAAAATTTCTTCTGGTTACACATTAGTGTATAAATGTGTAATGCTTTCATTGTTAAAATTATTATAGATTTTAACTCCCTTTTGAGATAGGGACTACATTCCATGTGAAACTTGGGCTGTTTGTCTCCAAAAGGAGACTTTCCAGTGCTTTTCCCCATTGTGGTGTGGTGAAAAGGAGCTTGATGCTTTGAAGTTTGGTGACTGTGAGTGTCCGGAATGGCTTTACATACAGTGTGAATGAATGCTTGAATGGCCTTAGTTTACTAGGGAATAGATTTGTAAGATACAGGTAAGTGCTGTGTGGTCAACTGGTTATGAAATGTATACCTGGAGGCCTGGCTTGTCTCCTGAGTAGCGTGCCTGTTGGAAAGGAGTAGGTGTGATGCAGCATGTGAGCAACCTGCCAGCTGGTTTATTAGGCTGATTTCTGTTTTGATGAACTGAAGGCTAGTGGGCTCTGAGTTGCAGACCATGGGATGGTTGCAGCTACAATGTTAATACAGTCAATATCTGAGATATGGTTAGGAGAATGGCTAGAAGATTTTATTTTTTCCTTTTATAAACCCCAAGACCTTCTTATTAGGTTTTGAAATCAAGCTTGTGTGGGAATAGGGTGAAAAGTATGAAAATGTTTCCAAAACAACAACATAACATTCATGTATGAATTTATGAAGCATTTGGGATTAAATAATGGGTATGCCACATGGCATCTTACAAATGGATGCCTGTGCACTTTGCAAATTATGAGAAGATTATGACAGATGCCTGGATTTCTGCAATGCTGTTTGACTCCTTGGGATTCCATAAAGACTTTACACTTCATTCATCCTGAGGGTCAAATGCAATGGATTTGGGTTATCCTTTGAGCTTTTCTTTAAAAGAAACTTTTCCCAGGAGACTCAGACCTCCCTTTGCTGTTATTTCTATAATATTGACCTGACAGTGAGAGCCAGAGTGAAGTGTGCCATTAAAAAGCAAAAAATCAATGCTAAAACTGTAGCAGTAATGAGATAGGCTCTGCAGTTCACCACTGTCATTTTCCTGCTTTTTGCTGGATACCAACCCCTTGGTGAAGTGTGTCAGCCATTTGGGCTTCTGTTTTGCTTTTGGGCAACGAAGTGTTGCATTTCCAGCTGATTTAAGTGGTGTAGAAGCAGCAGGTCAGGTTCCAGTTGCGCAAAAGCTTATATATGCACTTAATTTTTAGTACTGGGAGCTGTGTTTTATAGTGTATTGAGCAGAGTGACTTCTTAATGCTGGTATGACTGTGAGTACTGAGGAGCTGTCTTGTAGCTCATGAGCTTTAAGGATCCATCAGATTGGGGCTTTGGCATCATACCTGCCTCTAGAGGTCCTACCTTGTTTCTGGAGGTACCTTTCCTGTAACTTTTACTGGCAGCATTATCAGCTTGGACTGTGTGCTTTAGTGCACATGGAAACAGGACTTGCCTTCAGTATTTCAGTGGGATAACGAGAAAACCTACAGATTTATGCCCCACCTCCTCCCTGCCTGGTGCCATGGCTGCTGATGGCAGTGTTGTTTCATGCTGGCACTGCCCTATGAGACCTGTGTGGAGAATCAAATGTTGGAAGAGCAAAGAAAACGATGTGTGTGTGGATTGGTGATTAATACTTCTCTTGGTGACATTGGGCAGGTGGTGCCATGGTGCATAGGGACTGTGAGCTGCCAAAACCTCTGCTTTTCTGGTGATATGTGGTTGGGGGGCTGATAAATCTTTCTCTCACTAATAAGCTTTGGATGAGTGTGTCATATAATACTGCCTGATCAAATTCCAGTTTGGGCAATTTGTTTTTGTCCAAGTGAAATGTTATGTGCATATTCTGCAGTATATTGTACTTGTTTCTGTCTTAAGCTGCTGTCTGGTGTACTGTTACACCCTGGACATGACTTTCATAACTGGATGTAGTTATCTAATAAGACAACATGATCTGCAAATTTATTACAAGTCCTTTAGTTGATGACTGTCTTAAGATCTGAGCTCTTGCAATCCTAGAAGTTTCACTTTTCTTTTTCACGTGTGTGTATACATGAGAATAATCCTGCATCTCTAGTAGGTAGAGAGAAGTTTGGAAATGTGATCAGAAGGTATAATAATACATGAAAAGTTGTGGCTTATGGATTTTAAATGGCATTCATCGTTCTTGAGAACTTAGTGATCATGGCTTTCTGCTCTTGGGGTCATCAGTATCAGCTTTTATGTGCATACCTGAAAAACAGTAAAATGTATATATTATTCCTGTGTCTCCATTTTAAATGTAGATCTCTCCTGCCTCTCTTAGAAAATCTGTCTCAGAAGTCACATGAAGAGTCTGGCACTTATCTGAGGACCTGTGACAGTTTCTGTACCATTCTAGGTAATCAGGCAGATGTTGTTGTGCCCCTAGTAATGTGTTGTTTTCTGTTGGTTGTGCAACTCTGTAGACCTTTCAGACAAGAAGGACATACCCAAGATCCACCAAGTACAAGATGATGATTTCCCAGGCCCCTGTAAAAGACTATTTAACCCTTCTGTACTCCACAACATGGTAAATCAACTTTGCAGTTGCTCCTGTTGCATGGCAAATTCTGCTGGTCCAGAGCTCTCCAGTGGACATGCAGTATCAGTGTCACTGGTGTTCCCCAGGGTGTGGGCCAGAGGGTTTTCAAGGTTTTGAAGGGAGCAAGACTGCTTGAGATGCTGCTGGGTTTTCTGCCACTTTGCCAAGCTACCCACTAGTGGAATGAAGTTTGTTATTAACAAATAAGAGTGGCTTCTAATAAGTCAGTTGCTTTTTTTTTTTTTTTTTTTTTGATGAGTATTTGAAGGCACTGAATGCAGTGGATGAATGTGACCATCTTTCTGGGAGCAATCTATCATCAACCATTCTCCTCCTGTTTATGTTAGCAATGTACCTTAAAGCAGACATTTCCTATGCTTGTGAACAGACCTTGAATTTCCCTGTTAATTTTCCTCTTGGAAAGTTGATTGGACTTCACCCCATCTAATTCTACCTGTCTGAAAACCAGCCATCCAGGCTCTCTCAGGATATACTTGACAGACTGACACTGTAGCAGGAAATTCAGCATACTTAATTTAACCTCTCTCTTCAGAAGGTAAAAGAGCTCTCTCAAAGTGGCTATTCTTCCTTCTTTAGTAAAGAAGGGATTTCTGGATGGCAGGCTGTAGGGATTGCGGGCTAGCACCCTGGGCTGCATTTAGGGTTCCTATGCTGTTTGGTTTCCAAGATGCTCTGGGTGAAGGAAAAGGTAGGGAGCAGGTTTAGTTTTGGCCATTTTAGTGTTTCCATAATGAAATATTGGGCAATCTTTGTTTTATGGGAGGAGAGGAAGGCACACTTATCCACCTGAACTCTGGATTGGGGAAAAAGTAATTGTGTAAATTCCAGCTCTTTTTTTAGGATAGTAACCCCATTTCCTGATTGTGATTCGTAACAGGTGACAGGATGGAGCACGATAGTGCTCAGGACCTGCATAAGTAGCTGGGAAGGAAGTTGTCTCTGCAAAGCTGGTGATAAGGCAGCGCCATTACTGTGGGTCATTTGATGTGCAAATTTACAATGGGATGTTCAGAGGAATCATTTGAACAGCCAGATGTGGTGTAAGTGGAATTTAAACTTGTGCATTGTCATTAGTAGTACACAAGGGATGCATATGTTTGAGGGGGATTTGCATGCTTGAGACCTTTAAGAAACTAGCTTGATTGCCTTGTATGTGAGATGTACACAATTCCAGGCAAGTGGGCAGATATAAAGGGATGAGGTCTAAATTTGGCTGGCTTGCAAGCTGGCCCTGTGCATCTAAGCACAAATGCTGAAATAGGATAAATCCCTGCCTTCTATCCCTTCAGCTTATTCCCTGGATACTTTTTTTTTATTGTGAGAAGTCAAAGACCATGGTTTGGAAATGAAGCAGGACACCAGCACAAATAAAACCAGGGCTCTGACTATCTGAAGATTTAATGTCCATAGGGTCTAACAAAATTGGAAATAAGGCTGAAAAATGTTGATGCATTGTTACTGTCTTGATTCAAAGCTCTGAGCATTTTTACTCTTACTGAAGGATAGATTCCTACTGTTGGAAGAAGGGCTAACTGTAAAATACAGAGAGGAGCCTATGGTTTAGGAGAGAGGTATTTCTGCTGTGTTTTTGTTGTATTGTCTTGTTTCCCCTGTATGTTTCAAACACAATAAAAGGCCTTCTAGACCTCCATGCCCTGACGACTAGGACTCTTACTGCAACAGTTTTTGACAAGGTGTCTTAATATGGTCCTTGGATTTATGGTCAGTGAATGTGAAATGTGCAGGGAAGCAGGTGAGAGCAGAGGATGAAAGTCAAATCCTTGTCTGATGTGTTGTTCTGCTATACTTGGTGAAAACAGACCTATGTGCACCAGCCATTGCTCTTCAGGCAAGGTTGGGGAGATGGGTCTTGTCATACAATGCCATGTTATCTGGTGCAGACAGCGTGGTTTGTAGCAGTGTGGGGATATCTGGTAGTGCTAGGTGGGAAGAGGTGGATGGTGTGCTCAGCTAAATGCAGGGATGGTAGTGGTGCTGCTCTGGGGCACCTTCCCATTGCTCTGCAAAGTGTGTCGCTGAACCGAAACAAATGCTGAAAAAACCTTTCTGGAGCATACTGTGTTTATTCACTGGAATATATTTTGCCTTGGAGATGAGAACTGTTTATTCTTTGAAAAATGGTCAGTTTGACTTTTTCAACCTTTGTGAACACTGGAGTAGGGTGTGTGAGAGTCAGAGAGGCTCTTGTAGGAATAGAAGGACAATAAAAATACTCATTTTGAGTTCAAGACCTATAAAATACTCTGACCAGACCTCTAATTGCATGTACTGCTATAACAATGTGAATTAATGCAATTACCCACTAACAAATTGACCAGCTGCTTGTTTGAGGACTTTACACTCTTCACACCCCAGATCAGGGGAAAGGGGCCTGGAGCTTTGGGCTGTGAGCACAGTACTTGACAGGAGGTGCTTCACAAGAGGAATAGCTAACGGAGTTACAGCTCTTTTGAGGCAAATGGCCTGCAGCTGGTCCCAAGATGGCTAAGAGGAAAGTGTGTGAAAAACTTGGCCCTTTACAGACCTGTGGAGAGAACAGGAGCAAAGAGTCTGCCAAGCTGTGAGCCTTTATGCTGGAAAGATTTTTATGGTCCTAGAGAGACAGTGTCTTTGGATGAAGTCTGGAAGAAAGCTCTTGTCTGGTGTAAGATGGACCAGGCTCAAGCTTGCATCCGCTTCTGTCCTGTGCTTGTTTTGCCTGCTGCTTCTGCTTGGCCCAGGACCCCTTGGTCAGCCCCTCCCTGGAGTGCCTCGTACATTTCTGCTGCTGCCCCTCCAGTGCCTCACTGTCTGCTGAGGGGTGGGAGTGAAGGGAGGTCCTGTTGGACACATGATTCTCTGGAATGGGGTTTGCAATCTCTTGCTGGTGGTGGCAATGGGATGAGGGCTGAGCAGTGGTGGGAAGGGCCACTGGCCTAGGCTGGCTGTTCAAAAAGACAAATGCAATGGTGAATTGGACTTGTCCCACTCTTGGTTGCTGCCTCTCCTTGGACTATGAGTTTGTCCTGTGCTACCTCCTGTCAGCTGTGCTCCTCCATCAGAAAGGGACTGCTGCTGGCTTTGCTGCCCTCCCTGCCTCCCCTCCCTGGAGGGGTATGCTGGGCTCCACTATGGAAATGATCAGGAATCATCTCTGTAAAAGCTTTGGAGGGGACAGGGTAGCTGAAGGGGATGGCTTTTTATTCCATCTGGAGGAGACATCAGAGTTGAGACCAGCAGCCAAGTAATGAGGTGGAGATGAACAAGGAAGGCATATGAGAGTGCTGCTGGACTTGTAAAAGAAGAGATGAAGTGTAATGACGAAGATTTAAGACAAACTGATGAGGAGTGATTAGTGGAGGTTATCTAGGCTGGGAACAGATGATGCAAATCCCTGCTGAGCTTGGCAGGCACCTCAACAAACTCTTGCAATCAATGGTATCAAAGGCAGCTGATAGATCTGAGACAATCAGCATGAGTGCTTGATTCTTTGACTGCCATCAAGGGCTGGTGAAATGAGAAGGTGGTGTGATGGCAGTGTAAACCTTCTGCTAGAAGACCTCAGTAGGTGTTTGGAGAGGTTGGCTGGCCTGGAGGCTGGAGTCTGAGTGCAGTGATTGTGACTGGAAAAGCCTTCACTTGCCCAGCCCTTACTGCAAAGGCAGCTGGCGGGGATGGAGATGGAAAGCCTAGCTTGGCCTTCCTGCCTGAAAGATGTCCCTTCCTGCCTTTCTCTTCTCCATCTTTCTTCATGCCCATTGCATCAGTGCAGATAGGGAAAGGGATCAACTCCCTAAAGCGGGACGGGGGATGCACAGAGCTGTGATGTGGGTGACCATCTGTCCCCTGAGACAGTGGTGCCATTTATGCTTGCATACTGCAATTCATCCAAGAGGCAAGATAAATCTGTCCTCGCTAATGATACAACAGTACACTCTTTGTTTATCCTTTCTTCCTTTAGCTTTCTCTCCTTGTCATCACCTACTGTGCTTGAGTCTATAAAAGAAGCCATTGCTCCCCCTCCTCAAGTGTGATTTGAAGCTTCTGAGTCCCTGCAATTCCTCTAGCAGACTCCACTGTGACTAGCCACCCTGTCTCTCCCCTCCCCTCTCCTCTCTGTCTGTGGCCGTCTGTTGTTTTTCCCCTCTGTTTTTTCATTTCCCTTGCTGTCATTCCTGGGTTTGCTGCCAGCAGCCTGTCTGCTTTGATTGTTCCTGCCCTTGTATTGGCTCTTTCTGCAAAGAGTCTCTCTTGGCCAGTATAGTGGGCAACAGGCTTCCTGGGGTCAGGCTTCCTGAAAGGTCAAGAGTGATAGGGAAGATCTGGAAGTATGATTTAAACAGAGGACATCAATCATTGGCCCAGTTAGAATAAGGGAAAAGGTCAGGACTCTGCAGAGATGTCAGAGCTCATCTGTGAATACTGCAAATTTCCCCATATGTGAAGAGAATTGCTACATGGTGGGGTGGGATTGCTGCTTTCTTCTATCCCCATGTAAAACATTTTATTCCAAGTCCAGGTCAGACATTATTTTCCTGTGCTCTCCAACATGTAAGTGGCATCTACAACATCCCCATCCTGAGCTGTCAGTGTGCGAGAGCACTGTGCTCATGGCTGGGTTGCAGAGTCCAAGGGATAGATCTACCCTGTGAGCAGGGACAGAGTGCTGGTAGGTGGGCGTCCCCTGAGCCGGCTTGGGTGACACTTGCTGCTGGGTCAGCTGGCCCTGGCCTTCTCTGTGATGTAACTGGCACTCTGCTGTACCCTGCTCACCAGGGCCGGCTCTTGTGGGCAGATGCAGGCAGATGTGAGCTCAGCATGCTGTCTGGGAGCTGTGTGGCTGCCATCACCTGTGCCCCAGCTCAAAAGTTGGACAAGGTGCTCAAGGGTTTGCTTACAAAACCTGAACCAGCACTGCTGTCTCAGCCATGTTCCTGACCCCTGAACCTTTTATGAGAACTGTTTCATCTTTACTTTAATAACTTGTTATTGTTTATTGCTACCTCCCCAGAGTAGCAAAAAAATGCTGAAATACCACAAGGGGTTTCAGACTACTTGTAGCTTGAAGTAACTGGATGTCATGAAAGGCAGAGTGAACCAAATGTACCTCTTGGGGGATTTCTCCTCTTAAGCAGTCATGGATGAAAAGGGCTAACATCAGTACAAATGCATCCAGGAGAAAGCTGCTGAATCCAGTGCTTATAATTCTAGTTATGAGATTTGCCTCAACAGACAAGAAAGGAAGGAGGGAAAGAAAACACATGTTAAAATATTAACCTCCCTATTGAAACAGGCAGTTTGTAACAAACAACCACTGTTCTGTTTCTCATGGCATGGAAGATGCAGGACCTCAGCATTTGAGGGTGGAAAAATATTTTCTTCTGTGCAGAGGTTGATAGTCTCTCAAGTATCTGCTTGCCTTTTAAGCCCTACTTATTATTTGGAAAAGTACTGAAACATCATGAAAGGTGTACTTGGTCCCATTATTCACACACCCCAAAAAGGGTGCTTCCTATCTTTACCTGTATCCGGCATCTTGCTTCTCAGCCAAAAACTTAGCACTCTAGTGTGGCAGTAAGTTCCCCTATGAATACAATGTCCTTGTTTTCTATAAAATGTACTATAGGTCATTTACCAGCCAGCTAGCAGATGTTGTTAACAATAATCAAACTAAAACATTTTGAGAGAAATATGCTTTGTGATATATTAGTTTTTATGCAATGGTTTTTGTTCACATATTTACCAACTTGTGATGTAATTTTTGCTTTGAGTAAGTCTCCTGGTTTTGTGGGTGATTCTGGCAGGCTCTGCTTTGTCCACATGTGAGATTCAGGCCAGACCTTGAAAGTGTTTATCACAAGTGAATTATATCAAAAAAGACAGGCTCGTAGGAATGCAACAGTAATAATATATTGCCTTTGGTGCTGCCTGATGTTCAGTGCCACTGGCCAACTGTGATATTTCTTAATGAAGGATGTTTTTTTCCCTCAAGGCAATTTTTTACTTGCTTATTTCTTTCCCTGCGGGTCCTTTCTGATTAATTTCCTTGATGGAGTAGGATACTTCCTGGATTTGGATTTTGCTTCTCTCTTCTCTGTACTTACTGACCCATTGTTTAGCAGCCCCTGTGCTGGCATCTGCTTTTGTCTTTCCATCTAGAGCTCTCTCTGGAACTGTGATTTTAGTGAGTGGAGGAGGTTTTAGATAGTAGCCGGCTTGTTTTATACAGGAAATGCCTTTGGAGGCAGCAGTCTCCTCACTGTTTTCTTGTAGCATTCTGTTCATCTCATGCTACAGCCTCCCAGTTTCCACTTTTTTTATAGGTTGTCTTTCCCTACATAGACAAACTCCTTATAATGAATGTTTTCTTCTTGTTGGGTACTGGGTAATGTTTTTTATTCCTTTCCTGCCCAGAGGGACTTCTGAAGCAGTCGCACAGTCCGTATGAGGGCCATGTACACAAACAGAACCAAAGAAATGGAAGGCATGGTTTCCATTGGTACATGAAGAAATAGCATGGATTTGGAAAGCTGTCTCCAACTTTTTAATTGTAACAGTCTTTTTTTATCCCTTAATGAAACTTTAATTTGAGATCTGGGAGACAGGGACCAGACAAAAAACTGGGGAAGGATACTGGAATGGGGGACTGAGAAGCCCAGAAGGAAGATAAACCCACTGGGTCAGGCAGCCATCAGGGATCTGAGGTGCACAGCTTATCTACCAGGTATCTGGCCTCCAGAGTGGAGGGAGTGATGATGGGAGGGAGCAACCTGGAGAGTGGACTGCATGGGCTGGGTGAGGCTAATGAAGGGACAGGTAACCAGGGTGTGGGAGAGGTGGGTCTGGATGGAAAGAAACTGGTTGAGAAGGCAAAGGCTGGGGGAATGAGCCTGAGTGGAGGCAGGCTGGCAGGGCTGGAAGGCTCAGCCCATGGTGAGGAGGAGTGAGATGGGAGCATCTCATGGAGTGGGGTGAAGTCAGGTTCCTACCCTAGAGGCTGTGCGCTTTGCATTCCTGCTTGTTTGTTTTCTTGCTGTCAGCAAACTCCTGTAAGGCCCACTGACTAAATAGGGGAATGCCATCCTTCCCTGCTGGTGCAGAGATCCTGTGGGGGGAAAAAAGCAAAACCAAAACCTGAACACATGAATGTGAAATAAAGAATTGTGTTGTGAAGGTGGTGTGGGGAGGGGGAAACTGAGATTCTATGTTCATCCTTACTTCTGTCTTAATTTCTTGGATTGAGTCATATTGAAGTCCCTACTGAGCATATTCAAAGCACCACCCCCCCTTCCCCCTCCCCCCCAACAGATGCTAATTTATCTCCATTTGGATGGATTTTTAGAGGATGATTAAAGAGCTCTTGGGTTACCCTGCTGCCCAGTGTGAAATCAATGTAGCAGAGCATCCAGCAACAAGTGCCAGTCAAAAAGACCCAACTCCTGAATACTTATGCACAGACAAAACCTTTTTTTTTGGCAGCTGTTAAAATTCAACGTAGTTTTCATACCTGCTATGTAAGTTTCAGCTCAAGCTGCCAGTTAGATGAAGCTCTAAGCAAATGAGATTGGTTGTTGGAAGGAAGAAGTTTGTGGTAGGATTAATTAAAATTAGCGTTATCAGTGTAGCTGCATGCGGCCTTCCACCATATAGGTCAGCTCTTGCTGAAGCCTCAAGTTTCCCCTACAATGCAATAATTAACTATTAAAGTGGGTACTTAAAAAAAAAACATTCTTTCTCCAGAGAACCCTAACCCAGGATTTTTTTCAAAGCATGGAATTAATTGCATCCCTCCACAGTATCTTTGAGGTGGTGTTATTTCTTTAAAATGCATTTACAGCATACTGCGATATGTCACACATCCTTTAAATATCCAATAGCTTTTTAACTTTTAAAAATCTATTTCACACTTAGTGGCATGTCTGTAATGCATTTTTCTGGAATGTGTGGCAGATGTCTGGGGAAACTGTGTTTTCTCCCATATGGGGGTTATTTTGCTGGAAAATGAAAGAGGGTTGACACTTCATTTGATTTTCCTGAGCTGTCACATTAGGGATTCTCTGCCTGGGTGTGAGACATGAATCCAGATCATACGTAGACTGTACAAGGCAAGATGTACTTCCTTCCCTGGGTGAAGGGGAACTTCCCATGGAAGAAAATCCTTTGAGGGCTACAAGGGGGGGAAAACAGGCTGGGGAAGGTCTTCTCTAGGATATCCTGCTCGTGGGGCTTTTCAGCATGCTCTGGAGATACAGAAATAGCATTTAGTATATAATTGGACCTTCCTCTGTGAGGAGGAGGAAGGCAGCAGTTTTGAGGTTACTCAAACCTCCAAGGAACTCCTGACACTTGTGACCAAGGTTCCTGAGATGGGAAGTGAGCTTGTACTTAATGGTTTTGTGTTGCTAATTTTACTCCTAGGGAGCAGTCATAAATCCCAGGGCTGCAGTCATTTCAGGTGTGTCAGGCCACCATTGCATGGCTGTGGTTTAGGGACAGACAGAAAGGAATATGTCATCAATGGATTGGTCAAAAATACCTGTGTTTGAAGGGGTCTGATCTGTATTTGTTGGCTAATCTTCCTCTCTGCCCTGTTTGAATGCAGTTTTCTGTACCCTTGGTGTATGGTGGATCATGTCCCTGTGTTTTCTTTTTCTTGTTCCCAAGTGGAGCACCATGCTTGGGGCATTTCTTTGTCATTTCCCCAGTAACATCAGAAGACAGGCAGGGGATGGAAGTTGAGCAGAGGAACTGCTGCAAGTTCCTGAAGCCAGTGCCTGTGCCAACATCTCCCCTTTGCTGAGACACATGTAGTGGGGATAAATACCAGGTGTCTCGTGAAGAGTAGTTAGATGCATCAGCAGTCTCTATTTTGTCACATTGGGACAGAAAAATCTGTTTTCCAGCTTTACATTTCAAAAGATTGCCCATGGCACTTGGCCCACCCCTCTTGCACTCAGCCTGGGAGACACACTCCTCATTTTCTGTGCAATAAAAATGCTCAGGGCTTATTTGGCTGTGGTAGCAGCCAGAATGTCCTCACAGCTGGTATGTGTGGGCACAGGCATGCTGCTGTCAAGGTGTTTGTGGGCAGTCTCTTAGGGACTAAGGAGCATAGCCGTGGGGGAAGCTGTCACTGAGGGCTTTGAGTGGGGAAAGTAGGAAGGTGCTGGATATCACTTAGAATAAAGATGTCAGCTTCTTCGTGGAAGTGAGGGGAGGGGTGGGTGAATGACCAGGGATGTGCTCCACAGGACTGAGGATGTCTGTGATCCCGTCAGTGGAAGCAAAGGTGGCAGGTTTGATCTAGCAGGAGATTGCAAAAGTGATTATTTTCTTCCCCAGGCACTTGACTTCTCTGGGTGCTTTTTGAGTGTGATTAAGCTGATTAGTGTCATGCACTTGAGACTTTGTCTTGTACCTATGGCATTTCCCATTCTTGTTTGTGTGCATGAGGGATTTCCTCGTCCATTGCTGTGACACCTCTTCCCACTGGACAGAGGATTATTCTTTTCTGATGATTAATGTTTCCAAGGGTCTTGGGTAGCTTTTCAGGAACGTAGAGACATTCCCAATAGAGAATCTGATGCAAAGGCTTTACTTCATGGATTTAGTAGCTACACCTGGGACTATTTCATCTCACTGAATGACCTCTTCTGACACCATACTGCTTCCCCCCGAGCAGTGTAGAAGTTTTGTATTTATAGGCTTATCTCTGCACCTCTTCCCTACCAACTATGCTGCTTATGTGGGTGCCCTCAGGCACTTAGCTACATACTTGTGCTTGGGAATTGCTTTGAGACCTCATGCGCTGTCAGGAGACTGTTATGTCTTAGTCTTTCCCACTCACCACCAACTTGTGCACGCTGAGATGCATCCTGGGAAATAATTTTCATGGAGCCAGTGTGGCAGAAATGTGTGCAAGCAGCAATCAGGCCATCAAAACACACTGAGAACTGGGCAGAGGAAAGTACAGGAACTGTTACTGCAATGTATGTATTATTTTTACACTACAAAGGTCTATACTGATACACATATGCAGTAAAGATATTTGAGAAATAGTAATGCAATTACTACATAATAAATACTGTAAATACATTCTTTATTACTAAATTTGTATGCATCTGTATAAATCAGAGGTGTACTCACCATTCCTTTGCCATCCCTGAAAGGTACAGGAGGATTAGAAGACATTTGCATTGATGAGTCTAAGGTAAATATTTGACCTAGTAATGAATTCTTCTGAAATTATTCCGGAGAGAGGCTTGTTGTACCTTCCCTTGTGCATCTGTCTGGGTGATCCCAGAGGGATACAGGGAAAAGAGGGCCCTTTCACTGATGTTTAAAATCCTGAACGGACTGAAAAGTTTTTGACAGGAAGCTGAGCATTTAAACTTGCTACTGTTCAAGTCATAGAGGGAAGACTGGAGTTATGAGTAAAGAATAGGTCACGGTGGAGGAAGTCTAGTGGGCTGCTGTATTTTGGGGCATCTGGGGATCACTTATGTGGAGGGTAAAGACTGAAATGCACCAGAGAGTTAAAATTGGTGAGCTCCAAAATGTCATTCAAGTGTATTAGAATTCCAGTGTAAATCACCAACGCAGGAAATGGTGTTGATGGTGAAAGTGGAACCCTCACAGCTCTTCCTTGGGCATCTACCTGTGGGCTGACATATCCAGGTAGCCAGTGAGAGATGAGAGGTATGACTGCATTGTAAAATGAGATGTATTACAGGGACTGGGCTCATACCCAGGAAATGGACTTATCATCAAAGATGAGAGCCTTGTTTTGGCATGGGGCTGCCCCTGCCTGCATGCAAGGTGGACTGAGCCCAAATATGCCAGTCTCAGTGTTCCAGAGAGTTCTGTTTGTTAATCCCAGTTCAGGACCTCTTGGTTTTCTGAAAGTGGGATATACATTTTAGAATAGAGAACAAGCTCTCTTGAAAGACTTTGGCCACCCTTCTTGTTTTTGTCAGGCTGAATATACTATAAAAAACAGCCTTTGTGCTGTTTTCATGCTTCTGTTTGAATGAGGCATTTACCGAAAAAAGATGCAACCTGAGCTGGCAAGTTAAGTTTGGATTTTGGCTTCACTTGGCTTGTGCTTTGTTCAGATTAATTCTCCTTTTCCCCCAAATGTTCGTACCTCCCACTCCATCCCCCAGACAGGGAGGCAGTTGTTGAGTTGTCGTTTCTCTCTTTTACAGAGGCCCAGTGGGAAGAGGAGACAAAGCAGAACATCACCTGCCTTCTCCTCTGATGGCAGGCAGGCAGATGAGCTCCCAGAGGAGCCTGTGCCTAGCTGCTGCCTGTGCATTGGTGGGATGTTGCTCTGTGGGGATGCTCATGCAGCAGGTCTGGCTGGAGGGAAAGAGGAGGAGGAGATAGCAAGTCCAAGTGTTGTGAAGGTTTCCAGTTTGAGTACTTCACTGGTGCTCTGTGCATCTGTCTGTCTGAGGGAGAACTTCTAGGGAGGACCTCCTGGGATGGCTAGGCAGGCTGTAGCATGGAGACAGTGTGAGAAAGAGGACCTGGGGGATGAGAAGAATAAGTGTGTTAGTGCTCCTAGGAGCTGGTATGTCTGTAAAGCCGATGTGTTGCTATGGTGTGCCTGGCAGTGAAGCTCCCTTGTTGCTTCTTTAATTCTGTTCAGGCAAAGAAGAATGTTGAGGAGATTAAACACAATGCAGAGCAAAGGCACTCTATTGTCTGCTGTAGTGTGCTTTTCTTGACTCCTGCACTCTCTACCACCTGGGCTTCTCTAGAACTCACTATCCCACCTGGGTTGGGTAAAACTGCTTCTTACCTGCTGCCCCAGCCAAATATACTGCTTTCCCATGCTGTGGGGACCTGGGAGAACATCTGCCACAGCTTCTGCATGAACAACAAAACAAAGAGTGAGAAGGGATCTTTCTGGGAAACCAGGAGTGTGGGTGCAACACTGGAGGCAGCACAACTAATGGCAACGCTCCCACGAAGGTAAACAGGTGGAAGCCTGGTGTTACTTACTGTCCTTTTCAGTTGGTACTGAGTATGTTAATGGTGCTGTAGTGGTAATGTCAAAAGATCCTTGACTATGAGAGATTACAGATAACACAACCTAGAGAGATTAGTAGCAAGAAAATGACACAGGATGCCACTTTAACCCTGTCCATCTTGCTGAACTCTGTGTCTCTTCTATAAGATTTTCTCACCATCACCCACCTCACATTGCTTTGTGACCCACCCACCTTGTGAACTCTAGCTGCTGGTGTCTTTGCTGTCCCTGCCTTGGCCCCTCAACTGGGTGTAAGGCATGTTGTCTTTCATTACAGGGTGCTGGGGACCAGCCTCATCAAATTGCCTTGCTCTTCAACATCTTGCTCACTCTGGTAACTCTGATTGTGGCCCAATGTCTTGTCCTACTACCCACCATGGCCCTTTTGTCTCTGAGTGGTTGTGATACTGGAATCCCTGTGCCAGAATGGCCCTTACTTGTTAATGGCTACAGTCTGCAAAATTGTTTCCTTTCACTCCCCTTGGCGAGACAGTTGGGTCACAATTCATACAGTATTAATTAAGGGGGGTGGGGGGTAATAATTTCTGAGGAAGGAACAGTGATGATATAGGAAGAAGCTGCTGCTGTTGTTCCTCTGCATGGGGGTGACTATCTTGCGGTTCATGAGCAGTTCAGGTGAGGTGGGATCCTTTCAGTGGCATGGAGCTGACTCAGGGGCTCCTGAACGAGCCAAAACCCTGCTCTAGAAAGGAGTGGCTCCAAACTGGTGAGCAACCATGTTTCTCAGAGTACAGCATGTTGAGTCTCTCCTTGCTTTAATAAGCTGTTGCTTCTTCATGGAGAGGTTCCCTGTCCATGCCAGATTCCCTTTTGTGATAGCCAGAAGTACTCCTGTTTTAGCCAGAGGCACTTTGGTGAAAAGTGACCTTTTATGTCTGTGCTGTCAGGGCTCAGTAAAACCACTCTTTGCTTGGGAAAATCTGGACTTGAGTCTTGTTAAAAGTGACTTGCCTCTTTGGTGAGCCCTGGTACCATCTTGCCCCAGGCTCCCTTCCCCTTTGATCTCTGTCCCCCCTTCAGGTCTATGGGGTCCTCAGCCCCCATGCAACTTTACCAATGGGTGTCCCTACTTCACAATGGGCTGCCAGGCTTCTTGTGCCCACATTTGATCACTGATAGATTAATGGGTGTCTGAAGTGCAGGTTATTAATCCTAACCTCAGGCAATGTCTCATTAAGAAGGAAAATAAAACTGAAAATTAATAGAAGAGGAAATGAAGAGACTTAAAGCTGAGGAAGAGGGAATTGTGAGGAAGAAGTGTGAAAATGGGGAGGAAGAAATTCAGTTTGGGACTTCATTTCTCTGGAGGCAGAGTAGAGAGAAGGAAAAATGAGAGGCTTAATGGGGTAAGAGAGGACAGAGGTGGATTGAGAGGAAAGAGGGTCAAAGGAGCCCTTGCCTAAGCAGTCTGCCATGGGCCTGCTGCGATTTCAGCAGGGCCAGGCTGAAGCAGATGGTGACCAAAGTACTGAGTCTGAAGTCTGCATGACACATTTAAGATGCTCCATCAAACCAGCTTCTCAGTGGTGGTAAGATGCTGGGTGAGAGGGGAGAATTATAATCCATAATATGCTTTTTTTTACATCTGTCCTCTTATTTCTGGGACTACGGGCAACCTGACCTAGTGAGTGGCACTCATGCAGACAGAGGAGGGAGAGGGGCTGGAACTAGGTAATCTTTAAGGTCCTTTCCATCTCAAGTCATTCTACCATCTTAGTTTCTCCAGAAGTGAGATACTATGTAGTTATTCTGGGCAGGTTTCTTCAACCTCTGAAGCTTTAGTTTGCCTTATATTTGCTCACTTTCTTCCTCTTCTCCCCATTCCACAAACTGACAGCATCTGTCAGACAGTAACCAATTTCAGACTAGCTGGATCTTGCTCACCTCTTTGTACTGCTGGGGTAGGATGTAGCTGTGTCCCCTTTAGGCACAAACCTGTTGTTTTCCTGCACCTTGCTTTGCTGAAGCTGGGGTCACCAGCTGGGAAGTCACCTCTTAAGTCCTTTTCTTCCCCCAGTGCCTGGTCCGTTTGACCTCTGCTCTTGGGAGTGGGATGGCTTGACCTGTGTCCAGTTCAGTAAACCCTGAGCTCAGTTGAGGTGATGCAGGAGCAGAATTTGGTTGTTTGAGTATCCACAAGGACTTCTCTGATCTTATCCTATGTGGGCTGGCAGAGGCAAAGCTCTTGAAATGTAATGAGTGTCACTGAATGTCTAAGGAGCCAGGCAATGGCAGAGCCTAGGAGAAATCAGAGAACTCAATTGTTACGACTCAGTGAGTGTTGGACCAATGTGTACTGCGCTCTGCCTAGATATGAATACCACTCTCATGTGCATCCCCATTACTTTTTGCTTCTCTTGCTTCCCTTCTCTCCATGCAAGCAGCAGAAACACATTCCCTTTAGACTGGATGTGTGTAATCACCATGACCTAGTTTGGGAAGTAAATCTATAAGGGAGAGAAAACCATACCCATTAAGTTAACAAATACAGTAGATAACTACACCATCACCCCACCCCTGGCACCAGTCGGTGTTAAATTCACTTAGTAATTTAGATCAGGCTTTGGTCATGTTAAAAAATTCTCAGCATCTGTAG
Source organism: Acropternis orthonyx (assembly GCA_035583155.1). Taxonomy (NCBI): domain Eukaryota; kingdom Metazoa; phylum Chordata; class Aves; order Passeriformes; family Rhinocryptidae; genus Acropternis; species Acropternis orthonyx. Next base: position 50,382,732 of record JAWWEU010000040.1, on the reverse strand, counting down.
CAGCTACTGTTTTTAAATGTAGAAAAGAATCCAGACTTAATTCTGAATCTTTCAACTCTGGAGTCCTCATTCAGAGGTGACAGGTACTGCATTCTTCTTCTTTTGTGGTCTTCCAGTGTGTGGTGTGTCCTGCTCACTGATTGCTGCCTCCCCCTCCCCATGAACCACATTTGATCTTTACTATGGTGGTGGAATTGTTTCTTCTTCCTGCTGACCCAGCCAAGTTCTGCAGTTAACAGGTTAGCAAGTGCATGTTGGGGTTATTTTGGAGGGGGGGGCAAGAATGGAAGGAAGGAAGGATATGAAGTAGATTTGACATGGTTCACAAAGCAAGTGAGCCTTGGACTGCTCTCCAGGTTTTCTTGATTCCTCTGTCTGGTATCAGAAAATATCACAAGACACAGACAAATATTACTGTATTTAAAGGCAAAATGTGCTCCAGAGCTATACTGGCATGAGTTAATAAAAGTGAAGGAGTGAACAAAAAGTAAATGTTATTTCAGATAACAAATAACAGGCTTTCATAATGAACTGGCATCTCTCCCTGGGATTGATGGCTTCCAATAAGCTGGAGCTGTTTTTTCCTACCCTTTGGTATTCACAGACAGAAAATGTTCAGAAAACCTTTTGGGTCCCCCCCCATCATTTCTATAATGGACCCCAGGTACTGAAATGTGTGGTTAAGACTGTTGATAAAACATCCATAGTACAAGACTGCAGTATGTCATCCAGTTTCTTCCAAAGATGTGAAACATAGATCTGCATTTGCAAAAGCAGTATGGCAGTTCACATCTGAGTAGACTATGCATGGAAAGCCTGTGTGTTCATGCTGTCTCTCTACAGTCCAATATCAAGATTGATATCAAGCATTACCTTAGCTCTCCTCAAGTGTTGTTATTCTCTGGCTGTTCCCATTCCTCTCTCATTAGGAGGAATCCATGAAGGAGGAGTGAGGAAACCTGATTTGGCTCAGGAAGCCCTTGAGCTGAGAGTGGTTGGCAGCTGGAAGAGTGCCTAAGGGAAATATTGTCTGCTCATCCCATTTTTACACTCTTCCCTGGGCAGCTGTGTTGTAGTGTGTTCTGGACAGATGCTTGGTCCAACTTAAGATGCTCATTTCTATTTGGTTGTGTTATATTCCTCTGACTGCTCCCTGACTTGTGTAGGTTTTCTGCGTTGGTAAACTCTTAGGCCTCTTTTTGTTTTAAAATATCCTTTCTGCATAATCCTTATTGCCTTCCTCTTTCTTTCAAGGTACTTGCCCTTTTGATGGGTGTTCCCATTTTGGGGAGCATGGGACCTCTTGCTCTGGAGGGAACAGGAGCTGTTCTACTCAACATCTCTTGATGAGAATTTCTTGCTGATGATCAGTCAATGTTGGGATGGGGTTTGAGGCTATAGTCTCAGCACCTGCTGGTGCCCACCCACCCCATGTTTACCTACTGACTGGAGCACTGAAGTAACAGGCTGACAAAATGTCACTGCCTGGGCCCTGTGGTGTCCTGTCTTCTCTCTCTCTCCTGCTAAAAGCAGATCAGGAGTAACAGCTCCCCCAGAAGAGAGAGGTGAATATGAGTTCTGACTCTTCCCTGTTGTGAAAACAGATGCAACATAGAGATGAGCTGTTGGCTTTGAGAGGATGGGATGCCCCTCAAGGTGGGGGATCACCTCTCCCTTGGTTGGACAGGTTAGTCTGCTCTGATTAACCTGGACATGCTTGATTCTACTTCATAGTTTGCTTTATGTACATCTTGGTCTTCTCCTCCTTGGGTGTACATGAACCTTTGGTCTAAAAATTTAATTACAATAATATTTTCCTTCTAGGCTGTGATAATAACCCCTGGTTACAAAGAAAGACCTAGACCAACTTACTGACTAGTTGGAGGCTCAGCCATGTCTTGAAGTTCATTTGTGGACAAACCCGTAGTAGAGCAATCGAATACACAGGCAATTCAGCAGACTGAGGCTGTGGAAGGAAGACACTGGCTGGGCAAAAGTTTGCATTTCACTGCACAAAGGCCCAGACCTGTTGCATTACTCTTGCATTTTGTATTTGTGGCTTTAAACCAGATCTGTACTGTTTTCTGTACTCTCACAGTGACTGAAGCTCCCACAGGTTGAAATTAAGATTTAGTCATAACACCAGGATTTGCCAGCAAGAGATTCAGGTGATTTAAAGGGAACTGGTTTTGCTTTTGCTGTTGACTGGCTGTTAGTTTGAGTGAGACACTTCTTATTTCTGGCTTTTCTTTTAAAAATCATATTCAAAGTTAGTTAAGTGTTACTTTATATGAAATACTACTCCTACCCTCACAACCCAATGTTTCTTTAATAATGGCTTTAGCTGTGGGTGCTGTTCCTATGCCTTTAGACTCCCATGCCTCTCATTCTTTATACTCGGCACAGTATATGGTTTTAAGACCTACTAAGCAATTTTCTAATGCCATGTCTAATTTCCAGGACTACACCTAATAAGTTACTGCAATAATGAAGTAGTCTGGTAGGAAGGCACAGGGATGAAGCTTCAATGAGCATCCAAGAAACAATCTTGTAAAGGAGTGAGGGACATGCAGGGGTGGTTATTTAAATTCTAAATGAAATGGGTGAGAAAATGCTGTTTGCCTGCATAAAGTCTGCTTTCAACCCCTGGGAGCTGGTCCATGTTCACAGGTGTTATAGTTACAGTAACACAGCCTAATGTTAAAGGAGACAGATGATCAAGGCTTTGGAGAAGTGGGTCATCAGTGAACCCACTCCACCTTCTTGACAGAAGCAGCCTGTACATCTAAATAAGTAGAAAGGGAAAAAGAAAAATCTTTGGATACAGCTGTTAGCAGTTTTGGAGGGAATTTAGAGTGGGTGGGGGCAGGACAGATGTTGAAGGGAGAGATTAATTACAATTGGTTAAAATGCCTAATTTGCCTAAAAGGTTGCTTAAAGAAAATGACAATTTGTCAAAATTGTCTCTAGCATTTGGCTAAATTTCAAAAGATGAAAACAGTTGTTCAAGCAGTTGTGAACACTGAGGGAGTTCAAGAAGTGGTTCACTTGCCAGTGGGTGGTGCAGCTTGATGGGCAGTGGGGAAGGGACACTGATGATTAATTTATTCTGCATCTGTCTGAGCTCTCCCTTGTGGCTTATCCCTGTCTGGGCAGAAGGCAAGATGACTGTGTGAGAGAGCCCTGATCAGAGGATGAGGAAGGATGAATATTGTGTTCCTCAGAGAGGGAGGTTTGTAGGCAGAGCACTCAGGTGTATGTGCAACATTACCTTGAAGTCTCTCATAGTAGAATATAAATGTATTTGCCTTCTTCCCAAATCACTCTCTCCATCTGTTTTATGTTTTAGGCATGGTGGTTCTTATCTAATGTTTTATCACCTTGGTAGCTCTTACCTTATTAAGTATGTCTGCTTCTATCTCTCTAATCTCTTCACATCACCTCCCCAGGGTGATCTCTCCTTTGTCTCTTACTGTTCTCAGTGACTCCTTTACCTGATGCTATTTTTTTCCCACCCCTCACTGATGCATTACAACCTTAGTTGACATTTCTGCTTTGCCTTGAAGCAGTGGTGAGGAAGCACCGTTTGGATACCAGAAAGGGATTCAGAGTATACACAGTGCAGCTGTAGTACCCTGGGGACCTGGACATCTGGTGTTCCCTGGGTTAGGAACTGACCCCTCCAGGCTCCCTGTGTAACTTAAGTCAGCTCTGACCTTTGGGACATAGACAAACCGGACATGAAAACTTCCACTCTGTGTTCATGCAGGCAGGGAGTTTATGGGTATCAGAAGCTTCCCATAATGTGATAGGTGATGCCCAGAAATGTTGCAGTAATGAACCTTTTGTTCCTGCACTGGCTCTCCCCAAGTATCTCCTCCTTCATGTCCTGGTGCACAAGGGCAGTTTGAGTGGCATCCATGGGACAAGGAAGCACTGTGTGTCAAACGGAGGGTGGGCTTGATGACAGCAGAAGTTTAGGCAACCTGAAAAAAGCAGGATTTGAAGCTATCTGGGGCCTGGGGGACAGATCCATATTTCCTAAGTGGAGTGACAGGGAACTGGCCAGAGGAATGTAAAGCTGGCAGGAGGGCAGCTGATGGTGTTGCTCTGCAAAAGGGTTTTCTGTCCACCTTCACCAGGGTTAGCCAGTGAGCAGCCAGCCTCACCTGAGAGGCAGAGAGCAGTCAGAGAATCCTAGATGTCTCCAGCCTGAGCAGACCTCTTCGGCATGGGCACCCCCAGGAGAACTGCTAACAAGAACTGCTTCTATAGAAAAGCCATCATAAAAAACTTCATTGTGGAGCATCTGCAGGCTTGATAGTTTGTGTGTCCTAAGCACTCTGGCATTACAGCAGCTCTTGAACTCAGGTGAGCACTGTGCTGGTAGACCCAAGTCACTCCAGAGAGCCTGATCCCCTGAGATTGGGTTTATTTGACTGAGAGTTGGTTTCTCAAATTCAGACAGGCCTGTTGTGGGGAGTGACTTGTGGAGGCAAGCTGTTTAAAAAAAATACACCTCTTCTGTGAGCTGCTGATATCCAAGGCAGGTGAGTTGGATGGCCCATGGAGGTGACTGTAGCCCATAAACAACTAGAAAAGGAGCCTGATTTATCAACTCAGACTGCATCCCTGCCTTCCCATGGGCTCCCTGTCTACTGGCTGAAGGGACATGAGGAGAATCTGAACCAGGGTGTGTGTGTGTGGGAGCTATCTGCCTTTTTCAGTGCTGAATGTGTATCATTTGGTTGTTGTCCTGCTCTGCAGTAGGCAGCTCTGCTCTCATGGGCTGCTAACAGTCATATTGCAACCACTCTGTGCACATCAGTAATGGCACCCTGTCCTCATGGGGTGCTCTTATCAGGGGCAAGACTGGCGTTTTGAGCACTGGCATCTGGGTGATGGGGCTGTCAGTGGAGCAGTGTGTGTGTGTGAACACGTGGCTGCTCCTCACGCGTAGGGACATAAAGAATACTCTGACTCCTGAGCTCTTTCTGCCACTGGCTTTTCTTTGCCTTCACTCCCCAGATCCTCTCTATTCTTTGCCTTGGCAGAAAGAGGTGTCCCAGTATGCTCAAGGAAATGGAAGAAAAATTGGAAGCGTTTCAGCTTTTTTGTATGTGTTTCAATTTTTCCTTGCAGTTTACAGTGCTAGACGCACTGGATCTTATTACATAAAGATGTTGTTTCTTGTCATTAATCCAAGGCATGGTGGCTGTTGGCACTTTCTTTCTAATTTGCTGTTCTCCTTGGTGAATAGCTATCTCATGGCAAATACAGACTTGCTCTAGTTTATCCCTGTTGAGAGTATTTGCTCCTTAGCTCTAGGATCAAGGGAAGCATCCATTCCTTTTTTGCTTTATCCTCCTAATTTTATTCATGATATAAAAAATAACTCTGGCTGAAGCAATAGCAGCCCAGCAAAACCTGGGCTACTCTCTTCTGGGGAGCAAGTCTTTCCAGGTTTGTCCATTCAGCTCAGGCAAGGCTTACAGCACTAAATTCTGGGTCCACTGGAGTTGACTATTGGACCTGTGGACTCAGCTTTGTTTGGAAAGGCCACTTTAAATGCTGTGAGGATGGTTTTCCACAGAAAGAAAACAACTATTGGCTCAGCTGTTCATTCTCTTATGACTTACTAGAATATGTCAGTATTAATGTTTCAACGTTTGTCCTTTTGCCTGAATCAGGATGGAGAAAGCATAATCCTTACAGCTTTTCCATGCACAAGCATGGCCTTTCAGACAAGGATCTGACTAGTGCATGAGCTGTTACGGTTTAACCCCAGCTGGCAACTAAGTACCAGGCATCTGCTTGCTCACTTTCCTCCAGTCCCAGTGGGATGGAGAGATGAACCGGCAGGGTGGAGGCAGAACTTGTGGGTTGAGAAAGTAAAATATGATAACAATACAAATATTACTAATTATCATAATAATTATTGTAATGAGAAAGAGAAGTAACACCCAACAGAAGCAAGTGATGCACAATACAACTGTGCACCACCCACTGACCAATGCCCACCAGCCTGTTCCTGACCAGCAACTGGCATCTCCTGACCAATTCCCTGAAGTCTATATACTGGGCATGATGTTCTATGGAATGGAATGTCCCTTTGGCCAGTTGGTCACCTGTCCTGGCTGTGTTCCCTCCTGGCTCCTTGTGAAGCTCCTCACTGACAGACCATGGGAAATGGGAAAGTCCCTGACTTAGGGTAAGATGCTACCTAACAACAACTGTAACATCTGTGTGTTATCAAAGTGATCCTCATGCTAAATTCAAAACAGTACTGTACCATCTATGAGGAAGAAAATTAACTCTATTCCAGCCAAAATTAGGACTACTGTCCTGCAGTGAAAGTTTAAGGCTGAAATCCTTACTTCCCCTTGAGATTAACCTTAGGTATGCTTCTGGACTTCTCTATACTTCCTGCTTATCTGAAAATAAGAAAAACTCTGCTTGACCACCTGGTGGCAAATTAAGGTCTCCTTGAGTAATAGAAGAAGCTGGGACAAAGGGAAAGATAGGAAATAGGGAACTGTTGCAGATCCAAGTCCTCCACTGTTCAAAAGTGCAGAATTAAGTTGGCCAGTGTCTTTTCTTACATGTTCATAGGCCCTGTTTTTTCCCATCAGTCTCCTACTTGTCAGGTTCTTGAAGGATGGTGTTCACTTAATGAGCAGCCAGATTACACTTTGTTTTCCTGTGTTTGTTCAGTGTGTGGCTCTGGGCCTTATTGACAACGCACTGTTTTAAGTCCTGCCCTGAAGATGGGATTATTGATTTCCTCAGTCTTCCTTTTTTTCTTTCTTTTTTTTTTTTTAATCACAGTAGTATCTGAGTGCTCATCACTGTAGAACCCAGGTGTTTCACAAACATTAATTTGTCTTTACAATACTCCTGGGAGGAAAGAGCTTTTCTTGGCTCCCTGCTTATACAGAGGGGATGGCAGTGGGCACAGCTGAAACCCCTAATCCTAATTAGCGGTACATGGGACAAAGCCTTTTTCAGAGTCTGTGGAGTATAGCACTTGCTGTGTTCAAGGTGTGGAGCCTTTAGATGTAGAAGTGGTCTGTCAGTCATTCCTCAAGCTGAACTTGGGATTTCTGGTCTTCAGTGCATCATGAAAATAACAGAATTAGTGGCTACCTGCTTTAAGTGACTTATTTTAGAATCATAGAATTATTAAGGTTGGAAAAGGCCCCCAGGGTCATCAAGTCCAACCTCTGGCCAAACACTGCCATGTTGACTGAACCATAGCACGAAGTGCTATGTCCAGTTCCTTCCTGAACATTTCCAGGCATAGTGGCCTCATCACTTCCCTCGGCAGCCCATACCAGTGCTTAACTACCTTTTCAATTAAAAAATTCTTCCTAATGTCTAGCCTGAAACTCCCCTGGCACAGCTTGAGGTCTTTTTCTTTTGTCCTGTAGCTGGTTGTCTGGGAGAAGAGACTGGCTGCCACCTGGCTACACCCTTCTTTCAGGTAGTTGTAAAGAGTGATGAGGTCTCTCCTGAGCCTCCTTTTTTCCAGGTTAAATACTCTCAACTCCCCCAACCACTCCTTTATGACTTAATGTCTAGACCCTTCACCAGCTTCATTCTACAGTCAAAGGTGGAACAAGGTCTTCCCAAGGTGCCTTTTTCATGGTAGTAAAAGCCATTCCCAGAGGAGCAAGGTGGGTCTTGACACTTCACACCACACTGGGATCATGTTGATGCTTTTCTCCAGGTCATGCCATGGCAGCTGCTCCCTCAGCTAGCAGTGGCATGAGATCCTTGACTGTGTAGCTCTTGCTGAATTTCAGAAGGGCTGGGAGCTGCAGCCCCCTCAGGGATGGCTGATCAGTGGGATCTTGCCTTGGCACTTTTGTGGAAGCATCTGTAAATTAGTTGTTTTGGAGCCAAACACCTGTGTTACCCCTTGCCAGTTTTGTAAGCAGGGAAATAGGGGCTTTGCTTTTCCTGTATGGGGAATATTTGGAAAACGTATGAATGTTCTGATATGGTAAATTTACCATGCGGGAAATACGGTTCCTCTGAAGAAATCCTATTTTGGTCTAGCTAGGTGTTTGAACTTCTGACTGCTTTGTCTCAGATATTTCAGGTAAATGTTAGTTATTTACTCTTTTGTACCTTTGTATTTTGACTTCTTTCAGAGAGCTTCTCATCACAACTGGTTTTTTCAATAGAAGGTTGTTTTCTCAGTTTCACGGAAGCTTTGCCATAGAAAACATCCCATTTTCACAGAAAATAATTTTTTGGGGCAACAAGCCACAACAGGGCCTGCAATACTTGCTCTAAGCCCGTAGTATCCAGATTCTGCAGTATATTCTGGCTTATTATAACAGAGCAGGTCAACTGCAGGGTATGACAGCAGCCAGGCACCTGTTCTTATGATGCTTGACTGTCAGGATTTGTGGCTTATGGTTGCCAAAACAGCTGCCCTGCTTTGCAAAAGGGATATGAACAGGGAGTCCAAGGCAGAGAGAACAGTTTGAATGCTGAGCGAGTGGCCGAGTCCCTCAGAGCAACAATTCAGAATTCAAAGTTAATATTTTTTTCTGTAATCAGTATTTTAATTTAATGCCAAAAGTACAGAGGAAATGTTTTTCTGACCTGCTGTCCTCTGCAGTACGTAATTGCATAGCTGTTGCAGGGCTAGCAGCTTTGCTTTTTGACTTCCAGCTGTAATTGTTTGATCTCAGCCATATTGGCTGATTGTCTAAATTATGGTTTTACACATTAGAGTAAAATTTTGGTTTATTTTGCCTCTCTCCCAGCTGTACTTGCAAGTCTGTTTGTTGATTAGATTTGGATAACTGATGGGTTGTGGGGGATAAATGTACTTGTTTGTCTACTTGTTGGCGTCTGTGATAGGAAATCTAATCTCTCCATTGGTGTGTTTCTAGGATCCAGCAGAGACAGACACAGGTCTTTATTGTCAATTTTACCTTCTTTTAGTCACATATAGTTGCTGTCCAATGTAGTGTCTGCTTCTCTGTGTGCATCTTGATGAGGAGGTAAAAGGGTGAAATGAACAGGTTTTAGCGTAATTCTAAAATTTCACAACCAAGAATTGGGCTCTGGCGTTTCTATTTGCAGAAAATGATCTAGTGTGCTGTTTGAGCTTGTCTTCCCATTGCAAAATTAAATGTTTGTTACCTGCATTTTTTTTTTCCCAAGGCAGGAGTGGCCACTCTGCATTTGAGCAAGTGTCATCTTTTTTAGTGTTGCTGGAGTAATTGGTCTTGCTCCATTTAAGAGGATATTCCTCTCACTGATTTCTTCCTTCAGTGGCCAATGCCATCCCAATTTGTTTCTGCTGCAAGCCATCTTTGGTAAACTGCTAATTGCTGCTTGTGCAAAACACAGCATCTCTTTGACATTCAACTTGAAATGCTGCGCATCTGGATGTGGAGAGACAGCTGCTTTGCTAAGGTCATGAGTGTGCCATTGGTTAGATCCAGGCAGAAATTCTGATTGCCTGCACTTGGAACTGGCATTACCAGTGGCACTGAAATAAAGCAATAAAGGGTACTATGCTGGGCTCAGTGCCATGCTGGTGTGGCCACAGCTTCCTGCTGGTTCTGAGCACAAGTGTGGGGTGTGTGCACTGCTTGCCATACATGGTGTGTACATCACTTCTGTATGAAACTTCTCAGAGCTGAGCAAGAACGAGATGAGGGCAGGTTTTTGGTCCTCTCAAAGCAGTGAGAACATGCTTATGCAAGTGCTGTTGGCTCTGAGAAATGTAGTGCACATATAATAAACCCTAAAATCCACCTTATGCTTTGGAGAATGCAGGTACAGTTCTTGTTCCTTTGTCATAATAGTGCTGGTTTTCAAGACTTTACATTAAAATTGCTTGGAGAAGAAATTTCCTTTCAGATAGCAAGTTTTCTAATGAAAGCAGAGATGGCCAGTTGTAACACTTGAATGAAAATGACAAGTTCAAGTATTGCTGTGAAAGTGCTCTCTCTCCCTGTGGGAGAAGTTGGTTCGCTGTGACATGCATATTGAAGGATGTCACTCTGGAGCATTGCTGGTGTGGTGTGCTCAGCTTTTTCATAAAAGCATATAATGGTTCGGCTTGGAAGGGACCTTGAAGCTCATCTAATTCTAACCCCTCTGTCATGTGCAGGGACACCTGGTTACTCAGAGCCCTTCCAGCCTGGCCTTCACTTCCAGGGATGGGGCATCCACCACTTCTCTGGGCTACCTGTGCCAGTGTCTCAACACCCTGATAGTACAGAATTTCTTCCTAATATCTAATTTAAATCTACCCTTTTTTGGTTTAAATCCATTACCCCCTTGTTTAATCACTAAGTGCCCTTGTAAAAAGTGCCTCTCCAACTTTCTTCTAAAACCCTCTTTCAGATACTGAAAGGCTACAAGATCTGCCCAGAGCCTTCTCCAGGCTGAACAAACCCAGCTCCCTCAGCCTGTCTTCACAGGAGAGGTGCTCCAACCTTCTGATAATCTTTGTGCCCTTCTCTGGACTCACTCCAACAAGTCTGTGCTCTTATGTTGGGGACCTCAAAACTGGACACAGAACACCAGGTGGGGATTTATGAGAGCACTGTAGAGGAGGACAATCCCTTCCCTTAACCTCGATTTTTCCCAGTTTGTATTCTACCTGGAAATAAAGGGTAACTTTTTACTTCCTATGCACCACTACACAGTTATTTTTAGGAAAGCAAAGTGGATTTGTTAGGTGAAACAAGCTTCATCATCTTTTCAGCTTTGGCATAGTATATTGTAGTCTAGGTTCTGCTCCAAAGCACACTCTTAAGAGGAGCTCACAGCCATCTGTTTGATATTTATGAGACTGTAATTTTAGATCAGGGAATTTATTATTCTGTATTAAAAGGTAGGCATAAAATAAACCAACCTAAAGGGCATACAGCCTTTCAAAACGTTTTCAGCCAGTTAAAGCTTTCTCTCTCTTCTATATAGTAGTGTGAAAGCAAGATTACAAAACACCTGGATGTGGTTTCTGTTGGCTCTATGTAGTGACTGCAATCCAAATGCAACTGGCTGCTGCTCTTGAGGGGCCAAAATGCCTTCTGTGCTTTTTTTGAGGGGGGTGGGAGGGCATTGCTGGCATTACAGCTGACTTATTTAAATTACAGTTTACAATTCCCTGTTGTTCAGTGTGTTTAACTGTTCTACATACCTCAAAACAGCTGCTGGAGGCAAGCAATGTTTCAACCCTTTCCTGAAGTGGTTTTACTGCTTAATAATGTATTTGCATTGTTTTTCATACAGTCTTTATCACAATCACAAATCTTTGTCAATACCCTTTGGCTCTGGTATAGCTGTTTCCCCAAAGCTTTTATTTGATAATTGAGGGGGGTTTTTTAATTTTTTTTTTTTTTTAAGCTATCTTCCTTCAGTGCAAGTCAAATTCCCCACAAAAGGGGTTGATCCAGAGCTTGGCTGTTGTTTGGCTCCTAGGTGGACACTGGTAAAAAATCTTCATCTGTAGTATTTGCCTATATTTCATCAGGAGCTCATGTGTGTGCGAGTTTGTCCCTAGCTGGGCTTTTGAAATGAAGATGAATTGTCATTTATGTGTAGATATGAACTATTTGCCCTGCAGACAACAACACTAACAAATGTCCATACTGTTTTCTGAAGCAAGGTATAGTGCTGGGTCTCTAATCTCTGGCAGATGTGAAATGTATGCTTAAAGCTTTGCATATAAATGTATGTCCATTCATATTAGCTTTTCTGTGCACACGTGACCATGAAATAGGATTGCTTTCATGTATACATTCATACTCTGTACACAAAGATATCATGTGAAATATGCATTTCTTCACTTTGTTTTTTTTTGCATGCGTAAATGCAGCTGTGATCACCCCATAGCTTATGGATTTTATGTGTGGGTTACTTCAGTTGGACACAGGGGAAGACTTTAAAGCTTGTATATGATTATTGCAGTGCAAAAGAGCACACGTGCAGGCATGCTGAGGTTTCTCTGAATTTAATGAGGCAGGTGAGTGGTTATCCAGTTTTCCCCTAAAATCCTCGCCCCTATAAGTGAAGGTCCAACCCCTCTTGGGACCAGAAAATTTCACTTCCCTGTAGTTTGAAGATAAATGGATAAGTGACAAATGAAGTATGCTAAGCTAAAGCCACGGAGATTTGTTACTGTAGCAGAAACCTTTAACATCTGCGACCTTTATCTCAATAGGTGGGGCTGAGTGACCTTGGAGAACAGCGGGAAACTTGTCTTCGGAAACCTGTGATATGACTGGGAGTTGTGCTGTTGTGTGGCTTGTTGAAAACTGCTTCATTTCATGATTCTCAGCTGTGAAGTGCAGATGCTTTTTTTCTGGTATAATAGTGCTTTTAATAAATTTACTAGTTAATGCATGTATATTTGTGGCAAAGCTTGTCTGTAGGGTGCTTTTCACCACTTATGTCACGTTGTTCATGGCAGAATTTAGCAGAAGTGAAATAACATAGGGAGAATTAGGCCCTGTTCTCTAATTGTTCCTTTAATGGATTAGGTTAATTAGAAATGCAGTATTTAATAATTAAAATGCACTAATTTGTAATTCTGTAATGATCTAAGTAGTTAGTCTTTGCAAGACCTGAAGAGATTTAAACCCAGGTAGAGAGCTCTTCCACATGAACATGCACAGCAGCATTAATTTAAGATTAATCCTTCATTTTTGCCAAAATGCTTGTATGTACCTGCATATGTAATCTCCCGTGTCTCTTGCAAATTTGGCTCTTCTCTTCAGCAGTGGGTTTTCTCAGGCAGTGTTCACACTTTACATCTTTATATAAATCCCATGTATCACTGGATAACCATTCTCAACATGCCTTTCAGTAACACCCGTGGATTCTGGCTTTATAGACAACTTGGCTTTTTCTACAAATCTCCAGGCTTTCTACGTTACTGTAGTTTTTGCGCATTGGGATAAATCCAGCTTTTACCTCTGTCTCCTTAAGGAAAGAGTCTAGGTGTCTGCACCATCTGTCTCTTGAACCCTTCAAAGTCCTCCTGACAGAGGAGCAGAGGTCTCAAAGCTACAACAGAGAGGCCATGTAGACTTAAAAGATCATACAAAGGCCTCTGCAGCAGAAATGCTGCAGTGTGCACTCACCATTTATCAGATATCAGGGATTCCATGTGGCTGTTCAGCCTTGAGGCACATAAAAGGGACACCCTGCTCCCTGCAGAGCCCCTGCTTGTGCCTTGGGAAGTCACTACTTTTCTGCATTCTACTTTTCTGTCAACACAGAGAAATCCTCACCACTCGGTTGCCTGTGCGCCCTGGAAGATGAATCTTTGGCCACAACAGAGATGAGATTTTCCTTCCAATTTATTTTTAAAAACTATTTTTCTGTGAGTGCTCTGCTTCTGAAATGCTTCTGACAGCTGACCTCCAGCCTGAAGATTGCTTCTGCCTTCTCTTCCTCCTGCTTGGAGTTTATTTTCCTGTCCCATCTAAATGACTCACCAGTGACTACCCCCCATCTTGATCCAGCTCAGGATGGGAGGGCAACTTGACAGAGGAGCTCTGTTTTTCTGCAGGGCCTTGGAGATAGCCATGCTTTACCAGGAGGCACTTGCAGCTGGTCTCCCTGTGCCTGGCATTGCAGTGAGGCAGGCTTCCAGCTGCAATATATTCATCTGTGTGCACTGGATGGACAGTTGTCACCCCGTGCTACTGTTGCCTTTTTTTTCTTTTTTGAGTAGGGTGGAAATACTTACTTGCCCTTGTGTTTCAAGTCCTGAATAAACAGCGTAGCTTGACTTAGATTTCTGTACATTTTCCTCAGCTATGTTATTTATTTTCTAGGATTAATGTTGCCCACAACACCAGTGTCTAGCATAACAAGATATAGCTCTGTCTCTATTCAGCTGTAGCTGCAATCTTAGCATTATAGAACATCCTAAGCTGGAAAGGACACCTAAGAACCATCGAAGTCCAACTTCTGAAGTGGTTCTTAATGTGGTCACTGCAATTGCCAAGAGATGTGTGTCATTGTCCCCGTGCTGCCCGAGTGTGCAGGAGGCTCTGTCTATAGCAGTGATGTAATTTTGAAAAAACATTTCTTGTGTGTAAGCATTGATGATGTAATTGACTAAATGCTAAGTGGTTTCTGGCTTTTATTTTCCTGTTTATGTAAGGCTTGTTACAACTGTGACAGAAGCACCAGAGGATCTTTCTTGGCTGTGATGAGGTGTGGTGTTGGCTCTTTGTACTTCTGGTCTGATGATCTGTGATTGCTGCTTTAGTTTTCTGCATCTCTCAGCTCTGGGGATTTCTGTCTTTTTTTTTTTTTTTTTTTTTTTTTTTTTTTTTTTTTTTTTTTTTTTTTTTTGAATGATGTCACCTGGAATAGCTGCTTCTGCTGTGTCAAGCCTAAATTTGAATTTAATTGTAAAATGCATTTGCATTTCCCAGAATCTCTCTGGTTTGGGTTAAGGTTAAATCAGCTTTCCACATGAGTCTGACTTGCCAGCCTTTTTGTATTCTGTGTCAAGCCTCATCTTTTCACTAAAGGAACTGTATCTTCTCAAACAGACATATTTAAGCTTGAAGTCTGTCATATTCATCTACTGATTCATCTTTCCATTGGTGAAGATCAAAGGAGGAAGGTCTCTTGCATGGAAGAGGCTCCTTGCCTTGGAATTTGTCTCTGCCCTGTGCTTTGTTTTCTGTCATCCTCCCCTTTGCCTAAAAGCCCTGTGTGCCTGCTATGCTGTGAGCCTGCTGCAAGGAGAAATTGCATTGCCTGCCCTTAGTCTGCAGAGGAGGAGCCACCCCCTCCATCTTAATTTCATATTGCTTCCTCAAATGCCATGTCTGCTGTGATTCCATTGGTGGTTTGTGGTGGAGGGAAGCTATTGTATTGCAGTTTCTTTCCTTTTTTTTTTAGTGCAGCACCTGGCATATGAGCCCTGACTAGACCAGAGCATGGAACCACTGCAGTTGTGCAAACAATCAGTAGCTTTAATTGCAAGCTGTCAGGCAGCAGAGGAACACTTTGAAGCTGGCTGGCTGAGCAGAGGAAGGCTTTGCTTTGTGACAAGAAGTATCTAGAAACTGTGAGTCTATCATGGGTACCAGCAGCACAGCTTTCTATGATGCTGTCAGCTTTCTTTTAACTTTGTGCAGACTCTTGGCACTCCTGACCTGTGGCATAGGAGGAGCTAACTTGTTTTAGTCTGCTCATAGTCTTCATTATGTGCTGTCCCCAAAACTGATGCCTTTCCTTTTGTTGGGGTGTCTCCAAAGCAGGTCTTCACCTGTTGTGGAGCCAGCCCAGGGCTGTAGGGAGAGTCTCTTGATGTCAGATGGTCTCCACATGGGATGGGCTTCTCTAACCTCACATAACCTCTGCCCAGAGCTAGTTGCTGGTCTGTCACTTGCTGCAGGTCTTTCCCTCCTTCCACCTCACTGGCCAAGAAGATGCAACAGACCTAGACACCTTGCCATTGTACAATGTGTGACTACCTCTTCTTGCCAGGTGGCATTCAGTGGTATTGGGTGGACCTGCCCAGAGCAGCAGAAATGGTTTCCAGTATCTGGGTGAGATCATTTGCTTTCTTAGGGAAAATGTCCTCCTCCTTCCTTCTTTTAGCTCCCTCTTTTTTGCTTCAGAGTTGTTTGCATTTTTCCACTTTTGGGCTATGTCCTCTTTTTGAAAGGAGTTTAAAAAAATAACCTTGTAAAACTTTTGCTCATAATTGACAGAGCTGGCTTGACACTGTGGCACAGAGAATGAGCCTGATTGAAGGGTGGATGGGGGGGAAATGGTGTTCCTGTTCATCTGAGAAACAAAATAACTATTTTTCTTTTAATAAGTCTGTGTGAAATGAAAAGGGGAAAAGGCAGAAGAGTTTAAATCTGCACCAGGGAAGATCTTGGTGTGTTCAGTCCCTGTGCACAGTGTATAATTAAACCCAAAATAGAGCAGTGAACTGAGGGAGGGAGGTGGGCTACAAGACCAAGCAGGGAGGGGGCAGGGTTACTCACTTCAGAAGCACTATCCAAAAATAAGTTTCCATTTCTTTCCTGCTTTATTTGATAAATGAGCTTGATCTCATTTAATCCCATTTCTGGTTTACTCTCTTTTCATCTTCATCTGCTCCCATTTTCTCTGTCACCATAACCATTTATTGGAAGTATACTGGGACATGATGTCCCCAGCTGAGGCTGGATCTGCTGTGCCAAAGATGTACCTGCAGTGAAGGAGACTGGTGACTCTGTCTGGGGAGCACTGTGGGGTGGTGGGCTGCAGGAACTCAGTCTGTGTTGACTGTAGCTTGTAGCTTTCTTTAATTTGTCATCTAATTAGCCCAGACTGGAGCCTTTTCCTCTTAGTTCAAATATATTTCAATAACTTTTCTTCCAGCCTTTTCACCAGCCTTATGTACTCCTTTTTGTTCCTGTGTCTTATTTAACTATAATTTTTCTTCACTTTCTTTTCTCCTTTTTTTTTTTTGTTCTATTTTCACATATTCCTGCTTCTTCCATCTCTTTCCGCTCCTATTAATGCTCTCTCTTGCTTTATTTTTCTCTTATTGCATTGCACTTTTCTGGGGCATCACACTTATAATATAGCCACAAGGTAAAGGCCAATGGGCTTGCTAAGGAAACTGCTTTGCAAAAAAGTGAGAAATTCAGGTTAATTGGATGCAATCAGGTCAAAATTTAGTTAATCTTTGAGTGGGTGGGTGTGAGCACAAGGCTGTGTATACATGCCTGGTCTGGGGGCTGATCCAGGCATATTCATTTCCAGCTTTGTATGAATATGCACATTCCCTCGGATCCTGGAAGAGTGATGTGCATCTGGGGAAAACGACAGGAGTACAAAAGTGACATCTCTTCATGTCATAGCAGAGAAATTTCTTCCTTCTCTGGCAAGAGAATAAGGCTGTCAAATCCTAGTAAGGGAAGCTGTAGAGCTGTAACCTAATAAACAGGAGTGAAAGATCAACTGGAACATCCGTCCTCAGGAAAGGTTGCTCTGTGTGGAGGACAGAGGGACATTGCCTGTGTGAAGAGTGAAGGGAGGGAAGATTCCTTCAGATACCTCTATTGATTTTTTTTTTTTTTTTTTTTTTTTTGGTGTGTGTGTGTGAGTGTAAATAAGGAACAGGTTTAGTTATTCAAAGCTGTCCCATTTTATTCAGCTTTTGAGATGTTCTCCACACTTGAATGTCAGAATGCAATTGGAAGGTTGAGGAAATTGGTGCTGTAGTTTTAAGGGGCAAAAAAAATCATTAAATCCTTCAGATTAGAAGGATTTTCAGGAGTCCAATCTCCTGCTCAAAGCAAGGTCAGCACTGAACTCAGGCCAGGCTGCTCAGGGCTTTGCCCAGCCAGGTTTTGAAAACCTGGAAGTATGGGTTCTGCACCACCTCTCTGGGCAATGACTGCTATAGTTGCACTATCTGCATAGGGAAAACTCTTTGCTTCTGTTTGATTTGAAGACTTTCTTTTTCTCCTGCTGTGTACTGCAGTAAAGAGTTTGGCTCGGTCTCCTTTAATGTACTGGATTTAGAGCTATTAGGTCCCTCAAGTCTTCTCTGCAGGCTAAACTAGCATCTGTCCCTCAGTCTCTCCTTGCAGGGGAAGTCCTTTGGCCCCCAAGCATCTTGGTGGCCCTATGCTGAACCTGATCCAGTTTACCAATATCTTGTGCTGACAGATTCAAAGCTGAGCCAATTATTCATGTATGGTCTAGTACTACTATATAAAGGGAAATAAACACTTTTTCCTTGACCTATGAGTTTTATTGGCCTGTGAATACAGCCCTATATGCTTTTAGCTGCTTGTGCTGCTGGGGCACAGTATGTACTCCTAAAACTTTCTTTGTTTTAAAGCATGCTGTCTGATTTGGCCAGTCGTGGCATCTGAGTGGGGATCATCCTGCTTGACAGTTGACTGTCCCTCATCTTGGTTGTGAAGGGAAGGGACACAGCTCATTGCTTCTGTTATGAATTTGGCATGTGGGAGAGTCTCCTGGGGGTGGTAAGGACTCTGAAGGTAAGGTGGAGCTGCTGACCTTGTCATCAGGAAAAAAAAAGGGGGATTTGATAGTGGGTAGAAGCAATTGTTTTTCATAGTCACTCATTTGGAAATACTGATGTTTTGGCTATTGTTTAGTATCATTAAATCAGACCCACTGGAGAAAAAGCACTTTGAATTTCTATAGCCAGATACTCATGTCTGAACATGTGCCACCAAGTACTGCTTTAAACACTGGAATCCTGTTTAGGTCTGGAAGGTAACTGTCATGTCGTCCATCTGTCACACAGGAATCAGTTTAAATAATTTCAGTCCTCCAGCAGTCTTAGACCTCTCTGAGTGTGGTCAAGGGCAGAAAACACGCCTGCAAAATTGGTGCTCAAGTAATCTGATGTGTGCTTTAAATTGAGTCCCAGTGTACTGTGACAGACCTTTACCATTCACACAGTGGACACTTCATGGAAACAGGTGTCCTCATGTGCATGGCCTGATGTGGCCACTGAATTATGGGTTCATGAAAATATAACATGCGGTAGATGTTCAAAAGCTATTTTACTTCTAGTGCTCATCTTATATGACCATCTGGTTATGGATTAGAATTATTCACTTGTACATCTTTGTGTTTAAGTAGCTGAAAAGTAATATTAATGAATTATAGGACATTTCCTAAGAAATTTGAATATTCAAAATACAGTAGAAAATCAGCAAAGGCAGTAACATAATTTCTAAGGAGAAGCCATTCAGAACTGTAAGCTGTCTCCTTTCTTTTGAATTTGGTTATAAATCATTCATGATTAGGCTCTGTAGGAGGATGCTAGAAAATGGAGATGTAGGAAACTTCTAGGAAGCTGGAAAGAGCACAGTGTCCTGAGGTAACCTGAAATTAATAAAAACTTTGCTTCAAGCATGTGCTCTGTCCATATTTGGGGGAATCTCCAATGGAGCCAAGGACTTAGGGTCATAACAGAAAAGGCCTTAGCAATGAATCAGCTAGTCCAGCTGGTGGCCCATGGACTGCATGAGTTTTCACATGCTTCTAGTGATTTCCCATTTTGGGTCTCTGTCAGAGAGCAGAGTTTGGATGATGGGAGAGTGGCTGGGCAAGTTGTGGCTTCGGGCTGGAATAAGAGATGGATTGGGGTGAATTGGACACCCTCCTTCAGCAATGGTGGCTCTTGGCTGTCTGATGTGGTTGATTGGCTTGGGAGCTTGGAGGTTGTCCATCTCCACGCTGCAAAGGAAACACGCACTAGATACTTCAGGGCTGTTGTGGACTCTGTTTTATGGAGTGATTTAAGGCTGACTAAGTGGGTGATGGATTGTTGGTGCTGGAGCCATTTTGGTAGCACCTTTGTAGAGCAGAGAGCCCCAGTGCACCACCGGTGAGTGTAAAGAGCTTGGAGACAGAGCCATGACTTCAGGGAATAATGATCTGCAGCAGGAGATGCAGGGAAAGGAATGAGTGCTGTGATTCCCTCTGCCTTTGTGCATCTCCTCCTCCATGTCCTGTTGATGCACAGTTTGGAGAGAATCCCGTACCCAGGATTGAGGTGACTTTGTGTCATGGTGGGAGCTGAGCTTTGCTGCTCAAGGATTGGAGCCCTGGTACTCTCTGTGCCTCCTGGTAGGGCTCTTAAGTCCCCAAGAAAGGTGACAGAACACAGAGGTAGAAAGGTCTATGTGATGCTGCATTGACAAGAGACTCTGTACCTTTTTTCCTGTAGTGTCCCAAGGCATGCACCTGGACTGGAATAATAAGGTATATTGTAGTCAAAACAAGATAGAGGGTCCAGAACCCCTGGAAAGGCTCCACTGGGGCAGTTCTGAGGGTAGTAGCAGAGCAAATGGTTTTTGGGTTGGATGTAATTAGTTAAAGCTATAAAATTCTGAGAATTCTATGCTGGTGTGCACCTATGCACTCTGTGCACCTGAAAGCTTTCATTAAAGAACTGCTCTCTACCTTATCTATACTAATATTGCTTGGAAAGGGGTTTTTTCCTCCATTTTAGGAAACATCCAACCCACAGGCCCCTGGCTGAAACACTCTTGAGTATCTTTATCTGTGGCGTGCTAAATGCTTGTGATTAGTTTTAATTCCAGCTATTTTTGGCTATTAAAGTACTGCTTTCTTTGCATGGCCTCGTGCTTTTAATTAGCCAAAGCAAACCCATATGCCACAAAATCATTTCCTTCATCCAAAAGGAGGAGAGTGTTATCTTTTCTGCCACAGCTCCTCTTTCAGACAAACAGAAGAGGACCCAGTAGCTGGGCAATCCCTAGAGATGCCAGGTGCCTGTGCTGCTGCAGGCTGTTTCCCTGGCGTAGGAAAGGAGGGGTGGAGGACTACTTTTTGTGCACATATCAGCTCTGTTCCTTGGGGACCGCTGCCTGGGATGGTGAGAACTGAGGATCTGTGGTACACATGCTGTCTCCCCGAGGCTGCTTGCTGTTGAGTGGCATATGCAGTGCCATGAGACAGTGCCCACCTTGTTGTTCTAGTCCAAGTACCTTTGCAGACCCACTACCTGCTGTTCCTGTAGGTGCCCTCTCTCCTCCTTTCTCCTTTGCTGTAAGCACAGATTTTCCAGATAAATGATACAATATCATCTTATATTGTGAGCTATCTGCTGTGCTAGCTGTATTTTCTGAACACAATAGCACAAATTACTTTACATAACAGAAGTAGGCAATTCAATAATAGCAACAGCAGAGGGAAGGGGGAAATCAACCACTGAAAAAATGAGAGAGATGTTTCCAGCTACGAGCTTGAATATTCACAGGAGTTAAATTCAATGCAAGATTGATTTTTGTGGGGCAGTCCTGAAACAAGGGAAACACTGTGGTAGGGAGTGACATGGGGGGAAATCCAGGTGACTGTTTTGCCTGAAATGCAGTGGAAAAGGTAGGGACATGCAGAATGGTCTTAGGCTAGATGGGTCTCTATCTATAAGAGCTGTCAGTGTCTTCCTAAATTGTGTAGTGTGATCATGGATGTGGTTTTGTTTTATCTACCCTCTCCATTTTAGGGTTTTTGGCCTTTTTTTTTTTTCCCCCCTTTAAGGGGGTGACCATCACTGCCTATAATAATCCTAGTGTGATCCCAGTTCTGAATTATGGAGGCTCAGCAGAGTCTTTGTATCGCTTTCTCCTGTGTTCTGACATTAGTTGTGTTGGTGGGGGTTTTTTTGGGTTTGTTTTTTTTTTTTTTTGAAATCCAGTAGTGACAGTTTAGTAAGCTGAGCTCAGCATTCAGCTGTTCCTGTTGCCATCTCAATTCCTTTCTTTAGTAAGGCAGTTATTTCATAAATTTGAAAGATGTGTAAATAATGTACAGTTTTCTCCTTTTTAGAGGTATGATTTGCATTTAGCAACATTGAATATAACTTACCATATTCTCTGCTGAGGTTCACTCAGGTTGATCACTGTTCCTTCTGGTCTTGGCTACCTCACATAATTTGGTGTTGTCTGCAATTTTGTCACTCAGTGGGTGTCGTTGTTTCCAGCCAACTGTTTAATTTCTAAGGCTCTGTTGCGTTTAACTTAATCTTTACCCGTCACAAAATTCACCGCCATAGTAAGGATTTTAACACGACTGGGGTATAAACATTGACCGGTTTTATTCATTCACTAGCCTGTCATGTTTGAAAATATTCAGGGATGGCAAGATATGATTTTCTTTAGTGTGTATTAAAAAAAAAAAAGCATGGAGTTTGTCATGGCATATTCTTCCAGATGTTTAGATGTTAAACTTTTAGAGGTTATTTTATTCTGATTGTTGGACCTAACTTGAATATTTCCTTGCATAGAAGTTTCTGGACTGGCTTCTGAGATGCTTTCCAAATGTGAAGTGTGGTCTGCTAATTCCCCCATTTGGTATGTTACTGAATTTTTAGTAGTGGAGTTGCCTCATACTGCAAATCACTTAGAGATCATTGGTATAATATTTGGGAGTAGCAGCTTTTGGAGTTTTACCATATTGGTTTCTTCCTGAGCTGCTTCTCCTCCTGGCCCCTCAGTTTCCAGCACTATTGTTTTACTTTTAGTGCAGAAAAGAATGGAAAAGAGGCCAGAGCCAACATTTTTTTGATGGTGTAATGTTAAACTAGTTTCTTCTAAATGAATTGAAGATTAATGAAACTATTCAAGTGCAAGAAGGGTGATAACTTTCCCTTGTACAATGTGAACAGTAAAAGAGTGATATCGGGGGCATGGTCAAGTGAAGTGAGACTTGAAGCAAAAATAGGGAAATGGGTCAGGATAAGAGGAAATGAAAGTGTGGATGAAGGTTGCAGTGAAGGGAGATTCAAGAAAACTGTAATGATGATTAATTAGACTTCTCTCTAAAAAACTGCTCTCATCTGTACATGTAAAAGCTGTTCAGATGTGCAGCACACCTTTAGAGAGTCCTACAGATAATAAAGGTAAGTAAATTACCTATGAAGTTGCAAATCAAAGTATCGGAGGAAAAGTTTGTTGTGATCTTGATCTGCACTGTTAATGCTATTACTACTGTTATTTTTAGCTCTGTTTCCTAAGGAAATCAAGTGGAGGTGATCAATGCAACCCTGTAAGAACCCCTTGGCTGATGAATCTCAGGTGGGTGGATGGAGGAGAGCAGTCCTACTAATTGCCTCACCAAAGGAAGGATGGGCAGAGCAGAGACCTTATATATTCTGGCTGGTCCACCAGCTGCTGAAAGGCACTGAGGATGTGGGCAGTCAGCCTGCCATGCTGGATGGGCAACCAGCACGTGTGTGATGCAGGAGCAGCTGTGGTGGCTGCTGCAGCGTGCTGTGCTGGGAACAAGGAATGGACCTAGGTGTGGTGGCAAACTGTTGAGATGTTGACAACATAAGGAGCAAGTAAACACTGGTGTGATGCAGAGTGCATGGAGTTATAGGAGAGGTTGACCTGAGAGATGCTGAAAGTTGGGCAAACCCAGAGAGGATGAAGGAAGTAGTCTTGTGAGCACCAGAACTAATGATGTCTCATGTTTGTATCTCATTCCTTACAATCTATTCTCTCTGCAGGAGGAAGAGTCACCCTCAGGCGTACTGAGGCAGATACCTGTTCCTGGAAAGGGGACTTTTGGAGGGATAAGACAAATCATAAAAGCTTAATAAAATCTGCAGCTCAGAGCGCCTTGCTCTCACTGTTGTATAATAGGATCAGGAACTGCTTGTGGTAAACCTTGTATAAACATAGGAAGAGAAAATGGTTCTTGCTCTAAAGTGTTTGTTTAGGGGTACAGTAAGACATCATAGTGTAGACCTGACATGTAGTCCTCCTTTTTCCTGTGTGATTGAGGTCATTGCACATTGAGTACTCTGGGCTCTGAGGGAATTTTGAAAGCATGAAAATGGGAAAAGCAGCAGAAGAGAAAACAAGGGAAATACCGAAGGATTGGTGGGATTTTGTTGTTGTTTTTTTGGTTTTGTTTTGTTTTAGTGTTTTTTGTTGGGTTTTTTTTGTTTGATTTTTTCCTCCAGGAAAAACTGAAAGTTTCAATTGTGGGTTGTTTGACTTATCAACAAATCAAGGAGAAACCTGGAAGGAGTTTACAACAGTAGGAAAAGTTTCTGTCCCAGGGATGGAAAGGATTTATTTTAAGGCTGTACAAATGCTGGAGACTTATGGTGGAGGAAAGGGACAAGATATTTTGAACATTCAGAAGAGCTTTGTGCCTGCGAAGGTGTTAAGGTGATGAATGCCCTGTGGCTTGTGACACTTGCAACCCAGCTCAAATGCACTAGAAACTGTGTTGCTAGGATCCTTCAAGTCAGAGCCCAGAGAAAAGGCCTGGCTGCTGTATGTGATTGTCACTGCTGACTTGCATATTTCTAGGGAGAGAAGCATCAGCTCAAGCACAAAATTAAGAAGCAATACGGCAATTACCAGGATGCCCTATCACTGTTTTCTTGGCTCTAGCCATATCCCACATGCCTTAAGAGTGTCCTATACTTCACTGAGTGCCATTATCAGGAGTGATAAATGCTGGGAGCACCCCTGTCCACAAGGGCAGCAGTCTCTAGGTGTTTCTGCAGTCCAGGAGGGACCACTTATGGTTTCCTTTTAAAAAAAGGGGATGAGAAGGCCACAGCAGGCAAGAGTGTGTATGAAGATAGCTCTACAGAAAAGGAGTTACTTATGGAAAGAGGAAGAGCAGCTGTATCACAAATGAGGAAAAGTTGGGCAGGAACAAGAGATGTCAATGCTGAATTCCAGGAGGATGGAGCAGCTCAACATTTAGGGCTGTGCTAAGGTCAAAGAGAATGAGCAAAGAGAAAATCTCATGGTTTGCAGAAGATGAGATCATTAGCTATCCCAGGCAGTTCCAGTGCTTTGACTGTCAGAGCCTGATCTAAAACCAGGCTGGTTTTATGCTATGTATAAAAATGAAAGTGGTGTTTCCCCCCTGGTCCCTGCTTCCCTGAGAAGAGGGAGGGCTGCAAAGTGAGAACATATCAGGGCAAAGGTGGAAATGTGCAGGGAATATATGTAGTGACATCTAGCAAAGTGGCAGGAGAGCCATGGAGGAGAAGAAACTTGGAATTGTTACTTGGGGCAGGGAAGTGGTGCTAAAGGAATAAGACATGAGGAATACCCTGAGGGATGTGAAGGAATAAATAATATCCCGGGAGCAGTGAAAAGCAGGATGGAGCAACATTATTGAGACCTAGACCAATCTTACATTGAAAGGAAATTATATGTGCTCTAGCTGCTCCTAATACATGTGTGTAAGCTGCAATCCTGCATGCGTACACTTTTTCAATGATAAGGAAATGAGTAGAGAATTAATTAGGAACTAGGAACACTGTCCAGATTGTCTGGCAATACATAAAGAAAAGATTGTCAAGTACCACAACTGAAAAGAAGATTGGAGCTCAGAGAAGGCTTGGGCACTTGGCAGTCAGGCTGAGCTAGATAAGGCATTGCAAAAAAAAAAAAAAAAAAAGTTGGCTGGCAAACAAAACTACTTATTCTGAAACTGGCTTGTGTCACTTCAGCATTTGTCAGTACAACACCATCTTGTAGCTGCCTTTTCCCTGGACACTGAGTTAAGCAGACATTCCTCTACCTGTTTACCTTACCAAAGAAACTGATGTGAAGAGGATAAGTATGTTGAGCATCTGTAGTGCTGGGCTAAGTCTGATATATTGGTCTGGCCTCTCTGATGGTGACTGGTGGGGAAAGTGATGGTTGTCTGATAGGTGTCCCTACCTTCTGGGCTGTTAACTAGCATCAATCGCAGCAGCTGTACTAAAGCAAACAATTGTTTTTATAAATTGTAAATGGGGTGTTAAGGAGGGTTAGCTTGGCCTGATCTGTGAAGGTCTGACTCAAATGATGAGAGCAAACTGACCCTGGAAGGGAAAAAAGCCCCAAATGAGCATCACAGAAGGTAATGCTGATGCCCACTTCATCTGCTGTAACTCACAGCTGCCCCTTGTTTGCTTCCCCACTCCAGCTCAGAGACGAGACCTGTTGCTTGTCTGCCTATGACTCCATTATGCTTAGGCACTTGAAAAAATCAAGCAGTAAAATTTGATTGCCTTGATTGTAAATGTCGTCCAGCTCAGACACAAGAGGAATGGCTGAGCTGGGGCTGGTCCAGTATATAACTTCTGCTGATTAGCCACAGCAGGGAGCGCCTCACAAGGATGTGTCCAGACCTTACTGCAGACAAGTGTGGATTTATCCCATGTGCATAGTTTAGAGATGGGTGTAAGTGCTGGGGTTTTGAGTCTCTCTAGTAGTGATAATTCTGCATATGGTTTTATTTTCCTATGGATTGTTTGGTTTAATAATGAAAGATGTGGGAGTCCTGGTCTTGCTACCTTCTGTGGCAGTGAATTCTGCTGTTGAGTCATATTGAAATTGAGGTCAGGGAAGGGTAGGGGGAGGAGCAGAGCAATATTTCCTATCTGCCAGCTTTAGGTTTGCTTATCTTCTAATGACACTGTGTGTCCTCTTGGCCTTGCTCTGGGAGCACAGGATTTTCTCACTTACTGTTTTTGTTATTTAATACATTGCTATGATGTTTTCTGTTTACATGAGTTCAGGACCAAAAAGGATGGCTGGAGTTGTCTTAGCAGCACAGTGGCTCATGATTGCAGGATGCTTTGTAAGTCCAGAATGAACTGCCAAGAACATACTCTCATATGTCAGAGGCTGTTAAATATTTTTGTGTGCTTTACAGCAGATGGTAGGACCAATCCATTAGCAGATCAAAAATCTCAAACAGTAAAGTCCTATGGTGGCAGCCCTGCTTGTCAGGAATCAAGGGTATTGTTAATACAATCAGTGTGGGGGAAGAGGATTTCCTTGGTAAAAGGGACCAGAAACCAACCTAAAGTTTCCCCTCCTTGGAGAAGCCAACAGTGTTTCCTGGCTGTCTATAGCTTCTGTTGCCTTTCTATGAACCCTGTCCCAGGTTCTGCAAAAACTGTTTCATCCTGAGATGACCACTCCTGCCTACTGCCATCTGTGGCTTTCCTCCTTTCAGTCCTTTTGTAGGTGGAGACCTTGACTGGATGGCACTGTGGTTGGCTGAGGAGTGCTGAGTTGGTTACAGGACTCCAGCTCCTGTGCATAGGCTGTTGCTGCCTATGACTTGTAGCAGCTTTAATGTGAGTTTTCCAAGAAAACCGGTTTGTTTTTATTGACACGGTCACTTGTCATTGTGTTGGCCATCTGCCTCACTTAGGCTAAGTCTCAGTCCAACACCCATGAATCCACTCCAGTCTTGAGAGGCTATTTTGAACTACCCAAAATAATCTGTATCCTCTGTAGACTATGACCCCACCAAGAGCTTTCTTCCCACATCACTTATATATTATTTAAACCATCTGTACAGCACTTGCTTCCTTTACTCTGAACTAATGTCCTTCTCAATGACTCCTGCTGTTCTCTAAACAGCCTTCTAAAATCTAGCGTTATTTGGGTATCTCTCTATTCACTACCTCCTCCTAGGATATTGTACTTAATTACATTGTGAACCCTATTACTTAAGGGCTCAGGTATTGTCACTTCTTGAATTAGCTTCTGCAAGTTGCTGAAAATTAAGTCAGGAATAGCTGCTTTTGCTTGTGAGTGCTCAAATTACCTGTTCCAACCAGCAATTGTTTAAAGCAACGAGGAGCTGTTGCGTTCTTTGTGTCAACTTACAGGTCAATTTCCTCGTCTTCATTTTCTTTAAATTGTGTGTTTCTTTCAAAACTGTACACCTGGTTGTCTTTAGCTAGAGCCCTAATGATAGATGTGCAGCATGGGATTATAAATGTATTGCAACTCCTGGGGTTGTGAATTCATGCAGAGTTGATGGTATGATCTTCTGCACAGTTTTTCCCCTTAAGAGTTTTAAGGTTTCTGAGTTAACTCTATGGAGGTATTGAAAAGCCTGCATTATTCCTGCAACCCTTTGGCTTGAACTCACTCTTCTATGTAACTTGCAGCCAGGTATTATAATATCGCATTTGCTTTTTAGTCTTCCACCAAGTTTCTGTCATTTATAGTGTATTAGTCATCTATTGCCAGGATTTCTAGTTCTCCTTAAAATCAGCCCATTTTGAGATGTTTAAAGCTAGGCTTGAAGGGGAGAGAGGGGAGTAAAAGAACAAAACAGAGGCAGTAGTAGAAATGCTAATGTCAAACCTTCCTCCCTTATTTAAGACTGTGTAAGATGTTACTGGGTCTGTATTTCTTGCTACTGTCTCCTCTGAAATTGCATGAGTTGCTGAGGGAATGTGATTTCTGGGCTTCGATTTGCTGACTAACTGGTTTATGGGTTTTTTTATCTGCTGTAATGAAAGCAAGCAAATTGGAGTCAGCAGGTGAGAAAGGACTGTCAGTAATTCCCCTTACTTCACTCTGCTGTGTAAACCTGATAGGTTTAAGGGGCTGAGGAGCTTTGTTCTCTGCCACTATTAGCTTGATACACTGTACTGGGAGCAGGGCTGCCAGCCCCAGGACATGGCAAATGAGTGCAGTTTCCTGTCCCATACCTCTGCAGGGCCCCCCATGTCCCTCATGTTTGTCCCTTCCCTGAAGGTAGGCACTGCAAAGGGGCCAAGTCCGGTTTGGAGAAGAGCATTAGGCATCCTGGGGAATGGGGTAGCTTCTTCCTAGGTGGGGGGCACACATCATAGGCTGTGAGATTATGCTGATCCTTGGCTGAAGGGCTCTGCAGGGAAGGAGTTGAGGAGATCTCCCACAGATTAATCCCTTTAAACCATTCTTCACAGGGCAGATAATCTGTGTCAGCATTTGTGAGTTTAGACCCACTGACGAAAGTTACTCTGCAGCCAGCTGGGAGCTGGATAAATAGAGCAGATACTGCTGAACATAATGACTTTCAGCACTCTCTGCAAACAGCTGAAAGAAGATAAAAAAAAAAGCTCAGTGGAGAAAAAGGGGCCAAAGTTGAATATTTGAATCTGTCCAGATGTGCACAGTGTCTCAGATGAACACAGTGGGGACAGCATGTGCATTCCTGCTGATGCTTCTGGAGAACTTTGCCCTGGAACCAGTTTCAGTTAGAAACTGCTGATTAAGTGAAATCAGCATTAATTTATTGTTGCCTTTCTGCCCCCTGGAAATGATGTGCATGTTTTAATCAGTTCAGTGTGTTTCCTTTGGCTTTTTATGCTAATGTAAAAATCAACATGGTAATGGTGACAGTCAAAACCCTTAGGTCAAAACAATGTACTTCAAACAAGTCAAAGCAAAATGTACTTTTGAATATATTGTTTTGGGTCATTGCAAATTAACACCACACAGACTTTTAGGGCACATGGCATGACATTTGTCTCCCAACAGCCTATTAGGAATCTGTGGCCTTAATGTCCAAACAAACAAACTCAATGTTCAGTTAATTTCTCTTATTTTTAACTGAGTTCAGTTTTGATAATTGCTGTGGGGCTGACAGCTCTGAAGAACAAGCCTTAGTGCATTTCTGCAACTCCCATCTTTAAAGCTTGATATGTCCTGGCAACTCCTCTGTTTCTGAAGCTCTCTTTTATAATTTTTCTTTCAAAGCTTGTAATGTTTCACTACATCTGTCAAAGCACAGGTTTAGCTGTGAGGTGGACAGTGGGGTCTGCAATGCAGCCCATGTGGTTTCCCACACATTGCTGGCTCTGAGCCCACCCCCTGTGCAGTCTTGGAGGGTTTGTACCGTGCTCAGAATGCCCGTGACAGTCCATCCAGACTGTGCAAATGAGGAAAGGCCGTGCAGAGCTGAGAGTGCAGTGCCTGGGCTGGCACAGAAACTTACTGTGCGTCCTGGGCTTTGTGGGAGGGGTAAGGATGAAGCCTAAGAGAGATAGTGGCCTTTGGATCCCTGTTCAACCCACCTGTCAAAGACATTTGCTATGTTTTCAGTTGGTTTTGGGGTATTATTCTGCTGGCAAGCTCATGTTAGAAGTTGGACAACCCTGCAGGAAACAAGGAATGAGTTCCCAGGGGAGGGCTTCATGCTTGTCCTCCTGCCATCCCTGCAAGAACGGAGAAGGCAGTGCGCTGAGCGTTCCTAGTCCTCCTTTGTTGACTCTCTTGTTGACTGCTGTTTCTCAGGACAAGTGAGCAAGCCAGGGCCTGTGTTGGGAACCAGGCAGGAGACAGGGCTGCTGTCTTCCCCCTCCATCACAGCATGGAGGAAAGGGTGAGATACAGGACCAAAGATGTCAATTGTCCTTGCTGGATATAAGCAAAGGTACATCTCCTCAGATATCATAGCACCATGAGCTTATTCCCATAGAGCAGAGCCTATACTGCCCCTACTCCCATAACCTTCCCCATGCCAGAGCAATGTGGGGCAGCTGAGGGGAAGGAGAATCCAAGCTCTCTTCCAGAGCTGGAGTGCTGCGGGAGAGGTACAAGTAATGGAAATTGAAATGCAAATTCTTTTTGAGTGGAGAAAAGGCCCCCATAAATCAGGAGTGACAAGAACACAAAGACACCATCAGGATGCATTTGCACAATCAAGGGATGTTTCATATATCTGAGAGAACCAAGGCACAACCTCCGCTCCTGAAATAAACCAAATCCATTTTTTTCTCATCAGTGAAGCTGTCTCTGAAATTCCCTGTTTGAAGAGCAACAGAAAAACAGAAAGGAGATTTGAGCTAAGTTTTACTCAGATGCGGCTTGTTTTCTAATCCAGATAGGAAAACATTTGTTTTAAAGGGTCAGTGAAAAATAAACAGTTCCTCCCTTCCTACACATCCAGCAACATGATAGGGATCTGCATTTTTTTCTCTAGATTTGATCATCTTCAAATAAATGGTACTCTGAGAATTATGATATAATTGTGTAGTCTAGAAACACAGTAACCTCACAGCAAAGAAAGAGAGCAGAAATGCTCAAGCTGAGAGCCCAAGCACAGGACACAAGCAAGAGGAGCCTGGCAGCACAGAGAGCTTTTCCCAAGGCTTGAACCTGTAACCGTAGCTAAATGTTTCACCAGCCTGTGCATAGGTCTAGGCAAGCTGCAGGTGCTGCTATAGCAAGAGGGTGGAAGTTTTAAACTGAAATCAGAAGAGACAGATCTGAGTGATGGAATTTGGTCATTCAAGCCCTGCCCTGGATTTCAGCTTCTCTCTTCACCATTCTGTCACAAGCACCAAATCCATCCATCTTTTTCTGCAGCACCTGAATAAAACCTCTGTGTCTCACTATCTTCCATGTTAGACTTGAGACAGGTCTTTCAGGCTTACCAGCTGGCTTTCCTAACTACACAATGTGTGCTGGGTGTTTGTCTACTTCCATTTAAACATTCCTGTGGAGCCCAGCTCCCATGGGCGAGATATCTTTATCCCAGCCTTGCTGTGAAGTAGTTTTTCTGTGTGGTTTTCAGTGTGTCTCAAAACCAGATTGATTGTCCAATGCTATCTCTGTATTGCAGAAAATGTTATTATTTATGTGCAAGTGGTCTAATAAATCAACTGTAACAAATTTGAGCTCTGCTTTTGACTGCAATTGTGTGGTCCTGTCCCACATGTAGCATTGGGTTACAGTGGGAAGCCAAGCAGTTTCTGTTTTCTGTTCCCTTGGTTTAAGGCTGGATTGGATAAGGCCCTGAGCAACCCAATCAAGTGTGTGGTATCCCTGCTTATGATAGGGGCGTTGGAACTACATGGTCTTTAAAGTCCCTTCCAACCTAACCAATCAACTAAGATATGATGCTGTGTTAATTTGTAAATGGGCAACTCCACTGACTGATGGAGTTGCAGGCAACTCCTGCCCATGTACAAATACAGGACCTGTCTGGAAAGCCATTGGGTGGCAAGCACTGGAGTTGTCCCAGTTTCTATTTCCTTCAGCTAAGCCATCATCCTCTGCTATTCTAGCTGTAGGATAGGGATTAGGCAGACAGGCTTTGTTGGCATGATTTGGAATGGATTAAAACTTACAATTGAATTATGCAGGTTCTGTGTTAATAAAATCTTTCCATCATACCACCATATGCTTAAAGCACATTAGAAAGTGCCTGCATTATGAAGGGCTGGGGGAATTCAGATATGTTCTTCCGCAGCTGTTTTTCTGTCCCTGCCAGGGTCAGGTGTATATTGTGCCATCAGCTTCCAGCTGCTGGAGCTGGAAAGAACCATCTCTGCTCCTAAAAGATAACCCATGATAACTTTCACCAATGCTGAACTGCTTTTATACTTTTTTCTGAACCATTTCACAACTAGAAAGGGAAGTAGGAGAATTGCTAGAATGTGGGAGGCTCCTTCCTCTGCAAGGGTGGTTCTTCTTGGATCGGGAACAAAACTGGTTGCCTTTCCATAGGAATGATGTGTTACATTGGTTCCTGCTCTCCTCTGCCCTGATTGCTTTATCCCAGTCTTGTGCAGTGTCTCACTAGCCTGCTGGTGGAACTGTTAGTGGTGACAGTGCTTTAGGATGAGAAACAAGAAGCAGAAACCAGAGTGGTCAGTGTCTGGGTGGAAAGGGAATATGTTAGCTCTCTTGCCCCAAACAAGCAGACAAACCTGAACATGGATGTCTATGCTGCTCCCTCTTTATATATTATGTAACAAGATAAATATGAATCCCCAAATTTATGTACTATTGAGATTAGAGGTGAGGTAGCTAAGATTTGGTGTTGTCGGGGAAGGGGAGCTGGAAATGGTTGTCGAACTCCAACTTAAGATGTCAAGGTCTTAGCTGTGTTTGGAGAAATTCTCTGTGCTGTGGGCTGACAGGTGGCTGCTTTACCCAGGACTGTGTGTGCAGCGTGGAGTTGCTGGCTTCCATGGCTTTGTTTTGGACCTCAGTGGTGGTAGTTACAGGAAAAGTTGCTAAATGATCACAGCAGCTCCTTGTGCAGAGCACAGGGTTTCAGTGCAATGAGGAGAGGGAACAATAATTCCTTATTTCTCTGTTCCTTCTAAATTAGGGTTAATTGGAAAAAGTAGGGGAATTCTCAAACTTGGGAAGAAAAGGCCTTCTCAAGAGACATTAAGTTCCCAAATAGGTATGAGTAGTTTAAAATAGAGGATTTGGGCAAATCAAATGTTGTCAAAAAGCCTGGGCATTCTGTGTGGAGAAACAAACCACTTGACAGAGCCTAAAATCACCGGAATATACATGACTTCCCAATGAAAGACCTCTATTAGCTGTGATTGTACTATGTATGTGGCCTCTGTCCTTGCCTATGTTACAACCATGCATAGGCGTATTTCCTTTGAAAAGCTGTAATGCAGCAGCCTTGAATGGGCAGTCAGTCTGATTTCTTTTTTACACACCTTCAAACAAAACCCTGTCAGGCAGCATCTGGGAAGCTGAAAGGAGGAGTGTGAGAGAAAAGTGTGACTGCTAACAGGGGTGGAAAGGATCAGGCGTGTGTGTGGAGTCTTTACGGAAATAGTATTCAAACATGGTGAGATAGATAAGACCAGTAAAAGCTTTATACATGTCAGTGTAGCCTGATGTGACAATTGTCCCTTGGAAATGTATGGCTCTGTGAGGTTGAAAAGTTTTTTTTCAAGGGTTCCTAGCATTAATTATCCTAGAGAAATTAAGCCAGACTTAAACAACAAAAAAATTGTAAAAGGGGTCACCATGCACAAAATATTAGCACAAATTTGATTTTCATTTTTACCCTCCTCCCCAGTTTTAGTGGCACGTGGGTGGGAAAAGTGCAGAGTGAGGGAGAGCAGTGTGGGGAAAATTCCTTTATCAGCCTGGTGCAGCATGCAGAGGTTTGAGTATGTGGCTGGCTCCAGATCTGGCATGCTGTGGCTGCCCTGGCCCCAACTGTTGTGTAGCAAAGGGTCCCTTACCCCATGGGGCCACAGGACCTCAGATGTCTTGCTGTTCATTGGTGATTTGTCATCCTGCCCTGATGGCAGAGGGTTTGGGAGTAGAGCTGGCTTTAGGGACAGGCTGTTCTTTCTGGGAAAGTGATGGGAGCTCTTTTGTGCTCGTTTTTGGAGATTTACTGTGGGTCCACAGTGGCTGTCTCCTCCAGGCGTGCCAAGACTGTTTTTACTATCCTGACCTAAGCTCCGGTTTTTCTTTTCCTTCCACTAGCTGTCATAAATATGAAAGCTTTTTAAATGTGGTGAAGCTAAGTGGGTGCTCAAAGCGTGCCTAAGAGGAGGCTGTGCTGTACATGTTGCAGAGGTGCAGATGTTTTCTGCTTCAGTCTCCTGCCTTAGGAACAGGTATTGGCAACTCCTCTTCCAGAAAAAAATGATAATACAGAGGAGTTTTCTACTTTTTCAAAGAGGTGTTGTGGCAAGACCATCCTTTTTTTCTCCTCACTTGTAAATGATGACTGCAGCTACCTGAGGGAAAATGTTTTTGATCTTTATCTGACCCAGACTAAAATATATTCTTCCTACACAGAACAGTGTCCCATGGGAATAGGCACGTAAAGCAGTATGTGTCCTGGCAGCAAAATGGATGGGTACTTGGGGCACAGGTCCCAGTAATGAATTCTCACCCCTCAGGCCTCTCTGTGCACCCTGACTCTTTAGGAAACCTCTTTTCTGCATTTTTTTTCTCATGTTCCCTGTGAAGTCCTGTCATTACTGAGTTGTCATTGCTGAGTTGTCATTTCCAGATACGGTGAAGTGAGACAGACCAAGAGCTGTGGTCTATTCATGCTTGGAGAAGCACATATGGTCATCAGAATTTTTAGACATATGACTAGAGGAAGGGGCTTCTTCCCTCCAGCTCCCAACTTTCCTCTTCAGAACTCCCATCCTTGCTGATTGTGATGATGAGGGTGCACTTGATACTGTCAGTTTGCATCTGTGCCGCTTTCCCTGTAGGGTGACACTATGGATTTAAGAGATGTCAGCTTGTGCAGAAGTGCAGACAGCTTCTGTTCTGTGTTTGATAGTCATTATATTGACTGTGTAAGCTGAGCAGGTATGATGTGCAAACAGGTTACGGGGGGAGGAGATAATTCTGTTGTCTGCCATGCAGACAACTGGGTGTGTGGTGGCCATGAGATGTGTAAGGTGACTGCTTTCTGGATACAAGGGTGTCAAATCTCACAAGGTATATGAGTATATTAGAGACAGCTGTGGAGGATCCTCTGGTCATGGTATAGCTTAGTGTCAAGCATATAAGAATCTGTAGGAAGTAAGTCTTGAAATGTAAGGATAGATTATTAGCAAGAAAAGCTAAAGTTTCTATGATAGTCTTTTCTACTACATCTCTGGATCCATGTCTGATTGTATCTGGACAGGAAGAATAATTCTCAGATGGAAAAAAAAGTCATGTAGAGAAGATGAGCTTCGTTAAGTCATTGCTGAATCTGTTTGGAAAAGGATACTGCATGTAAGGGTTCTGAGAATAAATCTGCAGAAGTTGACGGGTGTGCCAGCTGCAGGTATCCTGAGTCTAAGCAATAGCTGGTGTGCTGTCTCAGAGACCTGCACATGAAGCTACTGCTCCTGATGGGCCCTTTGACAGTGCTGCACTGGGCATGAATCAGCCATCCTAATCCACAAAGAATGAATTTATCACTTATATCTGGTCCCTGGTGCTCCCTGTTGACAATGTCTCACTGAGCTGGCCAGGTTGTCAATAATTTGGTGTCTCTCTGCCTTGGTGATCTACTGATCCAGGGGCTGAAATGTCTGCATTGTGATGCAGCCTTCCCTGCAGTGGACCTTTGCAGGCTGCTGAGAACCTGCTTGAGCCTTGTCCTCTGGGGTAGGGGAAGATGGCTGGGTTTTGTACTGTGCTCACCAATGTTTTATACTAGCACTGTCCCAGCAAAACAATCGTATTTATTCCTTTTTCATGGTAAAGTCCCTTCGTTGCTATAAGTGACAGGAAAGTGTTCTGCTGGAAACGATGTAGTTAAATATCACAGAGTAGTTTGGGTTTAAAGGGACCTTACACATCATCTTGTTCCAACCCCTCTGACATAGGCAGGAACACCTTTCAGTAGATCAGGTTGCTCAGAGCCTCATCCAGCTTGGCCTTGAACACTTCCAGGGTTAGGACTGCTTTCTGGGCAACCAGTTTCAGTGCCTCACCACCCTTAATAGAATCACAGAATGGTTTGAGTTGGAAGGGACCTTAAAGATCATCCAGTTTCAACCTGCCTGCTGTGGGCAGGACTACCTTTGCAGTGGGTGGTATTGAATCAGTATGTACTGTGGAGAGGAGGAAGGAGTCTGAGGGTAGCTGATACTGAAGGTAATGGAATCTGCATAGGACAATGGAAATACATGTGATCTTTTGATGCTCAGTAATTAATGTGGCAGGAGATGGATGTCTGTGAGGCAGTGAGGAGTAATCCAATATAGGAGCAGCTTCTGCAGAGTCACACAGAATTGGGAATGGTTGTTAAAATTTAAAACAAAACCAATAGGCCTAGAAGAAACTCTGAAAAGAGAAAGGGAAATAGTTGGAATGGCTGGAAAGGATGGGGTAATGGACTAGGCTGCAACTGGCATGTCTAAAATGAAATGGGTTTAACACATGTCCATATTTTGTAGTTGGAAACTGTACAGGGAAAAATAATTTAGACTGGAAATAAGAGGAAGAAGCATGTATTTCCAGAGGCTGTCAAAACTGTAGAATAAATAGAGTGTGAAGTTGAATCTATACAAAAACAAATAGGTCAGAGGAATACAAATGTGGTACCAGTCCTAAATCTGAGGAGAGATGATGAGTACAACAGGCAGAAAGACATTAGGAAAAAGCAGAACTATGCTGTACTGATGACGGAGGCTTTAGCTAGCCTGTGCTATGAGCAACATGCTCTGTAGGAGCTGCCACTTTTGGAGATGGCTGTTCTGCAGTCAAACCTGTTGATAACTTGTGTGCTTATATAGCATGATTTTATTAAAGGAACCTGGAGTGACCTTGGAACGTAGCAAATTCTTTGGCAGATGGGAAAAGAGAAAGATGTGTAGGGTATAGACTGGTTTTAGTGTTACATTATATAACTATGGGCTGAATTTTATCTTGAGGTCCCCGTGAAGGTATCAATGGAAGATGGAGGTAGAGAGCATAAGTCTCCTGGCTCTTGCCTGTCCTTCCACTGCACATCTGAACAGAGACTCTCTGGCTGCTAGGGGGCCCTACATTTACGGTGTAATCCATATGCAGTAGATTACTTGCCTCTACAAAGTGGAACTTGAACACTTTTCCCATTGTTCTTGGGAAAGATTTATGGGAGAGCCATTCTCCCTGTGAGCACTGTCCTCATTGAATACGTTTGTACTTAAGACAGAGAATGATCTTAGGTCAAAGATGCTGGAGAACAATTTGGGAGAGTCTTGCTCAGTTCCCAGCTGTGCCCCATGTCTCCTGTCTGCCCCTGGGTAAATGCACTCATTTCTCTGTCCTCTTGCTTTTTGTGTGCAAAGCAGAGAACATAATGCATCGTTAGCCTGTCCTGTTCAGTTAGATTAAAACCTCTTCGGAGCAGGCAGCATGTTTTACCGCACGTTTATGTAACATTTTGCATAATTTGATCTTGGCTAGCATCATCTAGGACACATGGAGATACCTCATAAATAATACTAATAATATTTTAATATTGATAATGCTTAGCACATTCACAGCACTTAACCTCCTCCTAAAACAGCATTCAATACTGTTGACATGGCAGTGATTGAGCATGAGTCATGTTGGCTCCTTTCCCTGGCATGGTTCAATCTGTCAACTAGCCAGAAAGCTGAGGTCTTTAGTGAACATGTACTGGGTGTCAGGATCACCTGAATCTTAATGCAGTCTCAGGCAGTGACTTACTGTGTCATTGCTGGGTAATTTTAATTTTTTTTTTTTTTTAAAGTGAACTCTGATTTTTGCCATTTGACTGGAGATGGTTAGAGCCAGAGACTTGGAGCTTCATGAATCCTGCTGGTTCTGTTAGAAATTAATACTATTACATGCTCCTGAAAACTTGTCACTATGAAGCTCCAGCATTGGAAAACCCAAACCAGGGGACACTTTTAAAAAACCTGCTCCTCTACTGCTTGCTGCCTTATCAGTAACAAAGGGGAAGTATTTATATACCTTAAAAGGCAGATGTGTTAATTTAGTGAACTTATTGAAAGTTTACACAGTGTTTGGAAGGAAAACACTGTACAATTTATATAGTCTCATTTTCACTGACTGCTCTTGTTGCAGGATGTAAGAGGAGGGATGGAAGAGAAAGAGACCAGATGCACAAGGAGAGTGCTAACACATCATCTCATCCACTACAGAGTCCCTTTTCCTCCTCAGATGAGAAGCTTAAATAATGAGAATCTCTCCTACCCTTTGCAGGTCTCTCTGTCTCACATGGATACATCAGGGCCTGCCTTTTCAGGAGTCCATCCATAGCCTTTTTGTGTCCTTGAGGAGGTTCCAGCAGCTGCTGTGAGCCTGCGTGCTGGCTGAAGCTCCTTGCTTCCAGTTATCTGCTGAGACAGATTGGCTCAGTCATTTGCAATCAGTCTTTTCTCCAGGCATGTGTCCCTGTGGGCCATCAATGCCAATTCCTGCAGCATTTTCTGGGAACCACAGTTGAGGGGACAGCTACAAGCCTTCAAAAAAATCAAAAACTGTTGGGGGAAAAAAATCTGTGTTCAAAATACGGGGTGGTGGCAAATGAAACTGAAAGTTATGTTTTAATTACAGCCAATAATGAAAAAAAGAAAGGAGCTCATCCCCAGCTCTTTCTATTATTGCCCTATGTTTTGCTTAGACTGTATGCAATTTCTTCTGAGTGACCTTACTGAGCACTCCCTACACTTGTGAATTAATCTTTATTTACTTTGCTGCAAAGCTTTGTCACCACATGACTTTCTTTTCTGTACTGAAGCACTCGTCAGAAAAGCCTGCTAAGCTAAGCACCAAGCATGGGATTTAGTGATGCTGTATCCTCTGAAAGCATCACCTATCTGGGAGCAGGGAGAAAACAAAGTGGCTTTATCCTGTCTTCTTGTCCCTCTAATGTAGGGCTGTTACAGGAGTCAGAGTACCCTTTAAGCTAACTTAGCCTTGGAAACTGGCTGTCCGGAGGAGCAAGATGCTCATTTCCAAATCCTTCACCCAGTGATGTGCTGGCTTACAGAATATTGCCCTGACACTTGCAGAGAGCAGAACCCTTGTGCAGAAGGGCACACACGTCTCTTAAACCTGGGAGGAGGTCTGTAATCTGTCCTTTGTACTTTCATTATCTTCATATTCCTGCAAGGCAAGATGGCCTTTTACTAAAGGCACCCTCTACTCCCTTCAGATATATTTGAGTTGTATGTCCCTCTAAGCTCAGCTTGAACTCATGTGACATTTAACAGGGATAGGCAGGAGGTTAGAAAGAATGGAAAAAGCAATCTTTAACATCTGAAAACTAGTGTGGACTAGAAAGACAACAATTATGAGCAGAGAGAACCAGTGCAGGAAACTGGAACAGGAATGCAATGAGTGTTTGGTGGGCTTTAGACCTTCAGTGCTGGTGAGGCTTCTGCTATTTTTTTTCCTTTTTATGGATACAGCTTCTTATTCAAAGACAGGTGTTTCCATAATTCCTTTGTATTTGCAGTAAAGCTCAGCAGCCAGGACCCACATCTGTCTGTCTTCCCCGTGTCTGTGCCTCTAGTCTTTGGAGAGGTGACTCCTAGTCCTCCAGGCCTGGACAGGTGACAGGCAGCTGCACAGCAGCACTTGTTTCAGGAAGTTCATTGGAATATCCTCTTCATGCCCTACCGACTGTTTCCCAAGGCCCATTAAGCCTAAAACTCACAAGGGGACAATCCCCACACCTACAAGGCATCAGAAAGTAAGATGAGAAGGTAACCTTTTACTGGGAAGGTGAAAGTTGTGCTGAAAATGGAAGGAGTAGTCCCTGCTTTGTGAGTGCCCTTTTTTCACCTGTTTGAGTTTGTGAGCTACCAGAGAGCTCATCTCATAGGCTTGAGGAGCACAATGCGGGCTCACCAGTATCAATGGGGAGACAGGGATCTGTATGCTGTAAAAGCTACCACAAAATGTTCCTGTGCATCCTTAAGGACCTGCATATCTTCCAAACCCTGGCCCTTCATTCCTTGTTCCTGAGGAAAGACTTATTCCCTCCTTTATGCTGTTTCCCTTCAAATATTTAAGCATTTCTTTTCAGGAGAGTGGGGAAAGAGAGATCTGGAAAACAAAAGAGAAGATACCAAGGCCAAAGGAAAAAGAAACCCAAAGAAACCAGAAAACATTAGGAGCAGTAGGGAGGGACAAATGCAAGACTTTGCTTTTTTTCTCTTCCCTGCTCTCCCAAAATTGTCACTGTTAGTTCTTTCCTCTTCCCTTTTTGAAGTTGGGTGAAACAAATGCTGCTATTTTAGTGCTGTATTTATTCAGTCCTTATATCTAGTGGGCCCACCCAAGATAAGGACCCCATTCAAATCTATCACAACATGAAGGCAAAAGAAGGGACTTCAATACTGCCAAACATGGCAGGACTGTTGCCTCAGTTTAACAAGTGCTGAGGAAGACTTACACAACTTTGGTTGCAGTTGCTTGGAGGCAGGACAACAAAGCACAGAAGCAGAGGGAGGACTGGGAAATACTTTTTTTTATATATATTTTTTTGCTTTCAAAACACTGTTTTTACATTTTGAAAGGAAATTTCCACCAAGTAAACTTAACCCTATCTGGATTAAATCTGATAAATTGTCAGCACTCATCCCACCCACCACAGCTCAGGCTCTGGTTTGGGAATGGTAACTTCACCAGTCTCTCTGATCTATGTCACTTTGTGGGGCCATGTATGATAGGGCATATATATGTATCAGAGCATTGAACTGCACTGTTCAAATCCAGATTTTGTCACTCTGAAGCACATTACTAATTCAAATCACTCCTGGACTGCAAATTTCTTCCTGTTTTGGCTTGCCAAGTTCAGCTGTTCCCTGGAGTGGAGGTCCAACTGAGTTCCAAAATCAAAGACTAAGTCTTCTAAGGTCTCTACTTTGCCACTGATGTCAGTAGGGAATTGCCTCTGCTAAGTGAACTCTCAGTAAGCAGTAAGAACTTAAAAGTTTGTACCCCAATTTTGCGGTTCAGAGGGTTTTCTCAGATGGTCCTTCTCTGGTTTCTTACCCCTACAGCTCCATCTGGAGCAGGAAGGAACTGCTGGACCTGACACTTTGACTAGAAGATTTTTGGAGCAAAATTCTTTCACTTGCTGTATAGCCCAATAATGTTCCAACCTGCAGTCCTATTGTCTCATACGGTGACCTTGTTGAAGCTCCTGATGTGAAGCTGGGCCAGGTTTTGGATGACAATCTCCAAGACAGAGCCAGAATGCTGCAGGAGGCGCCATTTGGGAGTCAGCGGGAGGTGTGATTCCTCAAGTCAGTCTTGAACTGGTTCCACAGCATGGTGGAGTATTGTGTTCCTGGCAAGAAAGATAGGCAGCTGCAATCTCAGCCATCTGAGGATATTAAGAAGCTCTTTCTCCAGGAACAGTCATTACCTCTAATACCCTGCTTAAGTTTAAAGTTGGGTAATTACTTTCTTCTGACCTAAAAAAAGACTCTTGGGTAATTTTTTTCCTAGGTACTATATTTTTTTTTCATGCATTCTATAGTAAACAGCTCAGTAGGAATGCTACACACTGTTAAACAGATGCTCTGTTGCACCCTGAAAGCTAGATGCAATTTGGAGGTGGGTCGTTATCAGTTGAGAAGCTCTGGGGCTCAGCTGCTGCAGGCAGGAGGTAATCATTAATAGCAGGGCTGTGTAGTAGCATTGATGAAGATGCATGGTATTTGTGAGATATCTGAATAATTAGCAGTGGGACTGCATGCCTCTTCTGATGAAAACACCAGGTTGCTTTAGACGACCAATCCATCCATCCAACACCCATCCAGGTGCTGTGACATCCATTTAGACGACCAACACCCATCCAGGTGCTGTGACAACCAGCCAGAATTCTTGGTGTATCTTACCCTGGCTTTAGTACCAGCAAGTCCTGGATCACTGTGGTGAAGAGCATCTTAAAGAAGCTTTGCTTTCTCCCTGCAGCCTCCCATTTGATTAGGGGCGTTCTGTGGTCTGTTGTGGCCCTATACTAGGTCAGAGATCTCCCATTGTCTTCCCATTTCTGCAATATCTGAAGACTTGTCTCATTGTGTAAATACACCTGTTTATTTGTTCTTCAGATTCCTTCTTAGCCTGTTGTTTTTCACTGTATCTTTTTCCTGACAAAATTTTTTTTCAGTTTTTGGTTTTACTAGACTTGAGAGTTTAATGGATGCAGTTAAAAGATCTGAATAAGTAATTATGGAAAGAGTTTTAAGAGATGAGCTATTTCCTTAATTTTTTTTCTCTAATGAAAATAAAAA
Organism: Acropternis orthonyx; assembly: GCA_035583155.1. NCBI lineage: Eukaryota > Metazoa > Chordata > Aves > Passeriformes > Rhinocryptidae > Acropternis > Acropternis orthonyx. The sequence goes on along the minus strand of JAWWEU010000040.1, from coordinate 50,340,932 downwards.
CCTTAAGAAAGCTTTTCAAAAGCCATCTTCAATCCTTGCCTAACTCTGCAGGGGAATATGATGTGGTGCATAAGAAGCAACTGACTTAAATTCAAATTTAACTTAGAGCAAACATGTACAAGATTATGTGACATGGGAAGAGCGTGTCTACCTTGAGTAGTTGCAAAAAGCCTTTATAAGTTGCCCCTTGTGGCCTGGTCACCATGAAATCTCAGCACTGCAATGCTGGATGTTGGCATTTAATTTCCACTGGACTCAGAACTCAAAACCAGAGTGTTCTATGTAGGTCAAAAAACCACAACCTTTTTTCTGTAATGTTGAAATTTTTCTTTGTTCTAAAAAAGACAAAGAAATGCTTCACTGTTTCCAAAATAAAATTTTTAAAGCTTTTTGTTCTGAGAAATGTTTTGATTGTTTTGATCTATTTGAACACAAACACATTTTGAGAGGTATTTTTCTTTGAGTGAACATTAAGTGTTACATTCAACTTTTTTCTAGTGAGCTTAGCAGATTGAGGCTGAAGAGACAGAACCCTGTTAATTCTGCCAGCTTATTTTGTAGAAAAAAGACAATGAAACTCGTATGTATCAGCATAAAAGGAAGAAAACCACAAAAGCTAAGTGGCGATAAGCAAAAGTGGGAGAGGGCAGAAAACAAAACTTGCCTATGAGAGCATTTGCAAGACAACAGCAATGAGATAGAGAAAATGAGCACTTCTTTCCTTGAAATTAGTGATTTCTCTGATCTTCACAACAGATCACTCCTTCTGCTATAAATGAAATATTAATTGTCCTGCTGCAGGTACAGCATTCTACTGGATTTTTGCAGGACAGTCACAAAGCAGGTGAGTAAAAAGTAGGGAAGGAACATGGCTTTGTCCTTAGCTCATTTCAAAAAGCAGGGAAAGAAAATGTAATCACTGCAGACTGGAATGACAGGGTGAAGCCATTTATCTAATGGGAAAGATGGTGGAATGAGGGGTTGGGTGTAGAGGAACCCAAAGGGGAAGCAGAGAGGAGTGATGGAGATGTGATTTCTCACCTGCACAGTGCTCCCAACTGAGCTTGCCTGGCACCAGCTCAGAGGTGGGAGGCCACAAAGAGTTGTATGCATGAATGGCTGGTGTTTGGAATGCATTGCACAGGGCTTCATGTTTCCACTTCAGTCACTGAACTGCTCTTCTCTCCATTTTGGGACAGAAACAGGTTCTAGTATGATTAGCCATAGCACAGGGTTGGCTTTTCCCCCTTACTGTAAGTGCTTTCTAGTGTGGCATTTCTACTGCAGGTTAAGCATGCCTGAGATACTCAGGACCTTAAAGGGCACAAGACATACCCTAGGGTGGTTTGGAGACAGCAGCAGGAAAGACTTAGGGATTTGTCATGCCTGTAAAACTTGTATACTTTCTGTGGTCTTAGGAGTGCCAGCCAGTGGGGAGCTCTTTGTGCCTGGTTGTACTCTTACTGTTCAGCTAATGATGGAGGAAGAGGAGACAGAACCTGAAAGTACTGTTTTATTTTACTCTGTTATGTTGTTGTCAGTGATAGAAAACAGAGATTAAGGCCAATCCCAAGAACATTGTTGTACTCAGTTTTTCAGTTGCAAGCTATTTACAGCTCCAACAGAGCAGACGTTGCTTCTGCTATTTGTTGTTCAGGAATTGAGCCCAAAAGCTTTGCCTGTCTCCCATCATCTGTTTCTAACACCATCTTCCATTCTGTATAGTCATGTTATCAAGCACTAGCACAATACGCTGCTCCCAGAAACATCTGTATATGTCCTTAACTGTCTTGTGGATTTTGGCACATACCAGATGGTTAGTAGTGGGTGATGGGTGTGTGCTGGTGATGCATGTCCCTCTTGAGCCCTTTCAACCCAAACTTGCCCTGTCCATGGGAAATCATGGTGGAGGGACAGTGGATACACGACATCTGCCTCTGGTCAGACCAGGTCCTGCTCAGGGTTCAGAGGACAGGGATGGCACCCAGCAGCAAAGAAAAGTGTTGCTGCCACAGGCAGGCACCAACTATAGAATGACTACAAGTGTTTTAGTCAAAATATAGTTAACCTAGATATGGGTCTTGATGTCATAAGACAGTACTGAAACCAGGAGCTTCACAGGACTTTTACAAGGAGGAGCTATTTATGTGCACAATGAAAACAGCCCATGGTTAAAGGAGTCAGGAAATACTTTTTATTGCTTTTCTGTTTTTCAAATGAGGGCCATGACCCTTTTGTCTGAAAGGGCCTTGAATCAACTGCAAACTGTCACTGTTAGGTGAAAACCTGTGCTTTAAAGGCAAGTTATAACGTAGTGGATTGCCAGCACTTTCCTCCGAGGCATCTTCTGGTAACCCAGGAGAGAAGCTGACCATGGACAGAAATTTCATGGGTCATCTTTTACTTTTCAAAACCTGTTGGAGGCCCCAAATCTCACTGGGAAAGGTGCTGGGAGTGAGGCTGTGGGAAGGGATAGCGGCAGTGAGGAAGGGCTGGGATGGAGAGAATATGTGCCTGGGTTTGCTTGTAATTAGGAGACTTAAACTTTGAAAGAAGTTAATTAATAATGAAACTTCTGATTGAATGATGCAGATTACGAAGACTGGCTTTGTCAGCAGCTGCAATTAATTACAGGCTCAGGAACGGGGAAAAGGAGGAGGGATGAGGGATGTGGAAAAGGGAAGGCATCACCAAGAGAAAGATGATAAACCTGACTGCAGGCTGTTGCTGTGGTGACAGGAGGCAGTAGTTATGGTTGAGAGCAGTGACAGATTGAAGGCAGCAGGTACTTCTAATTACCCCTCCACTGACCCAAGCAGGCAGCAACTCCTCCTGACTAGGGGCAGGAAATGCCCTGGTTTCTCCTTGTACTTCCTTTCTGCTGCAGGTTGGATGTGCTTCTTCAGGGTTCCCAACTGTTCCAAAAGGAAAATAGTGAGGCAGTGACTTTTCCTAATATCACTTTACTGGCCTGGAAATGGTCAGTGATCCAGCAGATAGAAGTGTAGATCCATATTAAATAAAAATGGCAAACTTTCAGCCCCTTTGCCTGAATTTCCTGAGTTTGGCTGCAGCCAAGGAGTAGTACTTTCTGCCTCTAGTTCTCATGTCATGTTTTCTGAAGGAAAAAAAAACAAACCCTGGCTTTTAAAACAATTTCTGCTTCTTGCTTTTTTAATACATTCATTTCATGCAGGACTGTTCTAAAGCTCTGGTTTGTCCATACATCTTCTGACATTCTTATGCCTAGGGAGAGAGACTTTTGCAATCACTGGCTCAGCCTGCTCTGACACTCTTGGCCCCTCAAAGAATGTCATTCGCCAGGGCTTTACTGGTGCTGCTTTTCCAGTAACTGTCAAAACACCTTCTGCAAAAGGGAGAGGCTGAGAGCTGGAACTGCTCAGCCTGGAGGAGAGAAGCCTTAGGGGATCTTATCCATGTGTGTCAATACCTGATGGGAGGAGTAAAGGATACAGACTGCTCAGTTGTGGCCAATGACAGGGCAAGAAGCAGAGGGCACAGAGTGAATAGTGGAATGTCGTGTTTAAACATAAGAAAGCACTTTTTCTATGTTCAAATAGTCAAATGCTGGAGCAGGTTGTCCAGAGAGGTTCTGGTGCCTCCACATTTAAAGATATTCAAACTCCAACTGTATGTGACTTCGAGCAATCTGCTGTAGTTGATGTCATTTTGAGCAGGGAATTTGGACAAGAAAACCTCCAGGGGCCCTTCCAACCTCAACCATTTCTGTGGTTCTGTAATTCTGTGAAAGAGGATGCCAAATAGATTTTGAATAGTCTGGAGGAGAATTGCAACCTTATCCATAAGACCTGTGTGAGCTAATGGAACCTCTCAAATTGCTTTCCTAGGCTTTGGATCAGATCATTAAAGAAACTTGTAAGGGAGAGGAAGGTGGAAAGCTGAAGTTGTGTTGTGCAGACCCCTGAGGGCAAATACTTTATTTGTGCCCCCCTTTTGGTGCAGTCCTCTGAGAAAACATCTCTGGTTTTGAAGCCTACATCAGGGGTGGGCTCTGTATGCATTACTGTGGGATAAACTGAACTAGGGATAGTGATAACACATTCTTGAAATCACTTTATGGTATAATTGGCATAATTAGAACTAGTGCCCTGCTCCTGTCTGATTTTGCAACTGAAGGTAGCTCACTGAAAACTGGGTGGGGGAGAAGAGAAAGAATTAATAATCTTCTAGATCAGATTGTGCAGGTTAGTCATAAATCACTGTCAGAGAATGAGCATGGAAGACTTACTCAAAAACAAATCATAGCTGTTGTGTGTCTTTCAGAAGTGATCAAAGATACAGGCCAATGTTTTAGGTTCAGTACTGCAAGGATTGAAAAAGGATGCACTCAGCAGGTTATATTTTAAGTGGATAACTTCACGGCTCTATTACCTAAAAAAGATGAAAATCTGACAGTGGGAAGTGGGCAGATAAGCTGCTGTAAGGTGTGCAAAACACCCAAGAACGATGGTTCTGAGGGAGGTTGGAGGTCTATTCTCATTAGCTCTATATCACTTCTTTGCAATGGGAACACTGGAAAAATATCACAGAAACATGCCCACTTTTAGAGCTAAAATACTGTAAATGAGTTCTTGGATAAATGTCTATCAGGCCTTAAGACTCCTTCAGGAGGAGAGGGATGGTGAGGGGGGGCAGATAGATGGTGGGAAGAGCACAGAAAAGGTCAGACAAATACACCATTTTTATTCTCTTTTATAATACATGAATGAAGTGGCACTTGATGAAATTAAAAGGTGATAAATTAAAAATAAATAGAAGGGAATAATTTTTAATGTAAAGTATAATTAGCTAATGTAGCTCACGGCTGCCAACTATTATCGAAGCAGATATTTTAGCAAGATTATCAACAAAGGATTCAATTGAATAAGCAAAGCATCTGTAGGGACACCAGTGTGACTGAGAAAATATTATAAGGACTATCAATCCTCGTGCTTTAGGCCATAAACAGATCACCAGCTGGGGTCAGAAATGCAATTTCTCACCATAGTTACTGAATAACTTAGGCACATTGTGGAGTTTTATCCAGGGTCTGTCACTGCTGGAAGGAGAATAACCAGATGGACTATTGGCAACTCTTTACCCCCAAGTTCTTATTAGAAGGGAAGAGGGAGACTTCTAGCTTTGTGTTGTACCCTCTTCTCAGAAGGCAATAATTGCTAGGCTCAGGCAGAGATCAGTCTATCCCTTTTGATTTAGATACCTAGATCTTAGAGAGCTCTGATGCACTTGAGCATAGGTCACTGTGAAAAGTCTCTTCCACGTATTTAGAAGATTTAGTAAACCAACAGGAGAGAAGCAACTGTTTGTTTAACTATAGCAAAAATTTTCCTTGCATAAATACCCTTAGGCCTTTTGTGCTACCTCTACTTTCCCTTTTATAAACGAGTTTTGGCTTAATCAAGGAGTGGAGTGGTGAACTCATGGGAGGAAAATATAAGAATGTAATGAATCAGCCTACCAGCACTTCTTTCTGTTGATCTTCCTGTTTGGTTACCTCAAGCCTAGAGCAAGCTTGTCTCAGTTTTGATGCTTTTGCGGAAGTTTTCCTTTATTCTTTTCCACCTGGTTTGAGTGTGTCAGCATGATGGTCATTTTGCTAAACTGCGTTACCCTGGGAATGTACCAGCCCTGTGAGGATATGGACTGCCTTTCTGACAGGTGTAAAATCTTGCAGGTAAGCAGAATTCTTGTGATGGTGTTTCAGTCCAAGTCACAAATTTTCATGCATGCTTTCCTTCAGTGTGTGGGCAATACCTTCCCAGAGAGGTTGGCAGGGTTGTCCCTGGCAGTAAGCTATCCTGTTGTAAAATGACAAAAGCTTGCTTTGAGGAGTGGAATGGGGTGAGAAGGAGAATGAATGAATTGTATTTGTGACCATGCAATACAGAACAGTTGCTAATCTTCATGGTCCTACACATAAGCAGGGGTTTCCTGATGTAGACAGCTACAAGATATATAGCTCAGAGTTCATCCAGGGGAGGCAGGCATGAGAGAATAGCAGTGCCCGATGCATTCACTGCTCTGCTGAGGAGCCAAGAGTATTATTGATTTGACAGGTACTGTGGCATTCAAGATGCTCAAAGAGAGAGGAAATAAAAGGAATACTTAGAAGGGCCATGAGTGCGTCCAGATAACTGTGCTTGCTGTTTCCCCAAAAAGGTGTCAGCAAAGGGTGTCACCCATAGTGTTGTTGTGGCTGAGACCTTCAGATATCTGAGGCTTCTGTCTGTGATTGGTGTGCTGTTCAAACGCTGCGTGAAGCTCTACGATGTCCTCAGCTCAGGCACTTGCAGCAGGGTGATGAGGAGTCCCTCCTGGGGGACCTTGGAACAACAATGTTTTCCTGGCCAGGTTTGGACCTGTTGGTGCTGAGCCAACACCTCCTTTCAAGTCTGTGTAAGGAGTCTCTGAGTCTGCATCAATTACTTCACCTGTTAGCGGAAAAAGCTATAGAAACCCACTATGAGCTTGAGCAGCAGGGAGCTATGACACCCAGGCTGCATTGGAGGGAAGGTTTTCTAGCCCTTCTTCAAACTCAAACTTCAAACAGATGCAGAAGTACTTTAAAACACAGAATGTTACATCAATACAAATTAAAGTCTAAGGCTGAGAATGCTTATCAGATGTTCTCTTGGGTTTATGTTTGGCAGGTATTTGATGATTTTATCTTCATCTTCTTTGCCATGGAAATGGTCTTAAAGATGGTTGCCCTGGGAATCTTTGGCAAGAAGTGTTACCTTGGAGATACCTGGAACCGCCTGGATTTCTTCATTGTCATGGCTGGGTAGGTTGATAGTTTCTGGGTTTATTTGTTCTGTGTTTACTAGAGTCTTGCATGGAACAGAATTGATGTGACTGAGGGGAAAGTTTCTGCTCTGGTGCTATTCCAGTACCGGAATACTGCCGAACTGGAATCAGACTTCCTGGGGTTAGCAGTCTATGGAAGAAACAGTAGACAAGGAAGCTTAGGTCCCCAGCTGATGTGCAGCCATCTGTCTAGCACAATTTCAGTGTTAATTTGTATCAGCTGAAGAGCTAGCCCAGAAACTTTTCTGATTTTTTTATTGTTTTGTTTTTAAAATGTCCGAGTAGAAGAGGCATAACCTTTACCAGAACCAAAGTAAAGCTAGTGTTTCTGTTTCCAGCACCAGTGTTTCAAAGGTAGGCATGTAATTTCTGTTACTCAGGGCTTTTTACATTGCATCAGTGTTACCCACAGTACTATCGGGACAAGCTGACATTTGAGTATTTTTTTTTACAACAAAGTTGCTATGGTGAAACTCTGACTTTTTTCCCCTCTGCTTGTATGAAGTGGAAAGTCTAGCCTTTTGAATCACAGCAAAATGTCCATTTCTGATACCAGTGGGATGTGCTTTTTGGAATTCTAATTTTCAATTAGAATGTCATGTGGTATAATAATAAAAAAAAGTCAGAAATAAATATGTAACATTGCTGTTCTCACAGCAAAAAGAAAGTGAATTTATTTTCTGAGAGAAACCCTCACTTCTCTCTTTACCAGCATCCACCGTTGCCTGGAAGTGCCTGTATCACTGACTGAGCCAGCAGTGAGTTTGAGCTCACTTGGCAGAGTTTTCCCCTGTGGTGTGGAGCAGCACTGTCTTTGTATTTGCTTTTGACACAGTTCTTCTTACAGCAAGGCTTGAAAGTCGCTCCCTCTGGAGGGGCATATAATTGTTTGCTTCTGGGAGGAGCAGTTTCAAACTCAGTGCAGTTGTAAAAGTTTGAAGGCTGATTCTTGGCCAGGCAGTGCATGAAAGGAGAACAGGCAGATGAAAGCTATAGGCTTTTCTGAATTAACACTGTGTGAGATGAGAAGACCTTTCTTGTAGCTGAGCCTGCTGAGATTAGCATCTGATTTAAAATGGCCTGACATGAGGACTGTGAGTTAAAACTCTTGATATGTGGTGATGAGAAAAGCCAGATCATTGTAGGTTCTAGCCGGAGACCCTGGTGGCAAAATTGCTGGAGATCAGATGCAGGAAAAGCAAGACCCTAACACAGCAGCCTATGAGGAAGAAAGGGAAGAACTGGTGTGTTTGAAAAGTGGAGCTTGGAGTCCATGGTGCTCCTCTATGTGGATGATACGCTGTGGTATGTTGGGGTGCACAGGAGCACCAGCATATGAGATAAAAGGCTTGGGAACTCAAGGTCTTGCTCTGCCTGGTGTCTCTGCAAGCATGGTATGTGAGTGGATCTGAAGAGACAATGAAATCAGTGGGGCAATACTAAAGGAAAGAGGGTGAGCTCAAGTACTTAGTTCATGCAGAAAATAAGTGAAATCCACACTACTTAGATAGTAAGGGAGAACACTCAATTTACATATTTCCTTCTGTCACCTCTGCTGGCAGAATTTTGAGAAGAGAGACTCCTTTGTGTATCTGATAGCAATAGCAGGGGAAAAAAAGTTCATATCTGAACTCCTTTCAATGCCAAGGAGACTTAGAATCAACTCCTTAGATATAAAATAATCAGCGTAGTGGATTTTTCATTTCAGGTCCAAAACTGAAAGAAATTTGTTTCCTGATATCTATGCAATTGTCCTCATGAGATGTTAGGCTGAAATGATAGCAATCTCATTAGAATATCTGATCTCAAAAGACTTATACCAAAGAAAGATTTTTCCATTTAGTTATATAGTACTAATGACTGTATAATGTATTTTGAGTTATAAAAGCTTGTGGTTATTAATTCATTATTCTTTGAAATTCATTAAAATTGTCTATACTGTTTAAATCAAATTCAAGGCTTAAAATTACCCTTATGTACTGTAGGCTTTTATTTAACCTGAAATGTAAACCTTGAGTTTTATCCTTATTGATCCTACACCTGGATCATGGCCTCAGCTTACTCTGGTCCAGATGCTGCCTTAGCTTTCTGACTTAGAGAGGACAAGCCTGCATTAGGTCTTGTATGTTTACTCCATGCCAGTGAATTAGATCCTGGTCAGAGGCTAATCAATTTTCTCCAAGAACCTTCTCCTTTTCATGGTCCTCGATTCTCATTTTCTGCAAGGGAGGTCTTAAACCTGGCTCCTAAGAAGATGTCCGCGGTGTTGGGAAGTAATGGCCAGCCTAAAATGCATGCAGCTCTCTCAGTTTCAAAAAGAAGGTCTGTATTTCCCAGCCTTTTCTTTTCTCTTTTCTCTTTCCAAATAAACACCAACAAGGCAACAAAGGTTGGAATAAACTGTGGCATGGAAAAGTGAAGTGTAGGCAAAGGACAATTCTGTCAGGCGTTCCTAGCCAGTGGAGATATCTCCCTCTGGCTCTCTACACAACACATTTTATCAAAAAGCATAATGACAATTTGCTGCTATTGCCCAAGACAGTGTTTTGGTTACATAAACAATATTTTCAGGCAATCATTTGTAGTTTTTTTCTCATCTCCTTGTAAAGCCAAAAGCTATAGTTTTAGCAATCTGAATTCCCTCATGTGCCCCTGCCCTGCTTGCCCCTGCTCCCCACGCAACCCAGCAGCTCAAGGAGGAAGACTCCATTGTCACTAAAACTGTTCAGTTTCCATGGTGATAGGAGCTGACATCACCAGAACTTTCTCCCCTCTTGCACACTCCCTTCCCCAGCCAACTTCAACACAATTTTTTCTGAAAGGATTAGAAAAAAACCCCAAAACAACAGTTGTAAGTTGACGCTCTACCTCATTGTTCCCCTCAGAGCTCCTAAAACCATGTGAGGCAACTTGGTTTGAAGAATGCCCATGCCCTTGTGTACACAAAACAACCAGGGCTGCAGATTCAGCTTGTCAATGCTCCAGTTCCAACTGCTCCCTGGTGACAGGAGGTTGCAAGTTCCCAGACGTTTCAAGCAGACTGTGTTCATCACCAGCTTTCCTGGTGGGAGTCCCTCTTCCCCTGCATTTGTGATTAGGTCTTGCCTGTCATTGTTTGTTTCCCACAGTGATGGGTGCATTTGAAGAGCTTGATCTGAGACATCTTCAGAGGGCAGGTTCCTAAAGTTCAGAGCCTGCTATATGTTGAAAGTTGAGGTAATGCTAACACTAATCACATTGGAAATGTCAGCCAGAGTCTACATGTGTGTGAATTTAGGGAAAGAGTCACTTATTTCTGGGCTCACACTCATCAACCTTTTTAATCAAGCAGTTATCTAGCAATAAAAAAGTGAGAAATTTCTCCTGCTCGCTCCGTTCTGTGAGACAGTTGTGTTCAGATGTGGTTGGAGATGATGCCACTGTTCCTCTTGGAAGGGAACTATTATGTCACTGGGGACCTTTTATGTCACTACCCCAAGTGTCACCGTGGCCTCAGAGGCATGAATTCCACAGAGGGAGTGATTGCTCTGCCTCTGATGAGCCAAGTGCTGTAATTAATCATCTATGATGAAAATTCCATCTGTCTTTGCCCTCTTCTGTGACATTCCTGGGACATGTTGTGGTATACAATGTAGTTGTGTGAATAAGTGGGTAGGGTACACAGGTAGGTTAAGGGGGAGAGGACTTTGCTACATGGCTAGAGGGGATGCTTGTGATTACAAGTGTGTCCCCAAAATATGCCTAAAATCTTTGCTTAACTACTTGTTGCTTGGAGCCCAATGGCTGAGGAGAGGCCTGTCTACCTCTCAGAGAATGCCCTGTCTTTACCTCTCTCCATTATCACAGTGGAGTTTACCATGTAGATTTCATGCTATGGTCAAATCCCATCCAGACCTTGCCCTTGATGAGAGGAATGGCATTTTGGATATCCTGACATTTTGAGATATTCTTTCAGTGTTCTTAAACAGCTTTTAAAAGTGGTGGGCGTTAGAATAAGACACAGTACTCTGTGTAGCTGTTTCAGTGCTTTGGTGGTAAAATTGTCTCTATATTCCAGCCTCAAATTTCCTGGTTCCTACAGCCAAGTATTGCAGTAGCCCATCCAGTCATTTATAGCATCTTCCAATCAGTTAATACTGCTGCTTTCTTCATTGGCTCTAAGCTTTATTCTTTGGAAATTTTTTTCCCTGTCACCTCTTCTGAAGAGAGAAAAACCTTTCCTAATAGTAGGAACAGGAAATTTTGTTCCCAGGTGTATGTTGGTTTCATTTGTTCACGCTGGAATACATATTATTTGCATTTCCAAAGCAGTTCATGCTGTTCTATCACTGACCTGTCCTCTTCATTTCTTTTCTATTCTCCCAAAAATATGCTTCAACTGCAAAATCCATCAGTGACTTTTTTTAGTTTTCTGTCAGGTTGTGATAAATAAATAAAGAACAGAGTGGCAAGAATTGTACATTACAGAAGGACATCTGCTCACAAATGAGTCCCCATTTAGTGTTGTGTGTAAGGTTTATTACTTAGTCATTTTTTTTCTCCAGCTAATGTATGTCATGATGATTTCATATCATTCCAGCCATATCAACATAATTACTTGTGTGAACCAGGCTTGTAATCTCATAAGAAATTATAGCACATTAGTTTGATGATGTCTATTTTTCCTTGAACTTTTGTTGATTATGGTTAATTTTATTATCCACCTTTAATCCATCTCTCAAGGCTGCATACTGGTGATTTCTTTACTGTATTGTGATCAGCATCAGTCCAGTCAGTTTACTGAGATCCCTGTGTACTGGTGCATCACAATTCCTTTGACCCTTGGATGCTTTCCCAGTTTTCTGAGTCTAATCAAAAATCATCAGAACTGGTCCAGACCTTTTCTGGCTGCCACTTCTAAAACTCTTACATACAAATTGTTCAGGCTTGCTTATCTTATAATATCCTTATTTAGGCACAACCTAAAATAGTTGATCGCAGCTGGAGCTGAAATTAGCTCATTATGATCTATGGTGTACATATATCATCTGACCTTCCCCACAGAACTTTTTTTAATTGATAATTTTCTGTCTTTTTACACTGTTCGTGACAATTCTGTTTTCTTCTTCCTGTGATGAACTTGTACCATTTTATGCCCTCATTCAGTTCTATTAAAATTTTTCTACAATTTCCATCTCCTAGTTTATATTCTTTGGTAACAACTTGCCTTCTCCTGCTATTACTTTGCTGCCTTTTTTCTTTTATGTTGTACTGTATTTCACCTCTCCTGTCTCTATTGAAGCATCTTGGACACCTGTAAATATCCTTAAATACTACTTGACTGTCATGCATAGCTCATGAATTGAAGTCTGACCGGTTTGATACCCGGAGGTATTTAAAAGATGTGTAGATGTGATTGGAACATGAGGTAGTGGTGGACTTGGCAGTGCTGGATTAACAGTTGGACTCAATGATGTTAAGGTCCTTACCAACCTAAATGATTCTATGACTGTTTCTGTGTTTCATTTTTGTGAATATGGCCTCTAATCCACAAAATATATCTGGTACTTTTGGTGAACTTACTTGATTTGTACATAACACATGTAATCAAGTCTTTAAGTTCTTTAATAAAACTTTTTAAAAAAGAAAGTACTTAATAGACAGTCTCTCTATCTTTCATCCTTGAATGCAATTCTCTGTTAGCTGTAAGGCTGGGAACTTTCAAGGAAATTTAGATGCCCCCAGTGCATTGCCCAAATTCAGCTCTTGGAGACGCATGAAGAGAATGCTTTTCTTATATGATTTACAGACCAATATCAAGAGAAGTTAGTCAGCCTGTTTTCTAGTGTGATTTGGACATGCCTAATCACATTCATAGGGGCATAGGTAATCCAGGGTTGGAAAGGACCTTGTGGGATCTCCAGTCCAATCTGCTTATTCAAAGGAATGTCAACAGCAAACTCAAGTGTTGCTCCAAGCTGTCCAGTCAAATCTTGAAAACCACCATAGATGGAGACTGCACCATCTTTCCTAACCACAACCCCACTGCTGATGTATCTTTTTAACTAGTCTGAACCACCTTTCCCTCTTTGGATTTATGTCTGTTGTGTTTTTTTCCCCTGCCGTGTAACATTGTGAAGATTTTGGCTTAATCTCCTTACTGACTGCCTTACAGGTATCAAGGAATTGCTGTTAAGTCCCACCAAAATAATCTCTTCTTCAGGTTGAACAAACCTGCATGCTTCAGTCTCTCCTCCCTGGGCAAATGCTCCCACCCTTGAGCACCTTGGTGACCCTCCACTGAACTTGCTCTAGTTTATCAACACCTTTCTTTAGTTGGAGTGCCGAAAATGAGCGTGCTATTCTAGATGAGGTCTACCAAGTGCAAAGTAAAGGGAATAATCCCTCCCGCTTCTACCAGCTGCACTCCAACTGGTGCAGCTTGTATGTCATCAGCCTTCCTTACATGGACTGTGTGTGTCACCTGCTGTGCCTCAGGTTTAAGAGGTCCTTTTCAGCAGCACCACTGTCTATCAGTCTCTGGTCAGTGGGGCAGTCCAGCATAGATGCAGGACCTTGCATTCTTCTGTTGAATTTTATGAGGCTCCATTTCTCTCTCTAGGAGGAATTCTGTACTTTATACGGCAAAAAATTAATCCGTAAGTACTCATTTCCAAATTGCCACTGATTATGTACTAGAAAATGCCTTTTTTGACAGTGTGCTAGTCCCCCTTCCTTTCTGTCTACCTGAGACTCCCTAGATAGGTTAAAATTCTTGATTTTAATATTCCTTTCACATAGATTTTCCCACCAGGCTTTCCTAATGCCATTTAGGCTGTTTATGCTCATAAAATGGACAATTCTTATTCTCTTTATTACTCAGGCCCCTGGCACTGCTGTATAAACAATACTATTTTTCTCCTCTTTACATCTTTTAGTGCCTTGATTAGTTTTGTTCTTCATATAGAGGTTCTGTAGAATTAACTTTTTTTCCAATTTCATCACTTTCCCCTTTGGTCTTTCATTTAACAATCTCCTGACTAGTGTCTCTCTCTTAGTTCTCTAAAACCTAATTCTTCTTCTAATGAAATGCTCGTTAATATTTCTGCAGATGAATAGCCCAGTGCTCTGCAAGTCTTATGCCCTATGTTTCTAGCCAAGCCAGCAATTTGTTACCAGATTCTCCATCACCTTTTTGCATGTTGGCCAGAATGTGCCACTAAGGAGCTCAGCTGGATATTTCTTGTTCATCTTCTTCAGAAACGGACATAAATCTAAGTCTATAATATGTGGTATATCTATCATGATAAGAAAAACAATTAGTTTCAAAACATGTAATCATGGGTAAATGCTGTCCTTCAGGTCTGAAAAACCTTCCCAAATTTGCTTTTTTACTTTCATTTCACTTACAGTATGGCAGCACGCTCTCCTGATATCTTCATTTCTTTTCCAAAGCATCCTTTCTGAGTAGTTATGCAGCCTTTGGAGATGATTTTCTGGCATCTTTATACAGCTGAATATCTCAGGCAAGCCTGGTAATCTCTTAGATTGAGCAGAACATTTCTTCTCACTCCATGTGCCTTTTGGCTAGTTGCTTCTTCGGGAGCGCTTTATGCAGCTCACACGCTGGGAGCCTGGAAAGTACTTCTATTAACTGAGATATTATTTTTACTTTCTGATAGTTATCTACTGTCCTTGATTTCTGCTTCCCCTAATTCCTTAGCTATTGCATCCTTTGTCCTTGATTTCTGCTTGTCATAATTCCTTAGATATTGCCTCCTTTCCATAAACTTGCAGTGCTGATGCTTCCCAAATTCATCCATCCAAGCTCTTTTCAAACCTGTGCAGGATCATTGTGTGCACCCCTGAACAGTGGCTCTGTCCCTACATAGAAACCACTTATGGCTCCAAGTTCATCCTCCAGATTTCAGCCCAGGACAGGGAGCTGGCAGCTCTCTGAAGGATCTGAGGTAGCAGCCCCCAAGCCTTAAATGTCCACCCGTTCCAAGGAAACAAAATTGTCCCTGCGTGGTGCCCTTCCATGCTGGGAAGATGCTGCTTAGCCTGAAACACACGGATTGGCCTTAATCTCACAAGATGGAGAAGTGTGCTGCCAATCTTCTGCTTTTTCTTTGCTTTTAATTAACTATGCTCCTTCAGGGACCTGGCCAGAATTTGCATAGTTATGACTGCAAAATCTCAGATCATTAAACACTTATTAGCCGCAATGTAAACAGCAGAATGCTCAGAAAATCCTAGTTAGCTAATGTTCAATGCCAAATAAAAGTTTCTATAAAACTATGGTAAGTTGAAGAAAACTGCAATAAGTATAGCAATTAGGTGTTTCAAGTAGTGATCAGATAAAGAAGGAAACCAGCAAGCAGCAGGCTAAATAGCATCTTAACCAATGGTAGAAATATCAGCAGCACAGCCTTCCCCTCCAACAAGCACTCATTTTTTCCTCTTTAATGATACCAATTATTTCATTTGCTTTCTTCTAATAAAACTATTCCTAGATGTGCAACATATTAAAATGAAAGCAGTCATCAAAATGAAATGAATCACATCAGAGAAGAATCAAAACAAGGAGGCAGTGGTACCCTGCCTGTGTAAAGTGGAGTCCTCATTTATTGCCTCTGATTTTTTTCCCTTTCTAAAAGCTAATTCCCTACTATGGGAATGTTAGATTTGTTTAAAAAAAAACAAAACACACACATACATAAAAAAACCCCAAAAACCAGGGCAAAACCAGCAGGCTCATAAGATCAAAATGGAGACACCCTTTTTAATTTTTCCTTTTTCTTTCTTTCTTTTTTTTTTTTTAATTAATTTTATTTCCCCTAAGCAGTGAAATCCAGAGCTCAGAGCCTGTATTCTGACTCTTGGTTTTTAAAAGTGAAGCCCTGTCACTCGTATTCAGTCATCTGAGCTCAGCGACTCCTTCTGGCTTTCTTATCACACTGTGAAAACCTGCTTATGTCTTTTCGTATCATGTCTCTGAAACTATTAAGAAACTCTGACATTTTTTCTTAGTACATGGTTTGGAGAGAAATCTGAGTGTTCCAGGGTGTGAAATAATCACATTCCAGGCAGCAAGGGACCAGTCTCACAGGCTCTGGAAGCTTTAAGCATCTTTTGCTTGCACAGCAATATTAAAAAAAAATTAAAAAAAATCTCCTGGAGGGGGGGGACAGTTGCAGGTTATTTTTTTTTAAAGACTACAAAGCATCACAGCTCTGAATCTGATTGTGTAATTAGCAATTGATCTAACACTCCCTGAGGAAATGTTTTTTTACTAACAGAATTATAGACTCTGTTATTGTTGTTTTTTATAAAGGGCAAAAAAGGATATAATTTTTGCTGTCCTTGTTTTACTAGCAAGGGATTTTTTTTCTTCACTTCTATCTTTCAGCTTTTATGTCAGCACAGAGTTGTCATTTTGCAGCATAATAAGCTCTAAATTTAAAAGAGATAAACAGGACTACTTAACTTAGTATGCTGTGGTTTGCAGAGCAATTTGGAGGTCTACTGGCCACACGCCATATGATGTTACCCTGTTCTTTCTATGGTAGGTGTTGAAAGGCGTTCAGATCATCTGTTTAGGGTGAATTTTGAAGCCTGGCCCCAGAGGCACCAAACTGTGCAGAATGGGTACAAATGCACAGTTTGCTCTACAAGTATATATCCAGTGAGCTGATATCAGAGTCAGTGCTGGGGACTGCCTGGCAGCCCTATGCCTCCTGCACCATGGAGCAAACAATGCTCATACAGCAAAAGATTAGGTCCAAATAACCTGTCAGCTGGGAGCCAGAGCATCCATGAAGACAATATTTTTAAGGAGTCATGCATGGGTGACTCCAGCCCTGATGTTGTTTGGGGTCTTCATGTGCTTAGCACGGTCCATGTAGTCTTGTCCCTGCCCATTCTCAATGCACCAGTACATGTTGTCCCTTCTTGCATCTGTGAGCAAGCAAAGACGCAGGTAGCATGGGCCAAAACACAGCACTCTGAGCAGCAGGAAAGGGATGCCTAAAAAGAGTTAACTTTTGCCAGAGTCCCCAGGACCTTTGAGGAAAGTAAGGGTGTGGCTCCATCTGGAGAGCAAAAGGGCAGGCATCGTGCAGAAACCTTAAAAACCTTAAAAAATTAGGTCCTGCCAGGCAGCCCTCCTGGACTGGCAAGTAACCTGTTTGCATCCACTTGCATTCTGTAGTTGCAGACTTGGAGTGGAAGTACTCGCCTTCCTCTCTTGCCCAGTGTCTTGTCAAAATCTCCTGGCTCTGTTTTAAGTATGTCCAGATGGGTTTACAAGACCTTGGATTCATCCCCTGCTGTCCTTGCATACAAGCTCAAGCACATCCAACCTTAGGGATGACAGGAAATGTCTTGAATGGCTCAGATGTCTCATGCTCTACCTCCTCAGCTGTGTGTTCTTCCTCCTGCCTCTCTGATGTTGCTCCAGTGCCAATGGTCCCCCCTATCCAGGTAGTTGTGGACACCAGAAAGTGGATTTTGCTGCTTGCCCTCTCTTTGCACACCACAGGTTCAGCTAATAGAGTCCCTGGGGGAGCCTGGCCAGCCCTGTTCTCCACAGTCTGTGCACATTGCTACGTCTCCAGCAGCAGAGGACCAGGACTGTGTGGATCCTAGCAATTCATATGCTTTTTAATTTCCTCTCCTCAGAATGACTCAATAACACGAGTGGAGATACCCTTGGAGTACCTTGTCCAGTGGGAGTACTGGTTTTGCTCCTTCTTTGTGTTGTAGCCACAGTCTTTGAAAATAGAACAGAGGCAGTGAGACCTTCCCCTCATCCTGGTACATAAAACAGAAGTGGGAATATTTAGGCGTAAATCAATCTCCCAGTACCCCACAAACTGCAGGTGGGAGATTTGAGCTGTGGTTTGGCTCATATATCAGGGCAGTGGACACTCTGGTAAATGGAAAGATGTCAGCTCCAGCTTTTGGCATAAATACCTGAACAAAAAAATCCAGACAGGGAAAACTTATGTTTTTCCTATGACTCCTATGTTCTAGATATTCAAAGTGTTAGAATTTCCAGTTTGTAGAATCTGATGGCCAAATCAAGGAGCCGAGTACAGAAAGGCATTCTTTTGTACACAGAAGACATCAATTAAATCCCACCTAGGGATAGGTACATGTCAATCTTAGACCCCTGACATAGCTGAAAAGCTGAAGGAATTCAGAGCAGAGAGCAATTAAAGTCTTCTGCCTTGTTCACATCATGTACTCACAGATGCAAGGACCAAATAAAAGTCCACAGGGAGGAAAATTTCACTTCCCACAGACACTCATAGCAAGTCCAAAATTATGGCTAGAAAGACACAGCCATCAAGTTTTTGGCTTCAGTGCCAAACCCAAAGTTATTTGGCAAAGAAATATGAATTGATTAGACTTCAGTTAATTAGATTTCAATTGACAACTTCTATCAGAAAAGGGGAAATAAGCAGCTTTTCAATTTGACAAAAACATACTGACATTGTATCGTAAGAAAAATATACTGCCTCAGTATTTTTCATCAATGCTTCCAGAACATGTTTTAAATACAGTTTCTTGTCTGCTAACTTTTAGCAAATAGAAGTTCAGAAGCTAAGATTAGGAAAGTTAATGTATATTTAACAAAGGTATAAGGAGATGTAAATATGAAGAGGTAAATGGTAATGTTTGAACTGTTTTAATCATGGATTTCTCTCAATGTAATTGTAAGGTGGCAGCTAGTCAGGCACTGCATGAGTAGATTATCTTGGGTTACATGTGCAGCAAGATAAAGTCTGAATTTTCTGGACTTCTTACACATTTTTGGCTATGTCTGTTTTAAACATCCCTAGTTTTTATTCCTCCATCCCACTGGCCTGTCTGCTCTCCTATGCCTGGCATAGAGCCACCCTGGCCATGCATTTCTGCTGTTGGATTATGAGCACTGCTCTTCCTGAGTGCCAACACAGATCCAAGACCACTCCTGAGCTCACAGGTGCAGAGGAGTAAAATAAATGCCAAGTGGTAGCTGATGAAGCTACTCTGCTGTTGGTAAGGCCTCATGAAGGTTTGCGTGCCATTGTTTTGCATGCCCGCATGTCCCTGTGTACTCACTGCCTGCTCCAGGGCCTTGGCATGGGATGGAGGTACATGAGACCAGACACTTTCTAGACAGGGTCAAATGTGCTAACAAATTGCTCACTTGTTCCCTGTGCTAGCTTGGTCTCATCTCTGTTTAATTTGAGGTCTCTTGTATGTTCAGCTGAGCAGACACACCTGGATGTAGGCTAATGTTTATCGGCAAAGCAGAGACTAAACTGGAGGAGAAAGCAGAAAGATGATCAGGATGGAAAGGGACAAAAGAAATAAAGAGGAAGATGGAAAAAGAAAAAAAGGATTGGAAAGAGAATTAAAGGATAGGAGGAAAAGTGGAAAAATATGAAGGAAAGTCAAGGGGCAAATGGCAAAACTGTAAATTAAGAACAAAGATTAAAATGTGAAGTGGAAATGTTGCAAGGAGGCATGAGTCAGAGTGATGTAAAGAGAGGGAGGGGTTAGGGATACCTCGAGAATGGGGAGGAAGGCAGAGCTTGAGCAGAGAAATGTTCTCTGCCAGGCATCCCCTCAGTTCTGCAGGATGAGTCCTGGGTGTGCAGTTGGTGCCCCTGCCCCCTTTCTTACCCTGACAGTGTTCCCAACATGCATCAGTCTTGAGTTGTATGGAGTGGGGACAGCGCATGTGTCAATCCCCTCTACTTCTAGAAGTTTCATGTGGAAAGTTTTGAAGAAGAAAATCTCTAGCGAGGGAAGAAGTAAATTATTGTATATATTCAATTATCTTGACTGATCAGTGCTCAAATTCCATCACAGATCAGGAGTTTCTGTCTGATTTAGCAGAGTTGAAGCTTCTGAACCTGTCCCTCTACTCGTCCACCCACACCAGAGGCTGCAAAATACTTTAGTGGTGCCAGAAATGAGCTGGCATTTTCCTAAGAAGAGATGAATTCCACCTTCCCCCTCGTGAGAAAGGGAAAATACAACCAGCACGGGCTTTAATTTTTTACACCAACCCTCACATCCTAGACTTTGTCTGATTTCCCCTGGACCTTAAAGATACTAAGGCATTTACAAACAAGATGTTGCTTTAAGAAGCCAAAAAAGAGAGGAGAACTAGATCAAGGGTAGTCAGGTCATGGGTCAAGTCCCTGGCTGAGAGTCCAAATAAGCACAGTATACCTGATCCACCATCACAAGATCTTTAGAGATAGACACAGCTAATGTGAACCTCCTGACATAAGCGTGCTGCCAGTTTTTGACTGATCACTGCTGTGACAAGCCCTTTTGGTGGTCTGTCACCCTGGCACCGCCTCCACATATGGCCGTAGGAGGTTGGTTGCAGCCCAAACCAAGAGGGGGTTAAGCGTGTAGGGTTTCCAGGCAATGGGGAAACAGGGCTGACTGAAGAATGATAATAACAAAAAGAGCTGGGCTAGCAGTTCCTCAGATGTTGCAGATGCCTGGCAACACCAGCAGAGTCACTTAGAGATCCCATTTCATAAGATGAAGAAGCCAACATTTTGGATTTATCAGTTTTACCTACACAGAAAAATGTTTCTTTTAATCATTAGAGTTTCATTTCACCTTGGTCACTGGCATGGTATGGGCATGCTACTGTTGGACAAAGAGAAGCATGAACGTATCTCATGCTAAAGCATCACTAGAAGTGAAATGGTGAGAAAGAGAGGCTCTTGATGCCTTAAAGACTGAGGAGAAAAAAACTCCAGGCAAATTTAGTAGGAGATAAGGAGAGCAGAAGCTTTAATGAACCTCCAGGCTCCAGGAATACATATCCACAGGATCCCCCCAAAGTTCCCAGGTTCCATGATTTTATAATAATGTCCATCCAATCTCATTCTGTTATTCCTCCAGGGCCTGCCCCATCCCGCCCCCTGCACGCCCTGTCAGGAATTGAGTCTGGGGGTTATGGGACCCCTCTTTCATTGCCCTTGTCTTCCTTGCAGCACGTCAGGTCCTTGGAGGCCTTCCAAAGTTTCAGATTTGGTGTCCTTCTGTCTATGTCTTTATCTTCTGCTGCAGGCCTCATGGCGCTTCTCTGCAATTCTACCTTGGAATGGAGACTAAACAACTACTGAAGTTTTGAGGGGTTGACATAGGATGGGGTTGGTATGTGTAAACATTAAGCTACTGAAGTTACTTTACTGGTACATTAAAACTACACTAACTTCTAAAATCTATAAAATTAAAAATAAAAAGCTCTGAGGCATCACTCTAATACAAAAATACTCTCGAATGGCATCAGAGTTGTTTTGGTTGCAATTTGCATGACTCCAATAGGCAAGACTCATCCATGGAGATTTAAGCATCCTGGATGTTCTCTGTTATTACAGCCAAGACCAGGAGGCCTCAGGAAGAACCGTAGGCAGAAGCGGTCTGTTGATGGAGCTGAAGCCCTGGGGCCTCCTAGGGCTGAGTACATTTTTGTTGGAAGTTGCTCTCTGAAAAATTTAGCAGTTGCCCTTTTCTAACCCATCCTTTTGAACAGCCCACTGTTTTCACTGGCAGTGTTATTGTCTGTTTAGCTACACTGGAATGTAATGACAGGAAATCTGCAGCCACCACAGGCTGCAGGAGGCTGGCTTGCTGCTGTCTGAACCACAGAGTTGCAGCTAAGGCAGTATTTGTCTTGCACTGAAAGGACCCACAGTCGCTACTCTGATGACTAATAATTTTCTAGTGACACATGGACTGTAACACATAGGAGGCAAACTCATTCCAGCTAGGAGAGGCAGTGATGTGCACCTGGTTACGGGTACTCCCATTGTAATGCCAGCAACATGACTGTAGCCACAAGACCACAAAACCCAAACAGTTTGTAGACAGAAGTTCTATTTTTAAATTACTTTTGTGTGGTTAAGGCTAAGAAAATATGGCACTTCTGCCCACTGATTTCTTGCCCTAGCCCTGTGCTTTTTCCCTGTGCTTGGTTTCTGTGAGGGTCACCACATTATTCAGGACTTCTCATTGCAGTTCAGAAAGGAATAGTTTTTGAATGAGATGTATTTTGGGCTGTTTGCACACGTAGCATTTGACTGTTTCAGGTTGTTCTGCTATTGCTGGAAAGGAATTTTTCTGCCTTCAGAGGTTCAATCTCAAACCAGAGGTGATTTTTTGGAAGGAAAGAAAGTTCTGTGGGACTTCACCAAGCTTGGAAACCTTTATTTTTCTGTGCATATCTCTAACCCCTATAACAGAATGCAGTGTAGGGACTCCTTCAGGCATGAAACTACCTCCACATGTCAAGACTCTGCTGTGAAGAGCTGTTAGCTCAGGTCCTGGGAGTAACACAGATATACCTACAGGGTGTTTTGCCTGTAACCATAGTTCCAAAGTTTCAGAAGGTCTGTTTAACTCTGGAGTAACAAAATGCTGATGAGGCAACCTTGCTTGTGGAGGAAAGTTGGTCAGTGCTTGCTCAAGGCCCTTTGAACTACACAGGTATGTCTTTTGTGTGATGTTCTGTAGTCCTGTCTATGCATTTATATCTCTATGCGTTCCTCCTCCTTTCATACCCCCTTCCCAGTTTCATCTGACTGGATCCTAAGCCTCTGTCTATCACTTATGTTTTCTGTAGACTAGTTGAATATTACTGCTTGGTTTGAAGCTGGTGGGTTTTTTTGGCTTGTGGTTTTTTTGGGTGTGAATATTTTGATTATCTGCATGAATTCCTTGTCTCTCCTTCCACACTTGGTATATGTGGAACTGACAGCTCCAGCGAGGTAAATGAATGCCACTGCATTTCAGAGGAAGAATTATTTCATGCAATTACCCTAAAAGTGCATGAGAGAACAGAGTGAAAGGAATGAGGGAGAAAAAGAAAGAGAGCATGAGAGAGAATAATCACAACACTTCAACAGATTTACCCCACCATGTTTGAAAATCTATCACTCTGACAAGTCCCCTTTGTGAAAGGTGTAGACAGATAACCAGGCATTAGCTTTTCAGGGTCCTCTTGAGTGGAGTATAATCAATAGAATGATCAGTCCACTGATCCAGTTCACTAAATGCCCCTCCCTGATATTTTTTACAGACTGGATGTACCCCATTTCCCTCTCAATGTCTCACTTTGGCTCTCTCATTCACTTCTCAGTGGTTCCTGGGCAGACAGACCTGTGTCAGTGTTAGGTTGACTTGTGGGTCTTTCTGTGCAAATTATAATGTTTTAGTTCTGAGAAGGGTTATAGCAATAACAGGCTGTGTCCCAAATTTCTCCCTGTCCCTTGAGTCTTGTTAAAAGGCCAAGGAAAAGGAGAGTTTTGTAGCTTCATTATTTATGTCTAAGAGATTCAGTAGAAGCAGTTTCCATTCTGACTTTGCTACTATTTCACCTGCCAACTCTGTCACTCTCTTGATCCTGTTTGCGCATCAGGGTCACCTAAGGGAAGCTGATGACAACAGCCCATGTCCTCCTTGAGGCTTCATGTACCTATGTTCATAAAAACATGTAAACTGTTTTGAGATCCTCAAGTGGAAATTGCTGGTCAGGGTAAATTGTTAGTATAATGGTTTCTTGTCATGCTTTCAAAGAGGCAGGACATTTGCCATACGGGGTTTAAGGGATGCTGGGCCAGGTCACTTTTTGTCACTTGCTCCTGCTGCTCTTACAGCAAATCCAATGCGTTAGTCACACCTATTTGCACTTTGAGGTTATTTAAACAGCATGTTGTTGGGTTAGGAAAGCTAAGTCTAATGTATGTCCTAAAATTAGGCTTTCCCCCTTTTGGTTGATGTCAAAAGGACTGATTCACAGCTATGGGGGAAGCAGTTACCACTTTAAGAGAGTTTGTTTCTATGTGAGATAAAACAGGTTAGCTGAAGCTGCCTCCAGGGACCATATCCCGCAGTGTGAGATGAGGGGGACACAGGTTGCATCCCATTGTGCTGTGGGTAACACTCAACAAAACTGGCTTCACAGCCTCCTGGCCTCATGTGAAATGGCCACCCCACATGCGTGTCCTCACCAGGAGTGCGTGCTTCTTCTCAGTGCATCTTGACACAGCTCCTTCCCCTCCTGATGGTCACAGCAGGTACGTGTTATCACATCTCCTGGCCTGAGTCCTGCACGCGCTCACTGCTCACTGTGTTTTCTGCCAGAGGAGCTGTGGGGTCTGGTCTTGTTCCCAGAGGGCTCATGGAGACTTCAGTTTCACTTCCAAAAACTTGGGCTTCATCCCCATGACTTCCAGAAACTCTTCAATGAAGAAATGATAAATCTGTGGCACAAGCCAAAATTCTGGATTCTTTTAAATTTTCTTATTCTCTCTTTCTCTCTCTCTCTCTTTCTTTCTTTCTTTCTCTCTCTCTCTCTCTTCCCTTCTGCAGGATGGTGGAGTACTCCCTGGACCTCCAAAACATTAACTTGTCTGCAATCCGTACTGTCCGTGTCCTGAGACCCCTGAAAGCTATCAACCGTGTGCCTAGTAAGTCGTGCTTCCCTCTCACACCTGCTCAGCTTGGCTTTTGGGGAGTACATGATCAATAAGGCTGTGTGTGATGGTGTTCTCCAGGCAGGGTTCAGGTATAAACTGAGTTGAGGCTTCTGCAGGGTGTGTGCAGGTTTTCCCCCATCACAGGGCTAAGAGATGTCATTGGATGGGCAGGAAAACAAGAGTCTCACAGTGTATCTGATCAGAGGCATTTTATGCACAGCTGTTTTGATGGCTCAGGAGCTGAAGTTGAACAAAGTGCAGTAAAGGAAAGTGGTTTTAATTCCTCTTACTGAAGGACATTGCAGGTTTGATAATGTTTTCCACTTCATAAAGGGGTGTGTGCAAGACCTGGAGAG
Source organism: Acropternis orthonyx (assembly GCA_035583155.1). Taxonomy (NCBI): domain Eukaryota; kingdom Metazoa; phylum Chordata; class Aves; order Passeriformes; family Rhinocryptidae; genus Acropternis; species Acropternis orthonyx. Next base: position 50,316,244 of record JAWWEU010000040.1, on the reverse strand, counting down.
GGATGAGCTTGGGAAAGCTGGGACAATTGGTTTGCTCAGGCTTTCACATGATTTTCCAGATCCTCTCCTCTGAAAACTTTTCATGCCATTGCAGCTTAGGGTCATGTAATACTGTTTTTTCTTCCCTTCTCACTTTGTGCTTTGCACTTCCTCTTTTGTGCCAACTACCCCCTCTGTGAGCTGGCGTGTGTATGAGCCAGGCTGAGCACCCCTGGGAATGGGGCTGCCAAGGCTGTGCCTGGACCTGGATGCATCAACAGCCAAGTTGCTGCTCACCACCACCATTCTGGTCTGACACACAGCCCGCAGCTCAGGTCTGCATGTAAACAAGAGAGGTGCTGCAGCTGTGGGATGTGAGCTGCAGCCACGGGTCATGTGCCATGCACATTGTTATTGTTTTGGTTTGACTCTTGGCAAAAATGCCAACCACTTCCCAATGTGACAGAGTTTCAGTTAAAAGAAGTGAGGGAAAAAAAACCTTAAAACTGAAACT
>JAWWEU010000040.1:50189094-50315651 GCA_035583155.1 Acropternis orthonyx | reverse complement strand
GACCCACAGAAGTGGGGCCTAGCTAAAACTAAAACCTTAATCTGAGTTTTTTGGGATTTATCAAACCCATCACACACATACACTGCACCCACAGTGGAGGTGGTCCCTCCATAACCCTTGCATCTTTCCTTCCTAGAAGATGGGGACAAGACCACCATATTTTGAAGGTTTTGGTGGTGTTGCACTTCTTCCCTCACCTTCCCTTCCTTTGCCTCTCCTTGTTTTGTTATTCTTCTTATCAGTGTTGTTCTCCTGAAGCAAGTAAGCAAGAATTGCTGTTGTTATTGAACTGCAGGAAAAATTAATGGAGGTGGCTCAGGTTTTGCAGTGGTTGTATCCAGGAATATGGAAGTGAACCGGTGGACAAGGTTGCATGCCATTGGGATTAGGGGGTTGCAAGAGCACTGAACTGGGCCTTCTGTGTCACTCTGATGTTTCTGGCTGTACACTGTGCAAAGGCAGCGGCTCCCACATGCCACCCTGTGAGACTTCAGGCATTTCTTCTGGAAGTTTTTCAGCCTTGCAGAATGGCAGGAAGTCTCTTTGCTCTTCCTCATAATCTCCCTGATCAGGTTGTCTGCAGTGGCTAAGACCTTGTCAGAGCTCTCCTAATCCTTCTCTCAAGCTCAGATGCTGCTCCTTCTCTTCCAGTTCTGAGAAAGTTTGCTCAGCTGACCCAGCCTGCATCATATGGTTTTCCGTGTGCTAAAGTGACTTTCATGATGACACCTATTTCCTGAACATGTTGTGGAGGTGGATTTCAGGGTCTCTAATTCCATGCAAAGTACCTCTAGAAAGGGGTCTTGTCCCCCTTCCTAGATGTACTTTTATGTTTGAGCAACAGCCATGAGCAGAGGGTGCTGAAAGGTGTGATGGAGAAACTGAGGCACAGTCTTATGCGCACGTGGCAGGAGGGTGCCAGGCAGAAGAGCAGTTGGCTGGGGCACTGAGAGTACACCCAGGAATGTAACAGGTCCATCACGGAGTGATAAAGATGGGAGTCAAGACAAGCTCTTGGCTATTCACTGTCAGCAAAACAACTCTTTCTGTCTCCATCTCTCTGGCTGTTCTCCAGAAAGCAGAGGGCTAGGACCCAGTCCTGGTCCTGCGGGTAGGCATGCACTGTGGGCAGAGGGGGCACCCTTTCCCTGAGGGTTGTGCATGGCAGGCTAGACTCTTCCAGGAAGTGTATGGCCAACTGTGTGGGAGCAGCACCATTCTCATGTTAATCAGCCTCCTTTCCTCCCTGCTTCCTCAGGAGTCCCATGTGTCTGTGCTCAAAGACTATTTTGAGACTGATCTCTGTTACAGGGTAGAGTTAACCTTGGTGGCAAGTCGAAATATCTTGAATGGCATGCAATTAACTTCTACAGGTGTCTGCCATTTTAATTGATGGGTACTGGTAGTCAGGAGCAAACCCTGACTGACAGAAAGTCGAGGCCTTCTTTCATTCCTATTTATCTCCTGGAACAGCCAGAGCTTCCCCAGGAAGAAGTGGTGTGAGCAACGTCAGAACTGATCCACCAGAGACCTGCCCCTTCCATGCAGAGGCTCCAGAGATGCTTTCCACCATCTCTGCTGACCTTTGCAGAGCACAGGATATTGAATTTCCCCTGGCTGTCCCTGCCGTGACACTACCTGTCTGTTCCTTTTATCAGTATAAATATGTATGAAATTGGTGTTATTTTAATTTCCAATCTGCGGTTAAACCTTTATGTAGTTTTATTGCTACATAAATCTGTGGTTATATGCAGAGGATGTTTTGGAAGAAAAACACCCTGTCATTAATTAAAAAAAAAGGAAAAAAAATGCAACTGGATTCTCTGGGACAGGAAGCATAGACTGGGGGGCTGAAAACTGTCAAAGAGGCTGTAAACAAAGGCTGCTGATAAATGGAGCTGTGTTAGAAGAAGGTGCCTAGTGGGGTACAGCAAACATAATTAATGGGACCTTTGGCCACAAATCTTTTTATAATGTCTTTTTAAAGTTCGTCATTACTGATCTGAAGCAAGAGGAAAGTCTATTAGTGAGATGTACTGATGATACCAAGCTGGAGGTGTTGCAGGTGCTAACAAAGAAAGTGGAAAATAAGGTAAAAGGAAGTATGGGGAGATCGAGGTCATGAGAGTCCATGTGAGTGTGAGATAGCTGGGGAGAGGGGTTAATCCCAAGGGCAGGTATTCAGCCATGTTCAAAAGGCTGCCATGGGACAGTGTGGCCCAGTGTTCACCAGTGGGCATTTTGAAGGCTTCCATGTGGGCACTCAGATAGGGACTCATTTTCACAGAGGAATCTGTCTGTGTGGACTGGATAATGGCAGATTATTATCAGGAGAATGGACAAAGTGATTAGGAACCTGACTGATTACACTAGGAATGGAAGAGCACTCAAGTGGTCTGTCGGGGTAGATTATTTAGAGCCCAAAGAAGAGCACCACTCTGCTAATCAGCCAGTGTTTGAAAAGTCCACATACTGAAGTGAGACATTTCTGGAGAAGTTTGAGAGAAATTTTGTACTATATGATGGGAGTAAAAAAAAAAATAAAAAAGCAATACCAGAAAATTAGGAGAGAAGAAATTCAGAAGGAATTGCTAAGGAAACAGTAGCAACAGGGTAGAGGGGAAAGTGTCATCTATTAAAGAAGTTAAATAAACTTATTTTATATTCTTGGTAGGTGGGTAAAGCTGAAGTTTAAATGCCCAAGTTGGATATGTCTAAATTCTGCTTATCCATGCTCATTCTTAACTCGTTACTGAAAGCCCTTCCAAACACTGAGACTTCTGAGGCTTTGAAACAATACCCCACAAGGAGCTGACAAACAGTCTGTGTGTGCTGTACTCATCTATGGTGTAAGTGATGCATAGGCTCTCTGAATCATGGCAGTAGAAGAAATGGATATCCTGCGTAACCAAAAGGTGGTAAATGTTCATTAAGAATGACATTCCCCACCCGCTTCATAATTAGGCTGTAAAACTCACTGCCTTTGGAAGTCCTTCAAGTTTCAAATCAACTAAGAGATGCTGTGTAAGTAAAAGAAGTAAAATGGGATTTTGCAGGGGAAGCCCCATTCCTGGAAGTGTTCAATGCCAGGCTAGATGGAGCTTTGAGGAACTGGTCTAGTGGAAGTTGTTCTTGACCATGGCAGGGGAATTGGAACTAAATGATTTTTAAGGTCATTTTCAAACCAAACCTTTCTGTGATTCTATGAGAGCTCACATGGAGACATTTCTAGATTTCAAACCTCCTTGCTTGAGGGTTAGAGCTGATCTTTAGCTACTGCTTATCAGCAATAGATTGCATTTCTTGCAGTTCTCAGCAGGATGTGCTACTGACTGTTTCAGATTTCCCTTCTAGATGAAGAAGCCTGGGGTTCTCCACCACCTGATTGTGCCATCTGCATTCTCATGTCATCTTTGAAGTGTACTAGAGAAAATGTGAGGCTCCCTAGTTTTCTAATATGTATCACACCTTCATTAGCATTCTGTCTTATCTCTTGCATTCTTGATTACAACCCCAGGAACTTTGTCTTTTGGATTTTTGGTGGTGTTTTTTTTTTTTTTAAATGCGGGGAGAAAAAACGGAGATAGTTCTGGTCCTATTACTATGGCAGTGAGCTGGTGTGACAAGCCCCACAAGTCACCGAAGAAGTGTAGAGAGGTAAAAAATACTCTCCAGGTCTTGTCCAGGGGTAGTTGCTTTCTGCTCCAGGGGTGTCTGTGTCCTGGTCTTGGGGTGAAATTCCACATCCATTTGCTGTTATTGTCATTTTGTGACTGTGTGTCAGGTTGCTAGGCAAAACATTGCTGTTTGCACTAGTCCTTTTATCACTTCTTCTCATGGCAAAGCAGAAGATCTGGAGGGAAGGCTGGTCTTGCTTTATTTCTGCCTGCGTTTGAGCAGGGAGTCTGTAGTAATTTCTGATAATTTGAATTTCTTATGCTTCTGTTATTAAGTTTTTTTGACATTGGAGCAGAAAATCTTTCTTCAATTTACTCTTTCTTGTCACATTGACCTTATGTAAAGAAGGGCCTTCGCATTGTGCTTGATGTCTTCTAGTTTCCACTTATAATTTAGTAACAGATTCATCATTTGGAAGCAGATTACTTCAGCTGAGCACACTGTACGGAAGTGAAGGAGTCTGTTGCAGTGTTGCATAGCAACTTTATAGAGTAGAAAGGGTATACATGTGCTGATACTCGGTGTGTAAGTGCAGTAATACTTATGTGGAGTTATAAGCATACGAAATATTATATTCTCATTACTAGCTGTGCAGGAAATAGAATTTCAGATTTGTGGGAAGTTCTGCTTTTTCTAAATGTGGTTTATTTTTAGTCACAACAAAAATAATCTTTTCCTTTCCATTTATTACGGCCTTATGCTGCCTAATTTTAGGTGGCTTGTTTAGTTTTTTGATTTTTTTCCCTATATTTGGTCATGACAAAGAAGTTTAAAAATCAGAAATCCTTAATCATGCAATTCTAGTATAAAAAATGTTTTTCTCTCCTCTTGTCCTCCTTTTCTCTTTGCTAAATACTTTAATAACTATTGCATCATTTTTATTTCAATGAGATAGCATTTTTTGCTAGTAAAAGTGGAAAAGTAGGAAAATCTTGGTCTAGTTTCAATTTTCTTTATTAATGATTGTAATTATACTAGCTCCATGGGTCCAAATAGACTGGAGTTTTCTACTGTTCCTCTACAGATCTCAAAGAAATAAACCAAGAATTTTTATTTTAGTCTTTCTCATGTTTCAGACCAGCTGAATGAAACCTAGCGACTGTCATCAACAGACTGGGGAATACAACCAGCATCTCTTAGGTCTGCATTTATCTCACTAGACCAAAGCAGTAATACAAGATTAGTCTAAAGCAGATGAAGCCTGGAACTGGAAAAGCATATGTTTTGCATTTTTATGCCTGCCCTAAATCTGTATTCCACACCAAGCTACCTGTGCTTGGTGTTGTAATAGTGCCTAAGATAGAGCAATATGGCTATGAACCCTGCACTGGTCATGGGAGGAAAGTGATGACATTTACTTCTCTAAATGTGTTTAAGAACTAATTTCACTGATGAATGCGTGTGAAATTAGCTTCTGACTGAGATCTATTAGGCTGTAAAATAGTCTCTTTTACAGCTAGATCAGACAAAAACCAAGCTCATTTGACAGGCACAATCCTGCCCTAGCAGTTGGAAAATCAAAGTGATTATGAGATTCCTCTTCTAAGTCCCTCCCACTCAGGGTGTTTGCTTTAGATGCTTCCATCTTTTTGCAAGAGGACTGTCACTTCCTTGTTCTCTTCCAATGCTGATTCCCTTTCAAAAATGTCCTCTTCTATTTGACTCTTTTGGAAGTATGTTTTTCCCCTCTCAGCTCTATTTGTGTAGCAATAACTGAAACTTGGATACTGTAGTATTTTCCAAATATTTAGATTTAACCCATTCACAGTTATTTGTAGAAGCTGCTCTGTAAATATTTACTTTCACATCTCAGTGACAAACAAACTGCACTTACAATGATGTGTATATACACAGATTTATCCACACACAGCCAAGGTCCTGAGTAGGTTAGTACAGGCACAGAAGTGATGTCCTCTCACAGCACCCGTACACAAAAGTTAAGAGGTCACAAAGCCTGACCAGGGAATGGAAAGTGCTGTGTGACACAAATATATTGAGAGGAAAAGCTGCCAGCGTTCTGTAGGCTCTGTCCCAGACAGGTGGGCAGTGAAAGGATGGAGAAAAGACAATAGGGGATAGACTTGACTGATGGGGTCAAGTTCAGTCTCTGTCCTCCCCTCCCAATCCAATCTCCTAGTCAAATGGAGAAAAGCACTGAATAGAGCAATGGGATTTATACCTGGAGCAGGCCTTAAAGGATATTTTTCCTCCAAGAAGGGGACACATCAGAGATGGAAGCATATTCAGAGCTGCAGTATCCTATATGTGCAGCTCTCTACGAAGTCAGTCGAGCTCTAAATCAGGTGGGCATGCTCAGGATACAGGGAGCAGTGCAAAGTGGAGCAGAGCAGAATGACCATCAATAGACATGAGAGCAGAGAAGGAGCAGGGCTGGAAAGAGAATTGTACAGGAGGCAAGCACTGGGGTTTTCTGGGCACAGCATGTGAAGGTGTGATGCACCTCTGTGCATAGGATAATGCAGAGACAGTGATAGGGGTGGAGGGAAGGGGAGGAAATCAAAACTGAAACAAACTCAAGGACTAGTATAAAGAAAATCAATTGACTCTCAGATAAATACACTGGATGGGTTTGCAAATCAATGCTTCTCTGGAGCTTTTTTAAATTGGTCTGTCACAGGCCCACATCTTTTAGTGCTGGAGGAAGTCTTTGTAGAATCATAGAATGGTTTGGGTTGGAAGGGACCTTAAAGATCATCTAGTTCCAACCCCCCTGCCACGAACATGAATACTTCCATTATGCCAGGTTGCTCAAAATTCCATCCAGCCTAGCCTTGAACACTTCCAGCAGTGGGGCATCCACAACTTCTCTGGATGTTTCAGTGCTTCACAACTCTCACAGTAAAGAATTTTTTCCTGTATCTGATTTAATTGTTCAGTCACCAAAGACAGGCTGCAATTTTATTTATTTGTTGTCTGATCTCAGTGCTGTTTTTCATGTGGATTCCAAGCGTGCAATATATTGCCAGGTGATCATGGGAGAAAGTGTAATCTTTCCCTCTCTGAACCAGTTCACTCAATTTCACTATTATTAGCAAGTATTTGAAAGTCACAAATTGTGTGTTTGTAGATTGTCTGACAGGTTTAAAGCCATGGGATCTGAAAAAGGAAAAGGAAAACCAATCACAGATTATAATTATTTTTCCCATGGCTTTCAGACCCTTAGACCTATGACTCAGATCTTTTAGTCTTCTTTTTTTCCCCCCCTGTAGTAGTTGGGAATAGAAATTTTTTTTTTTTTTTTTTTTTTTGCTGTAATCCGGGATTATCAAGTCATAACAAGATTTCACACCTGAAGGTTTCTGGCATGCATCCCAAGACTCATGATAAAAATCACAACAGTCAGTAATATCATCTCAGACTTTGTGTTGTTGGAAGTAAAGCAAGCCTGGAAAAAAAAACCAAACAAAAGAGTCATAAAAAAGACATTTGCTGGAATCTTTATTTCTGCCTTCTCCTGTAGGAGAAGCTGCACAGCCAGAATTTTAAAAAATGTTCATTGCCGAACAGCTCCCTTTGTGACAATTCTGCTGCCTGTTCAAACAAGCTCAGTCTCCAGTGTACACAGCACTCATGAAAGCCCAGCCATGTATTTTGCTGCCTAAAAGGGAGCTGAGATGTTTTGCAAAGTCTGTCCCATGGGACCTATCAAGCAATGGATACCATGGAAATGTAAGCAGTAATGACAGTGTATTATGGGGTGAAAGATAATGTCATATTACACTAATGTAAATTATACTTTGTGTGGGAAGGGCAATTTACAACATAACCTTAAATTTCTCTATCTTTGTATATCTTGGGTGTTATTTTCTTGTTCACACTCATTTCACCTAACGTCATGTCACTGCCTGCAGTAGAAAGAAACATGATTCATGCCAGTGACAGCAAGAGGAAATTAGCTCCCTTAAATCTTAACCAGAAGTTGCATTAACACTGTTTTACATAATATTTTGCATTATTCTGTCCCACTTACACAGCACTAGAGATGTGTAAAGAACTTGAGGATATTTATAGAGTGGAGGCAAGTGGCTCCGAGCCACAGCATTGGAGTCACCTCGCCTGGCGTTGAGTGACCCCAGCAATTCTGAAAGAAAAGCTGGCACTGTATGTTTTTAATGGACTCTTCACTGAAAGTGAATGCAGTCATCACTGCAGTGATAAATGGGGAAAAAAATGAGATGATCAGTGAATGAACTACTGTAGCAGGTGGTAGTAGGTGTTGCTTATTAGATGTTCGGTATTACAAAAAAGAACAGAACGACAGCAATCCTCCAGAGAGACACCTCTCTAAGAATTAATCTGACACCTGTCATCACTCTCCAAGACAGGTTGCTTAACAGTCGAAAGCTTGCAAGGTGATCATGGAAAGGGAGTGAAGAAAGGGCTGCTGAATGAGACCTTTGCCTGCATTCATTTCTGCTCATATCACAGATTATGTGGCTACCAACCACGCTATGGTGGCACATCCTGAATGTGAATGCTTGCAGTGGAGTAGCTTTCTGTTGTTATCCATGAAACCTCAGCTGGGCTCACAGCCTTCATAATAAGGTACAGCTTGTTGCAGAACTTGGGTGTCTCCTTTTTGGAAGACAGAAAACTTGGACTGGGACCACTCTTTTTCCAGAGATGTCAGCATTTAGGTGTCAAGGTAAATGTGCTGGATTTTGCTCTCTTTCTTGAGGCCACTGTAATCGTGGGGTCAGGTCTGCATTCAGGAGGCTTCACTTCTGAACTTCCTTCTTCACAGCACCTGGTAGGTCCACCTGAGCGCCCTTTGGCAGTCTGTGGCTATGCAGTGCCCATGTGTTTATTGCTCATCTTCCCCTCACCCCAAGGAAAACAGCTTATCTCTTGTTTCATTTCTACTCCTTATGGCAGTTATTTTAGCTGAATGTCTGTTGGGAGGTGTTCTAAGGGGTTTATTTTTTCTCCCCTCTAGTTTTTCTTTTTGATGCTCATGTTGACCTGATCCATGTCTTGCTCTCTGATGGAAAAGAGGTGAGGTCCATGTTAGTCCCTGTATCTCAAGTTTCTATGGCCTTGGAGAAAGCTTAAGAGAGTTCTTTCTCTTTTATAAGTACTCTGGAAAGCTCTATTGTCCCAGCAGGGTAAAGCTCTGGCCAATGTTTTTTTTTTTTTTTCTGGAGTTTTATAGTGTCTCTTTTGGCTAACTCAGGCTTAAGCTGAACAGAAGGTAAGGACTGAGAACACTTAATGCTTGAACTTAATTCAGTATTCTAAAGGAAGTCACTGTACCAAGATGAGGCTTGATGTGCCCATGCTATTGAGAAAATGAACAACAGTTCTTTGTACTGGTTGAAGTACTTTCTAAGTGCTGGAAATGTCATGTTTTGATGTTTTCTGTGGTCACACTGAGGACTGACAAAGATTTAGATAATTGGAGGTTATGTTATGAACAGGCTGTACAGGATGAGGTGTCTGAACCACTTAGAGGTGCTAGAAGGTTTTGCTTGTCAGTAAAGCAAAAGTGGGGAGCTGGTGAGGAACTTGACAGTGCTCCTGAGCTATAGATCATGCTGACCATTTGCAAGTGCAAAACCTCCAGCTCTAAATGCATCCTTACAAGGATGTATGGCAAAGCAAGACAGCAAGCACCAGCAACCTGACAAAGAGATCTATGGGAAGACTTTGCTTGCCTCTGAATGAGACCAGTGTGTCTGGGGCAGTTTTTCCTCAACAGCAGAACAGGTTTAAGGTCTCTCACTACCTCATATTGTCAGCTGGACCTATCTTTCCATAGAGTTCATTTAATTTGGCTCTGGCCATCCATCTGGACATGCTCTCTCTTGCATTGGTGCAAAGCAGGCGGTGATGGTATGCAATGTGAGTGAGGTTGGCTTTGCAGCTTGAGGATAAGGTGTCTGGATCTGCACACCAGCTGTTCCAGCTGAGCTCCTTTTGCTTACACTTTTTTACGGGAGAGGTCTCAGTTAGGAGGAATACAGCAAAGGGAAAAGACCTGTGTGGTGAGGAAAGCTGTGAGCTATAATATCAGTGAGCTTGGCAGAGTGTCTACTGTTGGACACACAGCTGATTGGTGTCCCTTTGCAGTGGCTTGGCGCCACATTTCAGCTGATGTTCAGGAATGTAATGTGTGAAATGACAGCTAAGCCTCGGATCAGCAAGAGATCAGTGAGAAGGGCCGCAAGTTGGAGCACCAGCTTACACTGTGCACACAAAATGAAATTATTTTAACTACAGGGGTTGGCTGAAAAAAAGAAAAAAACCCAAACACAAAAAGCCACAAACCAAAAAACACCTGCATCTATTTCTGTGTACTTTCTGCACAATCTATCTACTGGAATGGTTCCTCAATTCTGAAAATTTCCATAAAGGAGCATGCACAGGAAAATTCTGCCAACCACATGCTAGCTGGATGAACTGCCATGTGTCCTGGGGCAGGGGAGGAAGGAAAGAAGGCACGCTTGGACAAGCAGCCTGGCTGAGGAACATAATGACACTTCAGTCTCTGCATTCTGCAAAATGTCCTGCCAGCTACTGTCACAAGTGCTGATGGGAAGGAGATTTGCTCTTTCTCCAGCTAAAATGGCAATTGGTGGCTTGGTCCACGATAGGATGGGTGCTGAGAATTCTGTTCTCTTCCATCTAAGCAGAGGAATGATTGCCTCAAACAGCTATCTTCTTTTGACTTTGCACGCATTAGCCTTGTCCCTCACCGTGGAGCTGGGGAGGATTTGAAGCCCGAGAAGTGAGATACTAAGAAACCAGAAAAAACAGGCTTTCTCACCCCCTCCTGAACCAGTCCCCCGTACAGATCACAGGGTGATTAGCGCTAGGGAGTGAATCAGCTCAGCTGTCAGTCCTCGCTCTTGGAAAGAGGCAGGCGGAAAGCAGGCGAAGCGAGAAGGCGATGCTGAGCAGGAGCAGGGGAGGCGGGGCCGTGCCTCCGGGCACACCTGCCCTGCACAGCTGGCTGCAGCTGCCCGCAGCCCCCATCCCAGCCCTGCCCTGGCTGCGCGACCCCGCCGCGGCTCCGCTTTCCCCGGGGCTGGGACGTGCCAGGCGTCTGCTTGGCCGTGATGGCCAGGCTAATCAGGTTTGATGGCAAGTGTCTGGAGGGAGCGAGGGTCACTGTCGCGTCTGCAGAGTTTGTCAGGAAGGGCCTCTAGATGCCACCGGGGTGCGACAGACGATTTCCTTTTTCCAAACCCAGGAGGGTGCTCAGAGACTTTGCTGAACCCTGTGCTTGCTGCTGATAGCTCACTTCCTGGCACTGCTCTTACCCTCCCATCATTTCCCATCCCTGTGACATACTTTAGCCCATCTACTGCTGTGTTTGAATGGTGGCTTTGCTCCCGCAGGATAACCTACCAGTAGTCCTGCCAGCGAGGTACCATCGAGCACCCTTCTCTACCCCTCGCCCAAGGGCACGGATAAGCAGCAGGGAAGCGTTATATGAGCATTGTTTGGTGAGGATCCTTCCTTGGATGCCCACAGCTGAGGCCATTTCATTTCTTCCTTTCCCCTGGTCTCCTTGTGAGGGTGAGCAGAGAAAAGACCTTTCAGAGCCCACACGTGGCACTCATGAATATTTAATATTTCTAGCTTTTCCTTCCCTTGAAGAGCAAAACCTTTTCATATTTGATGCTCTGAAAGGCTGTTTGGTTGCTGAATGTTACTTCATCAATGATTTCCCTCCCTGCTTTTGCTTCAGCCTACCCACCCCTTCTTCCTTTCCCTTATCGAGCAATGTATCATTTTTTTCAAAGGATGCTTCAGAAAAGGTCATTGTCCCTTTCATATCCCCTCCTTGCTGTGAGCCAGCATGGCTTCTCCTCTGCCAGTGGTAAAGAACAAATGGGGATGTGGGGAAAGGCAGCACTGGGAAGGGAGGCCAGAAAATATGTGCACATAAGCTGAGGAGCATCATAGAGGCAGACAGGAGTTGTAGGCACAGCAAGAGAAAAGTAAAGGGGCAGAGGCAGCAGAAGGTAAGAAGGAGGCAGCAACACGATTTTGCCAAAGAACTGGTTTTCCAACACCTTCCAGAATTTGTCATGCAAGATGCCTTGGTGTTGCTGTAGGTAGCAGGTTGGCCTGCAAAGGCTTTTTTGTCTCCCTTTGGAAAAGGGAGGCATCCCAGTTCCCCAAACCAGAATGCTCCCACAGCTGCACTGACAAATAAATATATCTCCTGCCCATTTCCATTGCCCAGCGGTTGCTTTAAAGATCTTGTTATTTTGGCCACCAGGCTCTACAGTAAATTATCCTCTGGTATCCTTAGGCTTTTCAACCTTTCTCCCTCTTTTCCCCCACACCTTGTAGGTGTTGGAGGAACCAGGGACTGTTTGCAACCTGCTTCCTGTCAGTCTGGGTAGACCCTGAAGCACACTGCTCTGTGAGTCCTGCCTGAGTGGGGTTCATTCCCTCCTGCTCACGAAAGTGTTCAGGCACCTGGCAGTGAAGTCCCTTCCTTGGAAACCTGCAGCCAGTGCATTAGCTTGACTGCCAAACCAGCCTGGTCCTTCCTGAGGAATGGGGGACTGCAAAGAATCAGCCACAGACAGACTGGGTTGCTGGCTCTGGGAGGAATAAGGAGGCTGAGAAACCTCCCTCCCAGAGTTCCCATAGTGGCATAGAGACACACCACCAAAATGCCATAGCAGAGGATGGGACTCAGGGACTCTGGCCTGAGTATTGCAGGCAGAAGGGGAGGCTAACAAGGAAGGAAATAAAGGTACTTGTGTTTACATCATGCCTTTCATCTATATGGAAGCAATAGTTGAAGTACTGACACTAACTGTGTGAACTCAGCAAAGGAGGTCCATTTGATGGACCAAACTGATGCCTCTGGTGAGAAACGGGTTCCCAGAGCAATTGGTTTGTAGTTTAGGGCAGGAAGTAAAAGAGGTTTTGCACAAAGTGAAGTGATGGTTTTGTTTTAGAGATAGTTGGCCCATAGGAGAATTGTAATTTGTGTTTGTATGGGTGTAGTTTCAGTGTTACTGCTTTTAGAAGAGCAAGTCTCATATTCAGTCAGCATCAATGGGAAGAGAAAGAGGAATCTGTTTAACAGTGAGACTTTACAAAGAAAATAGAAATTTCGTTTCATTTACACTTAGAAATGGAACCTGTCAATGCTGAAATTCTTTGTGATACAGAAAAGATGCCAAGTGGTGGGGCCACCTGCCAGCTCTTGGGTCATGGCCCCCAGTACCCAGAGGGTCTTGCATGAGAGCAATAGCTATGATCTTGGAGCTGTGGATAGCATAATTTTGTACCATCACTAATCCCTCTGAGAGTCAGGATGGAGAATGTATGGGCAGGCAGGATGTTTCCAAGAAAAAGGCAGGCAAGTTTTGCAAGTCATTTGTCTTCTCTTGGAACATGGACGAAATCAATTTTTCCAAATTATGACCCAACAAATGTGTTGTCTATAAAATTCTGGTGAGAATGTCTGTTTTATCTGTTCTGTGTTTCAGCATAAGGATAGTCTCCTTCTTGCCATCACCCAGCTCTGAAATGGAGCTAATTCATCTGAAAAATATTGCTCTCTCTTGCAGAGCTACTAGCACAGCTTCCCGCGTCACTTGGCTTTTGCTAATGTACTGACCAGGACAGTTTGTGGGAGCTACAGAGCTGGTGTTGTGAGGCAACATTAATGCCGGGAACATGATGCATGTGTCTTGAGGGTGCATGGTCTTGAAGTCAAAGTGCTGTCCAGAGCATTTCTCCAGGGCCTGGCATGTCACAGCGGCCAGCAGCAGGGTACTGCGGCTGTGCTGCTGGACTGTGCGTAGTGAGAGATCAGACAGCTGTCAGTGATTCACTGGCATGTCCACAATCCCCAGTGAGTGGCTGGAGCTGTGCCTCTGCACTGCTGAGTTACTTACTGATGTACTTGTCTAGAAGCTGCCTTACGGGGTGACTGGTGACACAGCTGGGCAGTCATGCAGCAGGGCTTAACTACTGCTCCACAGCCTGGCTTTAGAGATAATGCCATTGTTCTTTGTCCTTTATGATCCCATGTAGCCATCATTAAGCATCTTCTCCTTCCTACCTGTAAATACCACTCCTGTCTCTTCCACCCCCATCTGTTCCCAAAACTTTCCCTACTAGTGTAAACCAGTCTGATGTCCCATACCTGGCACACTTCTGCCTCTCCCTTCAGTGTGTGTGCATCCCCTGCCTGCATGCCCCACTGCAGGCACCACTTCCCTTCCCTCTCTGTGGCATGAGCAGTTTGGGGAAGAGACATGGAGCATAATGTATAGCATCATGTGGCTAATTACTTGATGCTGGGCACACAAGTGGGATTATCTTGTGCTTCAAAGGGTTGTCAGAGAATCCTAATCTTATTTTCCTCTCCTCTTTCCCTTTCCACTGCCATCTGAAGTAATGCACTAGTTATAAATAGCTAATTAGCTAATTATTTGCTGGCCTACATGGAACATCTTCAGTGAAGGAACTACCTGGGCACCTGAGGGAGGGACCTCTATGGAGGTGAGACAACCTCATGAGGTGTGTGCAGAGGTAAAGGCAGTACAGTGATCCTCAGAAGAATTTCCAGACTTTCATCACTGCTGGAGAGCAGAGGAAAAGAGTCAGTAGCTCCATGGAGAAATGAGCCTATCTTTACCCCCACTTGTGGCTGTGTGAGCTGGAAAGCCAAGGGGAAATTTAAACCACAGAAATAATTCATTAGGCAATTAGAAATTGAAAAAAAAAAAAAAACCACAAAAACCTTTTTGGAAACATTTCCACTGGGCAGAGGTTCTGTGCTGGCAGGATTTCGGGCTGTGCCTGCTACTTTTGTTCTCCAGTCCTGTTGGGGCAGGAGGACTAGCCAAGGGGCTGTCTCTTGATAATGCTGTCACTAAGAAAACCAGGTTATGCCAGTTTATACGTGCTGGAGAGGTTACTCCCGCTGCCAGGCTGGCCTTGGTATGTCAACACAATTCTCACAAGTTGCAGCATGCAGTTGTTGAACTGGGATGACTTTCAGTTGGAGATATCTGAGGATGGGGCCATTGAACTACCATGCACCTTTGGGACAGTCGTCACTCTCTTGCCTTTCTGCAGGGAAAGGGGAGGGAGGGGTGTCAGTCAGATAGCTGAGGGCACCAAAAGTCTCAGTTCCTTTTCTTCTCTCTGCTGCAGATGGAGGCCTAGGGTTAAGTGATCACAGCAGCTCTGCTGGCTGCCTGTCAGTAGAGGTTAGGACAAGAAGGGGCAATAATGATAAATCTGGCCTGGTTTGGACAGTAGTTAATTTCTGATGCTCTGCTTTTATCTTCATGTGACCTTTTCTTTTTCTTTTTCTTTTTTTTTTTTTTTTTTTTGTGCATGTCTCATAAACTTCTTTCCTTTTCATATCCTTCCCTTCCTCTCTCTTTTTATCTGTCCCACACTTGCTCCTTCTGGCTTTCTTCTCCCTCTGCAGGCATGCGCATCCTTGTGAACTTGCTCCTGGACACCTTGCCCATGCTGGGGAACGTCCTCCTTCTCTGCTTCTTTGTCTTCTTCATCTTTGGCATCATCGGGGTGCAGCTGTGGGCTGGGCTGCTCCGCAACCGCTGCTTCATGGAGGAGAACTTCACAATGTGAGTGACTGGGAGACAGTGCCGCATTCCTTTCTTGCAGGAGTGTTTTTCTTTCCCTTTTCCTGTGCTTGTCTTCTGCCACCTGGCTCTCTGTGTATCACTGACTCCAAGCAGCTTTAGGGTGATAGTATGCAGAGTGTTGGTCTAATCTTACAGCAGAAAGGGAAGGTAGGCAAAGACAGCTGGTTTTCATCTGTCTTCACGGTCCACAGAAGAATGAGGCTGGGCTCATTTGGATTGAATCAAGGCACAGGTTAGCTCAGTTGCCTCCTCCAGCCGTGCCCAATGATACAAGATGCTGCTGCTACACCCAGAAAGAACTGAAACTCTGAAACACCACCCATGTTGCTTTTCTCCTGAACTTGTTCCCTATTCAGAAAACAACACCCAGATGAGTCTTACAGAAAACCACAGCACTGCCCAATGCTTCCAGGGTCATCTTTGACACCTCCACAACTGGATTAGTGGAAGTGTGAACATCTGAAAGCAAAGAATGGCTGTTTGAATGGGACAAAAAACTCATCGGGAAATGAGGGCACAGTTCAGGCAGAGAGCCTGAAGCCACACAGGAATCAATTACAGGTATCTGAGGTTTTAGGGGTGAGTCTGCAGAACACAGCTTTATTACTCCCCACAGGCAGTGGGGTAGAAAAGCTCCTGCCTGTCTCGAATTCTCATATTACCCAAATTCAGGGCACAGCTCCTCCTGTTGACTTTCTGGCTTTAGCAGATCTTAGGCTTTATAATGTTTTCTTAAAACCCTATGCTAATCCCAGGTGTGCTATCAGTTTAGTCTGCTTTAAAAAAAGCTAAAGCTATAGATCAGTTTAGACTGATTAAACAGTTCTGAAGCTTTAGATCATCTCAAACTGGGGGGGAAAAAAGTGTGAAAGTATGATCTGTAGAACAGCAGTGAAGCTGGAGAGTAGGAGCTGCTTAAAGCAGGCATTTCTTATGTTTATTTATTCCTTTGGGGAAAACTAATGTTTAGGATGATTGTCCTTTATGTAAATCGGGAGTAGTACTACTTTAATGACTGTAATTACATCCATGCAGAGTTGATGTAACTGAGAAGTGAATTGGTGCCACAGTCTTCAAAGTGACTGATATTAGAAAATGTTCGGCTGACCATTACTAGAGAAATCAATTCTGAAGGTACCCAGTTCTCCAGTTATGAGGATGAGTTACAACATATTTTTGTGGTTTTAGTCCTGCTTAGTTTGGAATCAAAGACCTTCTATCTTTTTCATCAACCCCCGTCTTCTTCCAATGACACTTAGTGCAAAAATCTGCATTCATGAAGTGTGAAAGTTGTACACTGCAGCACTGCAAGGAATACACCAGATAAAGTTTAATCAACAATTTTTAATCTCCACCTCTTACTTTCCTGATCATTAGCTCATCTCTAGCTAGGCAAGCATAGATTATTTTAATTATTCATGCATTTGTAAGGTGCTTGCATTATATGCAAAAAAGCACGTGAACTTGTCATGAAACGTTGCACCCATAATGCCAACTGCTAAGGAGTCTAAGGTTAAGTCAATTTTAACTTTGCATTTCCAAATTTCAAGGCTTATCTGTGCAACCTTAATTATGCATGAGCTGGATTTTCTCTTTTTTTAGAAGTATAGAAGGTTCACTGGGAAATGTTATAAAACATGTCCATCACCAGTTACATATATGAGCGCATCACAGTAAAGCCTGATGAACTACCTTAATATCATTGCATCTGATTTAGCTTTGATGCTAATGGAGGGAGTGATCAGACTGCAATCTCTGCATTCCAGCTTTTCTTCATCTTCATGCAAGCAGATTGTGTTGGCTTGGGATGATCTGATGGCAGACAAAACTGAATACTGGGGACTCACCCCGGAATTTTCCTGTTTTTCAGGAGCCTTGTCTTCTTTTCCCATCTCCTGAGGCAATAAACCTGGAAATCCCTTACCCAGTTCAGTCCTTATGTCAGAATGGAAGCTCTCAGCTTCACCAGTGTCACTGGGAAACTGTCTGTCATAGGAAGTTTATGACTGTGGCTTTCTTAATCTTGCAGACAAGGTGACATTGTCTTGCCCCCTTATTACCAACCTGAGGAAGATGATGAGATGCCCTTTATTTGCTCACTGTCAGGGGACAATGGAATTATGGGCTGTCACGAAATACCCCCACTGAAGGAGCGAGGCCATGAGTGTTGCTTGGACAAGGATGATTATTATTACTACAACTCAGTCAGGCAAGAGTTCAATATCAGTGGCATGTGCGTCAACTGGAACCAGTACTACAATGTGTGCCGTACTGGCAATGCCAACCCGCACAAGGGTGCCATCAACTTTGACAACATTGGGTATGCCTGGATTGTGATATTTCAGGTAAGTCCAAGTTAGCCTTCTAACAAGGCTCAAGCTACTTTTCTTTTTTTAAACTCAGTCTTTCTGGGCTCCAGTGGCAGTTTCTGCAAGGTGTGACACAGATACAGAGAGTTAAGGGCCTTGTAACTAACCCAGCAAGAGAGACAGCACACACACTGTGAACGGCATTCCTGAAGGTGATGGGGGACATAGAGCAGTTACAGGCCCTTGCTCAAGTAAGCTGCACTCTTTAGGCTGACTTGTACAAGCTTCCCCTTCAGTGCAGACCACTATAGTAAAAAGAGTCTTTTTTGTTTTTTAAATTTCCAGCAAGTGTTGCAGACGGGAGCTAAAATCCATGCCTTTTTACTTTTCCTCCGGCTGTACACGGTGTCCAGTCCAAGGGGCACAGAAACCTGCTGCGGGTGGTCCCCCGCTGCGATCCAGGGAAATGAACTATTTTAATGAACTATTCCTGCTGTGGACTAGAATGATCTCACAGGCTTTGACAGTATGCCAGTGTCACCAAGCAGTACCATGCTGATTTCCTGAAATGGAAATTTGGCTTCATTGAAATGAATTGTTGTTTCTCACCGTTCTTGGGTTGCAACAGCCCTGCCAGTATCTGCCTGTATACAATGAGGAATGAACTCTGGAAGCCCACTTCCCTCCAGCTTCTCTTGTTGTTTATCTTTGCAGGTGATCACACTTGAAGGGTGGGTGGAGATCATGTACTATGTGATGGATGCCCATTCCTTCTACAACTTTATCTACTTTATCTTGTTGATAATTGTAAGTATAAGACTTGTTGATGGATGTCAGCAGTGCAAGCTAAAAGCCTACAAAAAACAGGTCTTAGATCAACATAGATACTGGAGAACCAAATTTGTAGGAATTTCAGAAATCTGGCTAGTTGATTTTCACCAAGAGCCTGTGGCAGAATCACATACAAAGTTGTCAGCTAAGTTATTATCTTTTACTCATAAAATATACTTAGGGTTGATTTCAGAAGTTATACGTACCCAGTATAAGATAACGTTCTCATTGGCAGATCTTCTTTCAAAGTAACTTCCCCAAAACTGTTGGCTTAAAAGCCCAGAAAACCATTTATTTATCTGCCCTTCTACTTGGTCTCTTTATACGTTTTAAGCTCTTGAGTAATTTTTGAGCCATGTTGAGCCAGCAGTTTTTGGCAGCACCTGGATTTCTCAGGTTCAGAGACTCAGATTCACATTTTGTTGGATTCAGGGTCTGTCATGCTGAATTACTTCCTCACTGTGAACGAAAAGGAGCTGCTGCTCCAAAAGTGTCAGCAGTCCAAAATAAACTGGCTGTGTGAGATCCCTTGTGGATGGTGGGGATGGAAAGAAAGAAGTGTGTCCATGATGAGAACATAATAAGCAGTTTTTAAGCCCAGTGAATGTATCAAATGAAGTTTGAAGGTTGGTTTTCTGTATGGAGGTTTGTTGTCCATACCTGGGAAGATAGGTGAGAAACATGGTGCCACTGCCTCTCCATTCCTCAAGACTCCTTACATAAGTACATTTTCTTGGAGGGAATATCCTATTTCTGACAAGGAAGGATTTTGGTTTTGTGAAGGCTCTTACACTTTTCTCATAGGAGGACCAAAGTCAAGAGTAGATGGGAAAGACAGAGAATGAATTATAGGAAGTATAAAATTTGTACAGGGTGGACACAATTTAGTTCTAGGTTGCTTACTCAGTAAGGACTTCAGTGTGTATTTTCAAGGCCTATATGCATTTGAGTGGGCTGGCAAACGGACCTGGCTAAGACTCGGATCTTCATCTAATACTTGTCCTATGGAGGTGTGCCCTCTCTAAAAGCAGTCACCTAGTAACATTAACAGACTTACCTAACACAACATCTAGTTTAAATTCAAGTTGGCATGTAGTAACTTAAGGGAAAGCAAACTTTAACCCAGTTTCTGTGAGAAATTTTGCTACCTGTACATATGGAGAGTGGCAGAAAAAATCTGCCGGTCCATTCAGTTCAGAGAACTTATGAAAAACTTATTATATCCTTGATTTTACCCTGCCTTATGGCCTTCTGCCATCACAAGGGAAAGAGAAGGAGAGAAAAACAAAAGGATGACCTACTCTCTGTGGACTGTGTCTCTGAGCCAGGACATCAGAGGTGAAATACACCTTATGGAATGTTACTTTTACTTTGAGGCTGGAGAGTCCCAAAGAGACAGTGCAGAGATGTGATTGCACGGATGGGGTGGCAGGAGGCAGTCCCTGTGTGCTCTGTTCTGAATATCCACTGCTTTTTTTCAGTTCAGAAAATAATTATTTCCCATGGAGTTCGTTCATATATCCCACAGTGCAACAGATACTTAGTACCCACTTGCCTTTTCACTTTGAGCAGCATGCTGGGGATACCCAGGTTTGTAGAACGTGCAGTTTCACACAGAATTTACTCCTTGTCCCAGAGCCAGGAAGGACTGTGCCAGGTCAGTGCCTAGGCACTGGGGCAGGCATGCCCATTCTTTTGTAGGCCAGTTCCAAAAACTGCACCTCACCCCCCATTTCAAACTACATACATTCTGTCAGCGTATTTTTGGCTTCTAAGTATCCTTCTAGTGCTGGCTCACCTCATGTGGATTCACAGTGATTCAAACTTAGTCTCTGAATTTGCAGGCACTGAAAACCCTCAATTAAACACTCCACCTGAGATTTTACTGCAGTGTCATTGACATTTCTAGACACTCCCTCCTCATTTGCAGAAGCCATATAGGTTTATTTTCATCAAACACAGGAGAATATGAATCCCAAGTTATTTTGGGGACTGCTCAGAACAAAGGAGCCATATGCCAGGTGGGGTATTTCCTTTACCTTTGTAGGAGTTACATCAAGAAAGTATTTAGCCTTTCTGTTACCTTCTCGGGGTGTGTGATGCATCTTTAGTAGCACATAGCAACACCTCAGTGTAAACTTGCTATAACTTGGTTGCGTTTTCTGTCTGAGCGTTCTTATAGAAATGACACTCCCGCTTTAACTCTCATAAAGTACAGTCCTTCATCCTTCCCTCCTTCTCTGTGGTTGGAAGGCTGGGATTTCTAAGTAGGAGTACTCTGATAGTCATACTTTAAGCCTGACTCTTTGGTTTTCTACATACGTTCTAGCCTTGGCTCTGACTTGGTCTTCTGGGTCTGGATCTCTGCATTTTCCCTTTAGAACTGTGCTTTCATCCATGACATCTTCCCTTAGAATATCTTCAAACACCTACATAAGGGCATTACCTGCTAGCGCTTACACGGCAGGAAGAAGACTGCACCACCTGGATATATTCCAAGCACAATCAGAAATCCTGCATAGATGTGCTCCTCTGAGGGGTAGAGTGCTGACTGACCCTGCCACTCAGAGTGGCTTTGTAGAACAACCTGGTAAAAGAATTTTATTTATTCAGCAGGTTTTAAATAACTACGCGCTTGACCAGAGAGCAGGAAGGTGACATGAAGGAAGGACTGCTTTCTGCTCTCAGGTCTCTTTCATTCTGGTCTTCCTTCTTGGGATCCGTCTATGTCTTTGTCACCTCTACAGCTACTTGGCCACTGCTGTGGCTTCTGGACTAGAGCAAGCTCTTCTGAACTCTCAGACTGGCATCTGCAGGGCAGCATTCAGAGGTCTCCTTGATGTGCTCTGTCCTTATACATGTGAGCTTCAGAAGACTAACTGGATATCCAGGCATAAGCAATAAAAATAATTGACAAGTAAGTCAGCATCTGCACCACTAGTCAGCTTTTGTTAGCTATTACAGAGATAAGGATTGAATCTTGGACTGAATGAGGTCAGGATCTGCCTAACCAAAGCAGAGCTCAGTCTCAAGGCTGAACAAGATTCCTGTGTTGGGGCTCTGAATCAAGGGTCTCCATCTGCTTCTGTCAGATGCTTTGTCTGACTCCATGTCAGACACTTTCCATCTCCCTGCTCAGCTAGCTGAGATGGATTGCTCAACTAGAAGCCTTTTGGGACCCTTTCTGTCCTTCTCCTAGCTGGGAGGCAGTGTCAAGCTCAGCAGAGCCTGAGAGTTTATGGATTTGAATGTGGTCTTAATTGAGGATTAACCAAGGTAATTTGTTTTACATTTTATGTTCCTAGCTAAAAGGATAAGGATTGAGGATTGGCGGCCATATCCAGTCCTCTCAGTCCACCCCTTTTTGGTCATGTGGTGGGAGATCAGAGCAAGTGGTGCCTGTAAGGACAGGGCTCCGCGATGTGAACCTGAAACCCGCTCTAGATTCAACCCCACATTGATAGTGTGATCCTGATGAGGACATCTTGTTGTCCTCAGCTCTTATGCCTGCAGCCTAGAGAAAAGGTGTTCCAAGTCTTAATTGCTTGTTTTTTATGGAACTGTTGGAAGTTGCAAAGTACAGTGCAGTGTCACAAATAGTGTTCCAGAAATGCTCATGCAGCTGGTGTCCAGCTCCCAATACTGCCTCAGTCAGTGCAAGCAGAGGGAGATAACTCAATGGGAAAGCCCCTGTGAGTGTCATGTGTTGCTGAGGAGAGTGCATCAGAGAAGAATTTGGATTCCCAGTCATACCCTCTCATCAGTTAAAACATGCAAGATGTCATGGACTAAGGCAAATTTTGGGTGCAAGTGAAGGAAAGAGGCATTTTTTAAATTTTCAAGGCCACATACAGAAGCTGAAGGGAAAATAGGCTGAAATAGGGGAGAGAGAGGAGAGGAGAGAAGGCTTCTGTGATGAAGTGAAACAGAACAGCTTTGAAGGGTGGTGGGAGCAGGGAGGGAAAGGCCTTTATTTTGAGATAGTTTATTGTCCTTATGTTGAATCTGGTTGGAAAGAGCTGCATGTTTCAAGGGGTTACTGAGATGCTAGCAGGAACATCTCCCCTTTGAAATTCTGACAGCCCCTGTATTGAGTCCCTGGACAGAGCTGCTGGGCACCTGTGTGCAAAAGCAAGGGACAACCTGCTGGGGGAATAATAAGGGCTGTGAACTGAGGGAAAGGATGCTTGGATAGGTAAAAACAAGCTGGGATTCTTGCTGAAATAAAACACTTTCTCCATGCACGAGGTCTGGGATCAGGTTGCCACCACATTTGCTTGCTCTCTCCCTCTTGCTGGGAAGTTTATATGGGGGAGAACACATGTGAAGATAAGGGCAGGACTGAATCCAGCTCTCTGTTGGGGTTGTTTCCTTGTAAAGGAGAAACAGTGAGGTGAGACTGGGTCATGTGTGGGTTCATACAGGAGAAACATGGTGCAAGGGATATACTCACTGATCCAGGGAAGCAGAAATCTTGACCTGGTGCCTTTTCTTCTCCCAGGCATGTCCCACAGGGTCTGTTTCAGAGCAGTGCAGATGCGCAGTACTTGTTTAGACTCTGTGTTTTATCAATGCCCTATCAACACTTACAGCTCGATGGGGAACAGTGACCAATCAGGGCATTATGGCTTTTGAAAATTATTTTGACTGTGGTTACAAGCCCTTTTATGTATGAAATTCTCATTATTGAAGCCCGGGTTTTATCCTAAATCTGTCTACCTATGGATAGCTGTCCTAGTGGAGTTTCATTTCTAATTTTGTAATATATAACACAGAGTGATATAATTTCACCCCCAGATCTCTCAGCATCAAGAAATATTTGCTCCATATTATAGACAGAAAAACTGAGGCTTAAAGGGAATGTGCAAAGTTGTAAAATAGGCTTGGTAGGCATGTTGGCTTCTCTATGGGGAATCAGGAGATCTTGGGCATTTTATTTGGCTTTGTTTCTAAGAAACTGGGAGAGTGAGTTGTGTGGGGGTTTTGTGTTTGAAATGGGAGGCCTACCTAGGCTGGAGGATGAGTAAAATAAGAGCTAATATAATATGTATTGTATCAGAAGAATAGAAAGTGAGCACAGAAGCATGGTTTTGTCAGACCACTCAGTGTCCTTCTCAGAGTTGTCAGGTTTTGTTAACTCTTTTTGGATTTCAAGAACTCATTCATTTCAGAAAAGTGCCATCTCCCTGTATGGTGAATTAAGGTGTAAATGTAGAAATTAATAATATGCTCCAAGTACACTGATATGTCCTTAAAATGATCCAAGAATACTGACATGTCCTCTGAGAGCTGAAGATCATAAATAGCAGTGCATGATTTTTCCAGTAGTAAACTGATAACCAGAGGAGAAAGCAACAAAACTACCAAGCTGGTTCTCTGTTTCCCACCATCTGTTTAACACAAAGGAGAGAGAAAGAAAAAGTCCAGTTCTCATCAAACCCTTTGTATGTACCTTCAAAGTGACTTGCTAAAGGTCCCAAAGCTTACCAAAAGAGCCAGAAGTTGGACATGCATTTCCTGAATTTCAGTTCATAGCTCTAAGTTCTGCACGGAAATGATGTCTGGTGAGGTCTCAAAACCAAGCTCACACAATCCTGGCTTTCTCTGAAACCCCTTCTCCATATGGAGACCAGTTCCCATTCCTCTGCCTCCAGTGAATTTCTCCTCTTACATTCCCACTTCCGTGTGTTCCTCCTCATGCTGACATTGACCGTCCCTTCTTCTCCTCTGCTATTAGGTGGGCTCTTTCTTCATGATTAACCTGTGCCTGGTGGTCATCGCCACACAGTTCTCGGAGACCAAGCAGCGGGAGCACCAGCTGATGCAGGAGCAGAGGGCCCGGTACCTCTCCTCCAGCACTGTTGCCAGCTACATGGAGCCGGGAGACTGCTACGAGGAGATCTTCCAGTACATCTGCCACATTGTGCGCAAAGCCAAGCGCCGCACCCTTGGGCTGTACAACAACATACAGAGCTGGCGCCAGGGCCACGCGGAGCCCAGTGATGCCAAACCAGGCATCAACAGGAAAAACCAGAGGCACTACAGTAAGGATTGCATGGCTAAAGCTGAAAATGCCAGTAGTGGAAACGTGACAGTAACTGGGAGCACCTCCTTTTGCCACCTTTCCAAAGGACCTGTGCCTACAAAGCACAGAATTAGAATTAGCATTGGCCACTGAGCATGGTACCATGGCCAGCACAACAGAGCAGCAAGGTGGGGATGGCCTGCCAAGAATGGGAATAAAACAGGGGGCCAGCAGGGAACATGGGTAATGCAGGGTCTGAAATCCAGAGACCACAAAGAGATAAAGGCCCCGTCTGAGACTTATAAAGGGTTCTATATCTGTTAAAGCCAGGTGATAATAACAGTTTGGGAGAGAGAAGACTTAGGGGGATATGACAAAGTAGGACAAAGGATTGGACTTGGTGACAGAGCAGGACTCCCAGAGCTGTTCTCCCAAACTGAGTTGCTGTGGGACCTCAAGAGATATGGCAAAGAGAGTAGAATTGAAATAGGGTGTTGCCTGAACCTAAGGAGCGATACTGAAGAAGTCTGTTTGATATGTAAGGGCAGTGGAGATAATTTCTTCATGAGCACATGCTGTTGTGCAAAATATCACATGAGATATTTAAATTTGATTCCTGGCCCGAAAAGTCACTGTAAAAGTGGTTTTATAGAGTTAGCATTAACTGCCTGCTGACTCCTTTCCTAAATTGTGCTCCCATTAACAAGAAGAGGCAGATTTTCCTTCAGCTGGTCTTGAACACTCAGACTTTCATTTTCTTTACTCGCTGAGAGAAAAGCTTCTGCAGGCTTCATGCACTGTGTTAATGAATTAATTGCTTCATTCCCTCAGTGTCCATTTGACCTTCCAGGCCCAAATGGAGGATCAAGGAACACAAATTTAGTTTTCTCACTGAAATCAGGAGATCTGTTCTGATTCAGAACACAAACTATCAGAAGGAAGTGTTCTTGTGCTACCTCTTCTGGTTTTTCGAGATGATTTGCTAATGTATTTTCCCTGATTTAGAGACTTCAGCTCAGCCTGGGGCTTCTCAGACCCCACTTGTAGCTGTTCATGACAAAATCATCTCTTGTAATTATTTTCCCCCCTCAATTCCCATTAAACACAAGCTACTGGTCTCAATCTGCAATTTCTATGTTAAGCAAAACAGTTCTTTCTCTGACAGACATGAACCCCTGTTGAGCCTGATCACTGGCAAGCTGAACAGTACCATGCCTTTTGAAGACACAGCCTGTCAGCTTAGAGCCCCCAACAGCAATGGCTTTTATTGCTGCCCTTGAGATTATGTGTCAGTGTTTAATCATCCTTACAGCTAAAAAGCCCAGTTATCCTGCCTAAATGCCTAAAATCCAAACAAGTGTCCACTTGCATTGTTTTTTTCAAAGCCTCCTCCCTTAACCACAACCGTTTCTTTTTCCAGGGCTTTGCCAGCAGCACAACTCTCTTGGCTGCCCTCCTCAGGGCTCAGTTCAACCCATTGCTGTGACGGCAACCTCCGATCCCACCAACTGCCCCCGATGCCATAGAGGGGAGTATGAAGCATCCAGAAGGTTCTCTGTCCCGGATAACACTTATTCGGATCACGACAATGGAGAAGCCACTGAAGGGGAGGGAGAGGGCAGCAGAGAGGACCAGGATGCCCCAGGACTGGAGAAAGAAGAGGAGGTAGAAGAAGGAGGGCGGCTGAAGCTCTGCAGTGACATGTGGCAAGAAGTGAGGGTCAAGCTTCGAGTCATTGTGGACAGCAAGTATTTCAACCGTGGGATCATGATTGCAATCCTGGTGAACACTATCAGCATGGGCATTGAGCACCACGAACAGGTAAGGCACCTCAGGGCACAAAGTGGGCAGTGTGGACTGGTGAGTCCTGCTGGGGGGGTTATGGCCTTGCTAAGCAGCTGATGCAACTCAGTGGAGGCAAAGATTGAGCAATTTGGACCCCAGACTGCAGCACAGATGGTCCCAGCATGGCTTTGGAGAAAGCCTCAGGATCTTGCAGGGTCTCTTACTTCCTTAATCCTGCACTTAATCACTTTCACTGTCTCCATGTATTTTCCTCTCACCTCTCTTTTCCTTCTCCCTGCTCACTCATCCCTCTGTTTTTCTTTTTTTGCCCTGTCTTATCTTTCCATCTGCTTTTCTCTCCTTCACCCTCATCTATTCCATTTTCCCCATCTCTCTCACTCATTTCTCTCTTCATTAGCTCAGTGAATCCTTAGTCTATTTGGTTAATTTAATATGCCCTCTGGGGATGTCACAGGCACTTCACCAGCATCTCAATTCAAATCCATCAGCTTTCTAGCCTTCCCAACTTAATTAGGAGATGCCTGAGCACATTCTATCTATACAAGAAGGCTAGAAAAGGCCCCATCTCCAGTCATGCTGGGGGCACAGGCAGCTTGATCCTTTCTTTTGCCCTGAGAGTAAGAAGTGATAGATAGGTTAGACACAAGGAGCAGGTGTGGGCACAGGTTTGACTTTCACACCAATAGTTTGTAGGCAGCTCTGAATCAGTCATGCACTTCATCCTAATGACAGACTTCTAAAATGGAGGAGAGTTGTGTGCCCTTATTTTATACCTGGGAAACAGAAACTGTAACTACTTTGTGATGTGCAGAGCTGACTTCAGATGATGTCAAGCATATCCGTGACTTTGCATCTGCATTGCTGGCTGGTAGCTCTGCTGTACTCTGCATTAAGAGAGTCCATGCTGTACATCCATGTCTCAGACCCATGCTGCCAGTCTGAATGTGACCATGGTTCCCTTCTGCCTGCCCAGAACACAAAAGTAAGAGATCACTGCACTGCTGAGATGCTGACTGTGTTGAAACTTTGTGGCTAAGGTGAAGTCTGGTCCCAAACACAGGCAGCAAAGACAGGCAGCATGCCTGGTTCAGGCAAGGCTTCGTCCTGTGCTGTATCAGGATGGAGATATCTTGAGACTCAGTGTCTCTTACAGTCCCTGTTTGAGGCAACACAGTGTGTGAGCCAGTATTTGAAATCTCATATGTCTGAATCCCACCCACGTACCAAGCTTTAGACAATTTTTTGTAGCCCAGCTAGTTTCTGATACAAATATGGGAAACCTTAATTTCATCCCAGAATGCAAAACTGCACTGGCAGGAGCTCAGAGTAGAGGAGAATAAAGAAGAGGCTGGAGGGCTTGACTCATGGAAATAGATAAAAAAGATTGATGTATTTATCAAATAGCAGAGACATGACTAAGGGCTGGAGCTCAGGACAATTTGCCCACTGATGTTTTAAAGATGTGAGCACCAAGCAGAGAGAGCCATTGTTCGTTCTGGTTTACTGGAGACAACGTGAATTAGCAGTGTAACAGAAGAATATCTGAGCTGGAGGAAGAAAATTCACTCTCATGTTCTGGCTATATTTTATGTGCAGATTTAAGCCCTTTTAGGATGCCTCTGCTGTGTTTGTACAGCCTGCAGCAGAGTGGGATCTGCCTCTGCTGCTTTGGAGTTTCTAGTAGTAGGTTCTTAACGACACATCCTTAAAATTACACTATTACTTTTTATCCATAAGTAGCTAGGAAAAGCTTGTGACCCTGCATGCTGTTTCTACTAGAAGAGATGTCAGTTAAGCTGATCATAACTGAAATATGTGGTGCAGCTTGTTTATTTAAAACATGTGCACTGAATTCTGCTTCCCTGGCACAAGAAGATTAAAAAATATTCAGACCATACCATGAATTTCAGGTCCTTTTCATTCAGCAGTTAACTCAGAAGCACAGAGACATTTGTACTTCTATTTTCTCTCTTTCAATTTTTCTCAAACCATGCTATGAGTACATCTCAGGCTGGTGCTTCATTGCCTGCTTTTCTTTCCTTCCTTTCTCTTTTTCCTGTTGTTTTTTCCTTCCAGAAACACAAATTTTCACAGAACGAAATCCAGAAAACCCCTTCTGCCCATCAATATCTGTGATTTGCAGGGTGACACCAGAAGCTTCTATTGCTTCAGCCACTTCATCATATTAATACCTTCTGGCCCAGAGCTAATGCGTATAGAGACTTCTTGAGCTTCTGTTTTCTGATGCATGGGAGATCACAACCCCAGCCACTCTCTGGGGACATATCCAGCTGGGCAGAAGGATGTGGGAAAGTGTCATAAGTTTGAGCAGACCTGGCAACAGCTCATGGCATGTGCATCAGCTCCTCAATGCTACACTTTTTCATGGACTATTCACAGGCCAGCTTACCAAAGCACCCACAGCCATCAGGTCAGGAGGTGACGAGGACTGCAGCAGTGAGGCACAAAGGTTCATGCTCAGAAACACAGGACCCTGAGGGACACAGCCTGTGTGTGAATCTCACCTCCAACTCCCAAGTCTTGACCAACAGACAGAAATACATGAATTGAAACTATCTGTTCCAATTCAGGGGTTTAATATTCACAATGCTTTTTTTTTGAGGAGACTTAAGTCAAACAGCTTTGCTCGGATTCAAATCACCTTGGAATTTGGCTTTGTTTATCTTATTCATCCAGTCCTTTTTCCTGTCCTGATTTTGTGGCCAAGGCAGCTTGCCATCCTCTTATGTATTTCTTGTGAGGGAAATCAACTCATTTTGGAGAAACTGCACTGCTATGAGTCATTTTTAATCCATGAGCTTATCACAGGTTATCACGTGTAAATAGATAAGTTTATTCAAATACATCAGTGTGCAATATACCATGTAATATTCTCACTATTAGGCCTTCAGATGTTGCTGAGACATTGCCTAAGCCAAACCCCATCATTTCTAGCTTTGTCCTGCTTGAAATAGTTTTTGCAGCTCTTCAGATCTTCTTCTATTTGTAAGTGTCTATTTTTAAAATCCAGTGTAGAAAATATTAGATTGTCCAGAAGGATCCTTTTAAGAGGCTTACTTTTTATTAAATATTCACAGTTGTTCTGGTGCTGCCCACTTTTCTCCCTTATTCAGCACGAGGATGAAAGGCTGGTTCCAGCTGAATGTCCCAGGCTGAATTTCTTGCCATGTATTTCTTGAACAGCCTGTTGGACTCACACCTCTTTGCCATTAGCAGCCATTTTCGACAATTGCTGAGTAACTTGTTTATCTTCTCCAGTATCCAGAGTTTTCCGTCATACATCAGTTCAATACTTTATGAGGTCTGCCTGCGTAGATCAGAAGATGATCCCTTGTTTCCTAACTAGACCCTCACTGTGGATCAGTATCTTCATATCCTTTATCCTGTGTGATTTCCCTTTATATCAGCATTTATTGCATTCACTAGTTCATATTTTACAGTTATTGCTTCTCTTTTTACTATTTGCTGCTTGTCAAAATCATTCAGCAAATGTCCAAGCCAACTCATCATACTGACATTTAGTAAATGATAGAACAGTCTCCCTGGGGTGGTAGATGAAAGCGCATTACTTCAATCTTGTAAAACTAGGGTATAACAAGTCATCACAAAATCCTGCATTTGTTGAGGGGTGGTGTTTAAACTAAGTAAAAGCTAGTTGGTAGATTCCATGGCTTATTTCTACAGCTCTTCTGACTATTGTCAAGTGACTTTGAAAGTGTGAGTAAAAATAGGCTGGAGAGACCTCTTTAAGGAACATTTCTTTCTCGTGTTCTCCGAGGCGGTGATGTGCAGGTGCAGTTTGGTAGAATTGGTCTCCACAGATCACATCAATTACTCTTCAGTGCCTAGGCAGTTGCAAATTTATTCCTGGTTAGGAGAAACTTTTCCTGCAGGGGCTTCATGGTGATCTGCATCTTCTTAACCTTTCCTATGGTGCAGGACTTTCTGGCTGTTGTTAGATAATGGACTAATTATGTTTTCAGTCTAATCTGACAAAAGAACTCTGAAGTTAATAAGAAGCTGAAAAGGAGGAAAAAGCTGAGTTGCTGCCCTCTATTGCTCCAGTTCTAGTTTCTGATCACTGGACAAGTGTTCTGGAGTAAATCTGAATCATGTATTTCACTCTCAGTATTTGGTCTATATTGTCAGAGATTAAGGACTTTATGCCACAAAGATGTGAATTAGGTAGTTTAATGGATTGGGAAAGAGATCTGTACACAGAGTAAGTGAAGCATTCTGGTTAAAACACTGGCTCTGGGCATGCTTTGGCTCTGGGTTCTCTCTCCCCTTCAAGCCAGCCTCCTTATGCCAATACTCAGCTCCCACATTTTTTGTTCAAGTTTCACTCCTAGTGTGATGGGTAAAACAGTCTATGCTGTCTTGGCAATATGAACAGACTGCTTGTGGGGAGATTTCTGGTGTTCTTTAGGATTTCTTCAACTAAAATAGCCTTGAGTTCAGGCCTTTCCTTGTGGATGCTTCACTTTATGGTTTCTAGGTAAACCTGGGAGGAGGAAGGCTTGGTAAGGGTTTTGATGGCAAATGCCTGAGTGTTGTCTGTGGGAGCCTGGGGAACCCTCACAACTGTGAGGTGACACATCCACTGTGTTGGAGATCCTGTATGTCAGTAGAAAGAAAAGGAGAGAACCACTTTTTCCCCGTTTGCTTGTCTTCTTCATCAAGTTTGCACTTTGCACTTCCCTGGGCAGAGAAGAGTCCCCTGGACCAGAAGTGTCCCAGCCACTCACCTCATCCATTGTCACTCCTGGCCACACTGACCCAGGAACAAAGGCATCCCCACACAGGACACAACCCTTGGTGGCTCCCACCCTGCAGCCCTGGCCCCCAGCTTATGACTCTTTACACTCTGTCAAATTGCTGGTATCTCCAGGAACGACTGCATTGCTGGATCTGCCCTTAGCCAGTGAGGGTGCTCCTCCAGCTGGCTCCTCTCTTTTATCTCCTTTTTTTCTCCGCGAGTTCATTTCTATTGTGTTGCTCTTTCTTCCGCAGCCTGTACTTCTTTCCTACTCCATTTAAACCAAATCCTTCCTTCTCTACTTTTTGTGGGTGCCAGTGAGTTTACTTTTTTTCCCCAGCTTTGTTTTCACATTTATCATTTGCTGCTTTTTCCTCTGCCTATTTCTTCTTTCTTTCTCTGCCCATTTTTTCCTGCCCCTTTCTCTAGGAAGGATGCTTTTCTGGGCCTGATTGATGGCCCATTAGAAACATATTAACATGTGAGGCTTGACAAGAGAAACAGATGTTACAGAAGGACGGAGAGACAGAGGAAGAGGTGACCTTTTCCACAAGCAAATGCAAGCATGGCTTTTCAAACATCAGTTGCTCCCTACAACAGCACAAGAGAGAATGTGTGGAAGGCAGAGGGGGAGGGTAATCCACCATCATAACCCGTTGCTTTTTTACATTGCTCATTTTCACTGACAAAATCATTTGATTCGGACTGAAATTGGCATCTCTGTTTAGCATATAGGCCTCATGTTCTTGGCAAGTGTCATTTACTGCCTGAGTCTCCACAAAATAATCTTCATCTCTCCCTTCCCACATGCACTTGCTCATTCTTTCTTTCTCTTCACTCTTATCTCCCTCCTTTCCCTGTCATTTTCAGGATGCTTTTGTTATTCAGGTGGAAATTGAGCCATCTCCCCTTTTTTCATTTTAAAGAGACGGACTATTTTATTAAAAGCTGCAAGGAAGAGTGCAAGAAATTAGCAAAGGGCATGGGAAGCCATCGTTGTGAGCAGCAGATTCCAGTTCATTTGCTCACCTGGGAGGATCTGGGCAGAGGGTCAGAACTAGAGCTGACTGCCCTAGCAGTCTCACACAGTCTGAAGGCTATGGGTTGTCTACCTTGGCCCCAAGATGCAACCTGTTGCCCTGGGAGGAATTTTTTTCTCACTCTGGCAATATTTTGTATCATGCCATTGCTGTGACAGTCTTCCTGGGCTATGCATGTGTGTTTCTGTTATGTGCAAAAGTGGGCAGGCTGGCATGTCTTGCCCCTCACACATCTCATCTTGTGTGAGATCCCAGCCCTTGCCGTTTTGCCTGGTGCATTTCTAGTCCATGGGTGAGAGGTGCTTTGAGCATGTAAGTCCATCCCAAAATCAGTGCAGGGAATGCCTCCATTTGGCAGGGGATGGCAGGTTGCTGGCATCCCTCATCAATGACATCAACACAGCCTCTGCCTCCCTCTTTCATCATTCTTGAGGAAATGGTCTAGACCCTTTCCTGACCTTGTCAGAGAAGTTTCCAAGGCTGCACACACTGGAGAAAAAGTCATTAATTCAGAAAACAAAAGGAGGAGTAATTTAATTTGTTCAGAGTTGTTCCACTGATGGAATCATTAAAACACTTTCTCTCATACACGTAAACGTACTTGTCTCTGCTGGAGAAGACAGGGAGTGAAAGATATGTCAAAGATTTAACAGGAAAAAATTGCCCAATGCAGGGTCAGGTTGCCTTTTTTTTTTTTTTTTCCTTTCAAGAGTCATCTTGTGTTATCCTTGGAATTTTTCCCCTTGTGTATTCGCCTTTCTCCTCTTGGTGTCCATTTTTCTCTTTTCTTCATCCTGTCCTGCTCTTCCTGTCCCTTACAGGTAGGTTTTACCAGTGTGCCCCTCCTCACTGTTGTCTTATTTGTTTCGTTCAGTATTCACTTGGGTAATTATTGAGACCACTCTGAGGACAGAGGCCATAAGAAAAGACTGATGGAGCAAAACCAGGAAAGTAATGCATACCAAGGATTTGGTGGTGTAGAAAAATGGGGAAAAAATAGAGGGAAAGGGGCAGATAAGTGTGGTGAGACTTAGCGGAAGATGGGGAACTGTTTTCCTGTCATTGAAATGTTTTCAGAATTTCAGCAAAAAATATGCCAGCTGCCTGTGGAAACCTCAGAGTAAAAAATTCTTGATGGAAGGGGTTGACCACAGATCAGCCACTTTTACCCTGCTTCAAAAAATACTCAAGTTCTTTGCACTAAATAAAGCAGCTTTAGCTGGGGGAATGGGATATGGAGCAGAATGTGGGAAACACTCAGTTGGCCCTGTCTGTGTGAATTGCTGTGGGGTTCCTGACCACCTCTAGTAAAAAAAATTGTTTGGGACATAATCCATGATGAAGGCAGCAAACGTTCAAATGAATTGGAATGCGAGTGGCTCTATTCAGCTCCACTCTAATCTCACCAATAAAAGCTTAGCAGCTGCCAACAAACCCTGTTCTCTGGGAAGGGTGGCACATTAATTCCCATAATTTTAGGGCTCTTTCAGTTCTGATCCTCTGAATTTGCATTTTCTGCAGCCAGAGGAATTGACCAACATCTTGGAGATCAGCAATGTTGTCTTTACAAGCATGTTTGCTCTGGAGATGATCCTGAAACTCGCTGCTTTTGGTCTCTTTGATTACCTTCGCAACCCCTACAACATCTTCGACAGTATCATCGTCATCATCAGGTGACAAGGGCCTTGGGGATCAACTGAAATACACATAGGAAAAAAATAAGCACAGAGCTTGCACACCTTTTCAAAAGGGAGGAATCTGAGCTGATGCACTAGGCCAGGGATCGGGAGACCAAGATGTCTTTTCCCAACACTCGATGTTGGAGCATTTCTGTCCCTCAGTTCTCTCCTCCATAGAATGGAGGCAACTGCAGCTGCCTTGTTAAGTCCACAATAAATATTAGCTGTGAAATATTTTTAAAATGTGCAAATTAAGGGAGCTACAAAGGTTTAATGTGTGACAGATGAACTTGTCTTGCTTAGAATTTAATGCTGAAATCCTTTCCACATTTCTGCAAAATGCAGTGCCACATTCATGTTCTTAAGGCATCAGTGTGGCTTTCTACACATAAGTATAAGCCTATAGTATATACTTCTGTCCTGCTCAGACAGATTTTCTCTCTCACTCCTTTATGCTGACAGTGCAGAGGTGGAAACTTGGTATTGTTATTCCTCACTCTCTTCTGTTTGTTCACTTGTCTTTCATTTTGTCCCTCATACTCCCTGTGCCTCTCTGGACCACAGCATCTGGGAGATCATTGGCCAGTCAGACGGTGGCCTCTCTGTGCTGAGGACTTTCCGACTCCTTCGGGTTCTCAAGCTGGTGCGTTTTATGCCTGCACTGCGCCGCCAGCTTGTGGTGCTGATGAAGACTATGGACAACGTAGCCACCTTCTGCATGCTCCTCATGCTCTTCATCTTTATATTCAGGTGAGGAGGCAGATAGTTGACTTGCAGTGTTTTGGAGTGGCACTGCATGGCTCGTGGGGACAGAGCTTCAGAGCATGATTGTGTAACGCATCTTGCCCATTGCTCTGGGCTGAGGCAGTACTTACATATTTGTTCATAAGGGCTGTACTTACTCTTGCCCTAAGTTGGGTTCAGCAGCTGAAGATTTTGGCCTGAATGGGGTGGCAAAATAATGCCACCAAACGTGGATCTTGAGCATAATGTCCCATTGCAGGATAGGTGAAGCCCTTGGTAACCAACACTGGCTACAGGGAACAGTTCAGTCTGGAGGTTCATTCTGGCGGAAGGGAAGCAGGAAGCAACGAAGGTTTGTCTGTGCATCCTGTGGATGTACTGATAACAAGGTGAAGAAATATGAGATCAAACAAGAACAATAGAGAGAACAGATCTGAGTGCCATGTTGGAGGGAATATGTGAGCTCTGAGTCAGCACAAACGGAAAGCAAATATTTTTGTGAGCTACAGGGGTGCAATATGCAGTTCCTTCTTCACAGATAGGTCCCAGTGGTCTGACTGTGGTGTTGTACCCCTTGCTGTTGGGATGTTATGTTAGATTGTCATGAGAAAAGGAGAATTACTCTGAGGAGCAAATTGTGGTGACAAAGATACTTATATTTGCACCATCTCCACTTCTTGCCCCAAAGCATCCTGGGAATGCACATCTTTGGTTGCAAGTTCAGCCTCAGGACAGACACAGGAGATACAGTTCCTGACCGAAAGAATTTTGACTCCCTGCTTTGGGCCATTGTCACTGTCTTCCAGGTGAGCCCACTTTGCTCTCTATGGGTGGGCCAAGGCAAAGTGAAGAGGATCAGATGATACTTTTTCCTCATTACAGAGCACTGCACTCACTCCTGACAACACAGAAGGCTTCATAAAAGACTCCGTCATGTGATATTTGGAGGAAGAACTGGTGTATATCTCAAAGAGGGGAGTTCCTTCCTTCCTAATGGACAGTTTGCAAAGGTCACTCCTGTTGTGGCAGCTCCCAAGTTTAACACTATCATCTCAGCAAATGACTGGCCCTAATGGTTTCTTATTTCCTCTTGCTCAGCTAATGTCTTTGGTGCAGTACCACAGCTGGGTGATGACAGTGGGTGTGTGGTTATGGGGAAGTTAAGAAGCCTGATGTGATCCTGATGTGTATTTCTTCACTGTCCTTTCCTGGGAATCCCCTTCATGTTCTTCCTTCACATTTATCTAAACTCTGCGTCTGGTTGCAGATCCTAACCCAGGAGGACTGGAATGTTGTACTCTATAATGGCATGGCCTCCACCTCGCCATGGGCTTCTCTCTACTTTGTGGCTCTCATGACATTTGGCAACTATGTGCTCTTCAATCTGCTGGTGGCCATTCTTGTGGAGGGGTTCCAGGCTGAGGTGAGCTGCCACCAAGGCCTCATCAGGAGGAGGAATAGAGGTGCTAAAAAGATAAACTTTGGGGCACTTTGAGGATACTGGACTGGATGACTTTCAAAGTGTGGCACCTCTGTCATTTCACTCCTGAAATCAGGGTGCTCTTTAATGAAAAACAAACAAACAAACAAAAAAACCCCATGTAATTCCTTGCAAGGAAAAAGACACGTTCTCTGGAAGGGAATTCACAATTTCCATCCCATATAACACAGTAGACCCCACCCTAGGGTGAGTCCTTTACCCCTCTGAAAGCAAGAACACAGTACATCAGCCATCCCAAATCACACAAGATCCACACAATGGATGTGTGACTGCCAAGGACAATTATGCAGTTGTTCCTGCAATGAAAGACAAGAAGAAATGGTCTTTCCTGTTTGAGTTCCCAAATTCTAAATTTTTGTGTTCCAGGGTGATGCCAACCGGTCATACTCAGATGAAGATCAGAGTTCATCAAACATGGAGGAGTTTGATCAGTTCCAAGAGGTGCAGGAAGGCCCAGGTACAGTACCTGAAAAACAGTCTTATTTGCTTATGTCCTATTGCTGTTCAGTGAGAAATCTAAAAACAGATTCTGTGGAAAATTCACTCCCATCTTCAAGAACTTATAAGTTTCCATTTTGAACTTTATGCTAGTTGGTGGTGCTATCTGTGGAAAAACAGAGACATGTTAGCATCCTGAGGAACATGGCAGCTAAGTGGAGCAGTTCTTGAATGACCTCCAGAATGGCAACTGGAAGTCAGAAGTGAGACTGTCTCCGCTTAGCTTCAGGGGCACCATTTCAGGAACACTGGTCCAAATATGGGACTTACATTTGGAGAGGGGATACCTAGACATTAAAAAGGACTCAGGCAAGTCTGGAAGTCTTGCCTCAGTGAGAGACTAATGGAGCTTAGAGAAACCAGAGAAGGGTCTTGATCACTCACTCTGTAATTGTAGACCATAAGGAGAGATTTCTGATGGTAGATAGCTCTTTAATTGAGCAGAAAAAAGCATAATGAGATTGTAAAGGTTGGAGGTTTAAGCTACACAAATTCAGACTGAAAAAAAGCTACCTATTTTCAAGGAAAGATAACAGTTGGAACAATCTGCATATAAACTGCCTGGTAAGGTCTCTATCTCAAAGACTGCAAGTCTTTCTACAAGCAGTATTACACTTCAGACAGAACTTGGTGGCAGCAAGCAGCAAGAGTAGCTTGTTCTGCAGTGCATGGTGAACTAATTGCTGAGGGGGACAGAGAGCCAGGCAGGAGGGCAGGCACCACATGGACAATACTTGCACAAAGTGAGCAGAGCAGGTCTGCTGACACTAGCAAGGGTCACACTAGCATGCTCACAGCATAACCCAGACATGCACCACAGACACATATCATATGCAGCTCCCACAGCAGGGAGAAGTGGCTCCAGTATTGGCTTGTCACACCTTTTTCCTGCAACTTAGCTCTTTTCAAAGCAGTCTGATCCTGAGTTACCTGGCTGCACCATATCAGAGCTTGCGCTGAATGTGGACAGTAAAAAACCCTGAGAAAGAAGATGGGGAAGAGATTATAGAGGTGTTGGTGCAGTCATAGCTGTGATGCAGATATGGATAGGTGACATTCATTATGCAGTAGTCAAAAATGATTGTGCCAGTCCTTTCAAGCATTAGAATTCAATACCCTATCTTCTCCATGCAGCTCGACAAACGCTGATGGTCATCCACAGCACCCAACATATCCCTCAAAGATGTCATGGATCTTCAAGGTCAATGGCCAGTCATTTGATGAAACACATGGGATACAGTGTTTGGATGCAATATAATTGCAGGAATTTTAAAGTGACCCCAAAACATGGGTGGCTGTGGCTATCCCTTCATCTTGGTTTCTTGCTCAGTGTTTCAGCCAAACTGCTTTAAGTAGCCAATCTGGTGGTATTTGTGGTATTTGTTTAAGCCTGAACATGCTGTTGCCTGTTCTTGGCATGCAGAAGCATACCCTCGTTCCCTTGTCAGGGTTCATCTTCTTGCTCTGCCTGTTGGCCTGAGGCTTCCTGACCACCACTCTGCTCGTCTGTCTGTCCCCAAGGAGAGCTGCAGTCAGTTTTGGAGACTTAGGAGATTACTTTAAAGTCTTCCGAGCTTGCACTGCTTTTGTCACAACATCCTAAATCAGGGGAATCAATGCTGATTGATGCTAAAGAGCTAATATTCTCTTAGCCACTGTTAACATGCTAAATGGCTTAGACATCGAAGCAGTCACTGCATAGTGAGGAACCCACCTGCTTCTTTTCTGAGTCATCTTTCTGCATCTTTCCACTCAGATCCCAAGCTCTGTGCAATTCCTGTAACACCTAATGGACACTTGGACCCATCTTTGCCCTCTTCCAACCCCGCTGTGGCTGCAGGGGGGGTCACCAATTCTTCACGCAACTCCTTGCAGCTCGATCAGACCCGTGTTGCTGTTGGCTCCCGGAAGAGCAGTGTGATGTCCCTGGGGAGAATGACCTATGACCAACGGTCCTTGGTGAGTGAGTGAGTATAAATGTCATACCCTTCTTTTGAAGGCCAAGCACTTTGTTGTCTTTCTGTCATCATCTGGGGATTGCTGTCAAGGATTGAAGTGCTGGTCTAGGCTTGTAACAGAAGTGCATTGCTGGTCTTTAGAATCCAGATCAGTTCACATTATTTATCTGTATTTCTAGATTTTTAAAGTCTATTTCCAGGTTACTTATCTATATTCTGTTGAGTGTGGAATTCCATTCTATATCTCTGTCTATATCTCTGTCTGTCTCTCTGTTTATCTATATATCTATAGATATCTATAG
Organism: Acropternis orthonyx; assembly: GCA_035583155.1. NCBI lineage: Eukaryota > Metazoa > Chordata > Aves > Passeriformes > Rhinocryptidae > Acropternis > Acropternis orthonyx. Next base: position 50,276,876 of record JAWWEU010000040.1, on the reverse strand, counting down.
ACATATATATTTATATTTCATCAAATGTGAGAAAGGGAGAACACCAATAAGACAGTCTCCTTCTTAGAGCGAAACACGTTTTGTCCCCTTGCCCTTTCCTTGTTTTCCTTGAGTGCAGGACACAAAATGATGCCCTGAGTGAGTTAAGACCACAGAAATATCTAGGTAATGCCTCGTCCCAGATAGGTTTTCTGGGAGCTTTTAACAACACAGAGACAAGTCTTGATTTGGAGCTCCCCATAGCAGATCCTGCTGCCCCATAGCACTTCCCCAAGCACCACAGGCTGTCTAACCAGTGCATCTCAGACCTGTCCACCTTGGCACATCAGGTTCTGGGCTTTCTACCCACTGACGTACACAGCTCTGGGGGATGAATCAGTGCTTAAAGGGTTCATGCCCCTGTTATTTCTAAACAGGGAGAGCTAGCAGCCATGTACTACATGATGAGTTGCTGATGTGGTTGGAATAGACTGTTACCAACAAGCCTGTCTCTCTTATTTCTTCCTTTTACTAAGACTGTACTCAAAAGATGGTGTGTCAGATTATCCATCACCCTGTACCTTGTGTTATCCATTACCCCAAGGCAGCATAAAAAGCTGCCAATCAGGTTTTTTGAGAGCTTTACTCTTGCTCTGTGCTGGTGTAGGTAACAACATCAGGCACCTGGCCTTTGGCTTTATTACTTACCTTCCCCAAAAGTGCTTTGCACACAGATGGTACTATAAAGTAATCACAGCCAACATCATTGCTAATTCATTATCAATTTATTGTCAGATTTACAGAGATTGCTGCTAAATTGCCACCATGCAACTTGCTCAACATCTGATAAATCACAACCTTCTGGCTTAGGGGTCCAGGGAGAAGTCTGTGATCTGAAATAGGATCACATGCTCTCTCCTTGTGCCTAGAGTCACTGAGTCTGCACCCCACTCTCTTACAGTCCAGTTCCCGCAGTTCCCATTATGGTGCCTGGGGCCGCAGTGGAGCCTGGGGCAGCCGTCGCTCCAGCTGGAACAGCCTGGCCCGGGGACACAGCCTGAAACACAAACATCCCTCAGCCGAGCATGAGTCCCTCCTGTCTGGGGAAACTCACAGAGCAGCAGATGGGGAGCGCGATGGGATGGGAAGGGTATTTCATCACCGCCGGACACTCTCTCTGGATAACAAAGGCTCCTGTGACTTGCTGGAGTTGGCCTCATTCCCATCCAGCCTCAGAGTGGCCCATAAGCTGGGAGCACCACCTGGAGGCAGCGAGCATCAGGATTGCAATGGCAAAATGCCCAGTATTGTCAAGGAGATCTTCCCAAAAATGAACAATCGCAAGGAGCGGGGAGAGGATGATGAAGAGATAGATTATGTGAGTATTTGGTGGAGGGAATCTGGGGTTACGCTACAGCGTTGTGGAAAAGCCCAAATCCATCCTCAATCTTCTTGCATGTGGATGGGAGAGCTTGCAAAGATGGGAGAGCTTTAGGAAAGGTGGAGGACAGCACTGAACACAGATAGGACCTTCTTGTCACAAACAAGCTGAAACCACATTGTCAGGCTGCCTGCAAGGCAGCTGTACAGGTGGATGGTGGGAGGAAGGCCGATGTGAGACACACCTATGGTCATTTGGGGGCTGTGAGAGTCATGCAGCCAGTGATTTCTACAGGATAGGAAAGGTTAGGCTGCGTGAGCAGAGAGAGCATTGCATGGGGAACAGCAGCAGACCAGAGCAGGAAGCACAGGCACCAGAGACAAGGCAAGTGGGTTTTGTGGCGCCAGCCTGCAAGACAGCAATGCCCAGTCTGTGAGCAGATCAAAGGCTGGAAAAAATGGAGAGAGGGTCAGTAGAAATTTGAACAGACATAAATGCTGGATGAAATTCCAAGCTCAAGTGCCAACAGAAGACCTCTTTGTCCTGGCTTCTCATTTAGCTGAGTTAGGGACAAAACATTGTCCTCATGTAACAAAGCCCCTTCAACAGTTCTGAGAAGGTATCTTGAACAACATCCTGATCTAGAAGGGACACCAGCAGTTTTATTTGTCACAATCTGGGGAGGAAATCAGATTCCAAAAGTTAAACAGGCCCTAGCAAAGCAGCTTCTATATTTTTTTCCGTGATTTGTTGCCTTTGAGTTGATTTCCTCATTTAGGGGTTTAAAGAAAGGCAGAGTGCAGGTAGTGATGTTTTTGGGTCAGATGCAAAAGGAAGAGTGTCTCTCTCAGGTAAACAGAAAGGTAACCAGGGCACTTGCTTCTTCTGCACCCCTACAGAGCCTGTGCTTTCGCATCCGGAAGATGATGGAAGTCTATAAGCCAGACTGGTGTGAGTTACGGGAAGACTGGTCCATATATCTCTTCTCTCCACAAAACAGGTTTGTGCAGTTTTTGCAATAGGAGGTTGAAAAGATGGGGCAGATTATTCTGCTGTGCTGGCCACATGCCCTGATGTTAGATTGTGACTTTAAACTTACCATCTGGGAAGTATTTTCTCCTCCACTGTCCCTTCTACAGCCAAACAACTTTTCTTTTCCTAGATTCTGGAGATGAAACGAAGGTTGAGCGTTCTAAATAGCTATTGTGATCTTCCCTCCCTTTGGAGCATCCCAATTTTATTTGTGTAATCATAAATATTTATAGCAAAGCAAGGCAGGGAATACTAATGTTAACCCAAAAAGGATAAAGAATGTATTATTAATGACTTCATAACACTGATATTTCCTCCCCTGGTACCAGAACACTCTCTCCATTTCATTTACAGTCCCAGTACTGGCTTATCAGTAGTCATATTGCACCTTTTAGGGTAAAGTTAGAATTCTTCTTGCCCCCCAAAAAAGAAATTTTTGTTAAATTCTTTCTGCTAAAGAGGTCTTCCCACCAGGAGAAACTGTCCATGTACCCCAGCCTATAGTATTCTCACCCATTTGCATTGCCCCTTGAAAATGAAGGGCTTTCATCATGGGTCATGAGGGAGAGTTTTTTGCTCTCACACCTATGTTAATGTACTCAGTGTCTTTCAGAGTGGACAGAAGTGTGGTCCCCATGACTGCCAACCTACCTGCCTCTCCTCAGTTTTTAGCATGTAGCCTCTTTACTGTGGGGAGGTACAAAGTTTGCGTTTGGGAGGAAAACTAGAACTCAGCCTCTTCTTTACATGGCAAGAGAGGAACACAGTCATAATGGTTAGGAAATCACTCTGACACTGGGGAAATGGATGGACATTCAGCTCCTTGCTCTGTCTATGCGCTGTTCTAGGCTCCCTGTGTGACCATGGACCATCGTGGGACATTGCCATGTCAACAGACATCAGTACCAGTGATAGGGAAGCTGCTATGTCAGAGTCCAGTTTTGGCCAGAACCCTTAATTATCTGCCCTCACAGCTCCTACAGTTGCTCTGCCCAAGGCACACATGCCTACTGGAACTCTCTTACAGGTTTCGCCTCCTCTGCCAAACCATCATTGCTCACAAGCTTTTTGACCATGTCGTGCTGGCCTTCATCTTCCTGAACTGCATTACAATTGCCCTGGAGAGACCACAGATTGAGCACAGAAGCACGGTGAGAACAATTACCTGCCACCTGCTTTTTAGCACAACCTCTAGCAGTGGTTCTTAAGTGTTTCTGGGACTGGTATGACCTCTGGAAGAACTTCAGTATTAAACACCAGTTCAAACACCCAAGTACTAATAATTGACATAGTGTGTGCTTCCCCTGCAGGGTCTTATAATGGGGCAACCCACTTTCTAATACAGAAATCCTAGTTTCTTCTTTCTTGGAAAGTAAGAGAGTTCTCCAGGAACCTGCATGTAAGAGTTGAATGGCAAAAGCAACAAGCACTGGGAACTGAAAGAAGTCACTTTCATGCTATAGGAATGGCATGCCAATATGCTATGCTACTCTTGAACTATTTTGGAGGTGGCTCAAGCTGGCAAGTGAAATTACTTTTTCTACTTGTCTGCCTTAGCTGACTGCCAGACTCTACTGCAGTTGGACACAATGTGTGGTCGGTGCTCAGCAGCTCTTTGGAAAGCAGTCCCAGGTCAGTGCAGCAGGTCAGGACTGAGCAGCAGTGGCAAAACAGGACAGAGAGCGCCCTGAAACCAGATTTGCAGAATGCATTGCAAATCCCATCCGCTATGCTCCTGCAGAGATGCATAGGATCCTGTCCCAGCTGTGGCACAGGGTTGAGCCAAGGTGTATGAGCTGAAAGCTGCCTAGCACTGACCTCTGCCAAGGGTACATCCCTCATTTCACCAACTTTCAGGTCCTTCACAGGAATACAGAAGGAGGGGCCTGACAGAGCAACAAGAAGAAGTTGAGATACATTTAAGGTCTTTCTCTGTTTCTTTGTTGTTTTGTTTGTTTGTTTGTTTGTTTGTTTTTCTAGGAGAGGATCTTTCTCACTGTGTCCAACTACATTTTCACAGCAATTTTTGTAGCTGAGATGACACTGAAGGTAAGTTACTGGAGATGGGCAGCTCAGGGCCTTTTTCCAGTGTCAAACATGGTTCAAAATTGCTCAGCACCCTTTTAAAATTTGTCCACCTTTTCAGTGTGCCAGGCTTTTCCTCTACCTTGGTAAAGGCAGATACTGCCTGGCGTTGAGTGCCGTCTTGTCAGGCACAGAGAGGATATTTATCCTAGACTTTAGATCCAACTAAATCTTAGTATCCAAAGCTGGCCTTTAGGTATGGATTTTGTAATGATGCCAAATGTCCATTCCCTTTCTTCTGGAGCAAAAATGGGTAAATAACAATATTAATAACATGTTCTTAGATGAGATAATTTTTCAATAGATGTCTAAGTACTTTGCAACAATCAGGAAACCTTGTTATTCTCTTCTTGTGAATGGGAAAGAGCCCTAAAACTGTGTGCCTCATATCTGAATTTTGGCCACTATTTCCCGTGTGTTAAGCACTCCCCAAGGACAGCAATTTCTGTAGCACCTGCTGTTTTTTGAGAACTACTGACAAAAAAACTACTCCCTTAAGAGCCAAAGTATGGATTTTGGTGCCTGACCTTACCTCCCAGGTGGTCTTTGAACTGGTACACGTGCCCCAGGTCTGTGATATGGCAGGGAAAGGTTATCCTGTTACTCAAGGAAGCAGAAAAAAGGGTGAGAAGAGGCCATGGCCCTGTTATTTCTGGAGTTATGTGTCACCACTTTCCCCAAAGACATTTTCCCTCACAGATATCCAGGTGAAAGGAAAATGCTGAGATTACACTTCAGTGTCATGAGTAGTTGATAACTATTCCCCATCCTCCCACTTTCTCCACAGTTGCCCTCTACTGGGTAACATGGAGTTGCGCCATTTCACCCCCTCTCCTCTCCCCTCTCTTGCAGGTGGTCTCTCTAGGCCTGTATTTTGGGGACCAGGCTTATCTCCGCAGCAGCTGGAACATCTTGGATGGCTTCTTGGTCTTTGTGTCTCTCATTGACATTGTGGTCTCAGTGGCCTCTGCTGGCGGTGCCAAAATCCTGGGGGTGCTGCGAGTTCTCCGGTTGCTTCGCACCTTACGTCCCCTCCGGTCAGAACCCCAACAAGCCCTGCTTGGCCTCCTCTTCCCACTGGTTCTCCCCAGGAAGGGTCCCAGAGTCAGATCCAGCTGTGACGGTCAAAGTGTTGTCTTCGACAAGCTGTTAGCCCCAGAGAGGTCCCCCTTAGTTAGCTATATGGCTCTGATGCTGGAGGTACCTCATCAGACAACAAACCTGTGGGAGAGAAGAGGCTTTTTGGTCACAGGAGGGTGATCTCTACTGAGGGGTCACTAAATAAGGAGAGCAGGGGTCTGCTGCAGCTGAAAATGCTTAGCTTAGGCCCAACATCCCTGCCTTGTCCCTCTCTATCACTCTACTCCTTTCTTCCCTTCCAGAGTCATCAGTCGAGCCCCTGGCCTGAAGCTGGTGGTGGAGACACTCATTTCTTCCCTCAAGCCCATAGGAAACATTGTTCTCATCTGCTGTGCTTTCTTCATCATCTTTGGCATCCTGGGTGTGCAGGTAGGTTGTAACTGTCCATTAAACAGCCCTTGTTCCCCCACCCCTCCTATCATGGACACCTGTACCCCTAGGTCCTACAACAGACATGGGCAACCAAGCGGAACAGGAGGCATGGGCAAGCCAGGAAATGTTCTCCACCAGCTCTCCCCCACCAGTTACTTGCCTCCATAATGAACTTGTAGCCTTTGGCAAGGACAGACAGGCACTCAGCAAGGGCAGACATTGTTGGATGTGAGAGACTGGAGTTGACACACACACCTGGCAGGAGCTGATTCAGGGTTTGGGTCAGCATTATAGGGAGAGCTCAGGACTGGCATGGCACAGAGCTTGCTGGGCACATCATGCCTACAAAGGCAAGCAGTTCAGCACCTGCTTGCATGAACCCTGCCTCCAGTGAGCTCTGTTTCTCCTCCTCACTCTGAGCCCTAAATCCACCCACAACCTTCTTTTATTTTTTTATTTAATCCTCTTTATTTTTGGCTGTTGCATTGCAGAGGAGCAAGGGTGTGGGCGTTACTTCCATCTCAGGGAATGCGCTATACTTAGTCTGCTCTGATGCATCTGTAGAAATGCACAATCCAGTACTTTCTATATGGGGAAAGGAGGCCTGGGCAGAAGAGCCACAGCAGTGCAGCCCTGTCAGGGGGAAAAAACAAAACAAACAAACAAACAAAAAGAGGTAAATGAGAAGAGAAGGATGTTTTTTTCTGGTTCTTTACCCTCATATGAGATCTTTTCCCATCAATGCTCTCGGTAGCTGGGAATTAGGGGGGGAAGATTACTCTAGGGGACAGATTAGAAGACACATTTTCCCTTTGTACCCAGAAAGGGCTGTCAAATGGTAAGGACTTAAAATGACTGCTGGCCTGGGGGAGTGGAGGAGGCTGAAAAGCCAGGTGTAAGTTTACAAGGGTGGTCCTGGCTCCTTAGCAAAGTTTGAGCCAGTGCTCTACATTGTGGTGGTAGTGGTGTCCCTGTTGTTCTCCACATGGCTTGCAGTCTTGCAGCCTGCCCAGCACCTCAGGAGCTTTTGCACATGCCAAGGAGCATGGGGAACCCTGTGGAGAAAGGGGCTGATGGGGTCATTCCCCTCCTGCAGCTCTTCAAGGGCAAGTTCTACCACTGCCTGGGAGTTGACATCAGGAACATCACGAACCGGTCTGACTGCGTGGCTGCCAACTACAAATGGGTACACCACAAGTACAACTTCGACAACCTGGGACAGGTGAGTGTGCCCACAGCCCTGCCTCTGATGGGAACCCAGCACAGGGTTTGTCTCCTCTTATATGTACTCCTCCTCAGGGCACAGATGCAGTGCCTGGAAAGCCTGATCCCTGAACCAGAGGGAGCAGTTATTTGGCACAGTTACCCATGCAGAAGCTGTGTCACTAGTGGGTTGGTATCAGGATAATGCTTATAAGTTGTAGGGGAAAGAAAAGTTGTGGCAGCAGAGAACTTGATTTCTCTTTTCTCCTGCCATGAAGCAGATGTTCTTCACAACGTCTCTCCTCTGGTAAGTCTATCTGCACGTGGCTTCCTGTCACTACCTCCCTGTCCTCCACAGGGGAAGGAGCAGGTTTTGATGTGTGCAGAGACACAGGCAGGAAGAGTATTTCAGTGCTGTGTGTGTTAGATTATAAACCCATGAATTTTTTTTCCCCGTCTGCCAGATGCACCTGTTCCACATCTGCTTTGCTTTGTATGTTGCAGGCTCTGATGTCCCTCTTTGTTCTGGCTTCCAAGGATGGCTGGGTCAATATTATGTATAATGGACTAGATGCTGTGGCTGTTGACCAGCAGGTACAAAGATTTCCTTGTGAAAGGACGTTTTTCGCTTTCCTTAGGCTAGCAAGGCAGAAGTATACTTTAACATCCTGCTTCAGATACCTCCCTCAAACCAAGAGTCCCTTCTAGGGCCCTTCTGAATTCTTTGCTCACCTATTTGCAAGGGGTCAGGTCCATGGACTTGCCTGGTTTGTGCAGGGAGGTGCAGCTATGCCTGTGCAGTAGGTGTCTGTAGGTAATTCTTACCCTCTGCTCAGTTTGGATCTTAGAGCGGGCCTTTATCTATTTGTAATGATGGAACAAGGATGCCATGCGCCTTTCTAGGCATGCTTGGCTCCCTCCTGGCCCACAGATGGTTCTTTTAATATCTCGTAAAGCAGGAACTGTTGAGCTGCTGCCCCATGCATCCCTATTCCTCCACTGCTAAGACAATGACTGCCTCTGTTTTCCCCCTTCCTGCAGCCAGTGACCAATAACAACCCCTGGATGCTACTCTACTTCATCTCCTTCCTCCTCATTGTCAGCTTCTTTGTGCTCAACATGTTTGTGGGGGTGGTGGTGGAGAACTTCCACAAGTGCCGGCAGCACCAGGAGGCTGAGGAGGCACGCCGGCGGGAGGAGAAGCGCCTGCGACGCCTGGAGAAAAAGCGAAGGAGTAAGGCACAGCCTAAGTGTTTTGTTGGTTCGTAGGCCAAGGTTTTCTGAGAAAAACCTTTTCCTCTTCTTTTTCTTTCCTGATGGACTGGTATCCAAAATACATTGCTTGTGACTGTGCTCTCAGCCTTCCTCCCTGCACCACTGCTGTGTCACTACACACCTTGCCGAGGTGGTCTGGGGAAGATGGGTGGTTTTAGCATCCTGCTTCTCAGGAGATAATGTACCTACAATACCCCTGTGCACATGCTGGTGTGCACTGTCGACACAGGGCATGCATACATTGATACACCTCCTGGACTTGGGATAGTCCCACCTGGGCTTCCTGCAACTCAGCTGGTGGTTGAAGGAAGACCTGGGCAGACCATCCTTTGTGTTCCAGTCCAGATTTAAAGAAGAGAGAGGGGAAAAAAAAGAGGAAGACCCCTGTGTTTTGTTCCTGATTCTTTTGTCAGTGTTGAAGTGTCACTCCTTGGAATCCAAATCCTCTGTGGTGAAGGAAACTCTCTTTTCCTGGTGTGTCTGTCCTCTTCTGTGTTACCTTTAGTCAAAAATTGCAAAAGTGTGCTTGCCCCTGGAAATCGTCCTTACTCCCCAGACTGATGATTTTCTTCCATTCACAGCCTCTGGGCATGCTTTCCCTTCCTCTGCTCCAGTTTTCCCCCTCTCTCCCATGACACCCCAGGGCCTCTCCTTGAACCATCTGCTGCCTTTTATCAGAAGTGATCTTAATTTGTCAGGATATGAAATGCTGATTTAGCACCATTCCCACAAACAGACTAACAGATTTTCTTTCTAGCATTCCTTTCCTTGTCTTTTTTCTACTTATTTTTCCCCACTTCTTCTTTCCTCTTTTTTTTTTTCATTTTCTCCCCTCCTTCCTATGTTTCATATCTTTTATCTCTCCTTTTCTAGTTTTTCTCTCTCCCACCTTCATTGCCTTTTCTTTCAACACCTATCACCAGTCTTATGCCTCCTCCCTCTTCAATGTTTCTTACCCATTTCTCTCTTTCTTTCAATTTCTTCCTAACTCTGCCCGTATCCCTCTTTTCACTGAAGAGGCGCAGCGTTTGCCGTACTATGCTACCTACTGCCCCATACGCCTCCTTATTCATTCGGTCTGCACCAGCCACTATCTGGACATCTTCATCACTTTCATCATCTGCCTCAACGTGGTCACTATGTCCTTGGAGCACTACAACCAACCTGTGGTGAGTGAGATCATGGAGATAAGCCCTTGCCTCTAAACATTATGTGACTTTGCTACAGCTCTCTGATGACCACTGCCCACCAGCATAAGTAGGACACTTGAGTCTCTAAAAACTGCTGTTAAAATTTTTTAAGAGTTAATTTTTTAAGAGACAAAGTTGGGTGAAGAGTTTCACGTGTATCCAGAAAGGTAGTTCCTACTCAGACATTTGTTATGTGTTAAAATCAAGAGAGATAAGATATCTAAGCAAGAGTCAGGCTCCTAGAAAGCATGGTGCATTTAAATCTCTGTGCTTTATGATAGTAAGTGGATATGTGGGTCACCCAAATTTAGCTACCTGCTCTGCTTTTTATGTTTGGCTGTATCCTAATAGGAGTGATGGAAGCACCAGTGTCCTGGGAGCTTCAGGCTTTGCATCAGATTTACAGATATCAGTCCAATTCCTCTGCTGTATGGTCTGAGCTGAGAGAACTAGAGTGGCTGGTTCTGTGTCATGGGATGGGATGTCTTTACCAAGCCATGTACCTCTTAGTGTTCCTGGCAAAGCTCTAGACTCCTTTGATGGAAAAAAATGTATGCTGCACATATCAAAAAGCCTTCTGCCTCCATATGTAGGCAAAGCATTCATCATGACATCTCCCCAATGGCATTTCAGTTCTCTCTTCAGAAGACCCTTGATTTAGGTGGCAGCTCTGGTGTCTGAAGAGGTTGTCCAAGGAAGTTTTGATCAGGAATTGAATCTGTCTGTCCTCATTCAAATCTACTTCCAGGCTCCTCTGTTTCTTGCCCATCTTGTCCAACTGTCCAGTTTTTATCTTGCCCTTGATGGTGCCCAGTTTTACTCTGCAAGAACTTTTATCTGTTGACATCCTCACATCAAGCCTTTGTTCTTGAGCAAGTCACCCCTCTTCCTTACTCCTTGGCTCCTTTCCCTGGAACACAGGTTCAGCCATGCTAGCCTGTTGTCAGGCTCTGTTAAACAATGTTCTCAATGCTCTTCAAACCCTTCCGGTTCAAAATGCCCCCAAATGCTGCCCACTGCTCACACTGGTCCTTAGTGGTGGTGCAGGGGCAGCATGTAAAAGAACTAGAAACCAAGCAGCTCAGAGATGTGATATATGCTGGCCCCAGAACAAGGTACAACAGGGTTTCCTCCCATCAGAGATGAACTGCATCAACAACTGGAGTAACCTTTGTTCTTCACTCCTGGTTGACAGCTATGCCAGTGCCACTAACAAGGTGCCATCCCGGTGGCAAAGGCTATGGGCAGAAGGAGAAGGCTGATGGTATTTTTGCGGATTTTCCTTGCTGTAGCTTCCTCCTCCCCACTATGCTGAACAGTAGAGGAGAAAGGAGTAATAACTGATCCTGAGGAGAACATGGGGCAGAAGGGCCAGCTGGTGGCTGCCATTAGTAGGCAGCATCCACATTCAAGTAGGCAGGAAGCATGGGCCAGGTTCCCCACCTCCCAGTGAATTCCTAGCACTTAGGAGAGTCCCTGAACAGAGGGATTTTGCATTTGATGTTGCTTTTGCCTAAATTCTTCACCTTCTTTTTCTGCTGGAAGTCCCTGGAGACTGCTCTCAAGTACTGCAACTACCTGTTCACCACTGTCTTTGTGTTTGAGGCAGTCCTCAAGCTGGTAGCATTTGGCCTGCGACGATTCTTCAAAGACAGGTGAGCAGAGGGTTGTCAACTATGGCTGTGGAACAGTTGGGTTTGGGGTGGAATTTTAGAAGACAGTTCCCTATCTAGAGTGTGAAGTGGTGGTAGAGTGCCCTGACTGCCTCCCAGTTCTGCACAGCATGGACCTAACCTCAGCCTGCATGAGCTGCGATGCCCTAGGCAATAGTGAGGCTAGTCCAAAAATTGCCTCTTGGTTGGCATCTGCTGGTTAGACTAGAAAGCAAAGGAGATAATGTTAGAGAGAGACTTTTTTTTTCCTGCCCTTGAGGCAAACTGTGAGCATGCTGAAGCAGAACACATATAACAAAGTTGATTCGAGGTAGTAAGGCCGTAAAAAGCTGAGCCCATTAGTCAATGCATAGCGCCATAGTAACACAGCTCCATGCTTTCAAATCCGGCTGGCTTGCCTCTGGCTGCTCAGGGTGTGTGCAAAGTGTATCTCTGGTTGTCTGCAAAAGCCCATATAGGCTGACTCAGAGTGGGGCCTTGAACTCAAACATAAAGTAATGTTTAGGTCGAAGTGGAAACAATTCACTTTGTTTTTCAGGGAAATGGAAAACTCTATCTTCCTTTATTCTCTTCAATTTCTCTTCTTAAGGTGGAACCAGCTAGATCTGGCCATTGTGCTGCTGTCTGTCATGGGCATCACGTTGGAAGAGATTGAAATCAATGCTGCTCTCCCAATTAACCCCACTATCATCCGGATCATGAGGGTGCTGCGTATTGCCCGGGGTGAGAGACACTGGCCAGAGGCAGGGTACACGTGGCCACGGAATGGAACTTGGTGCCATGACTCACTGAGCAGTGGCTGTAGAGTCATGGACTCGTCCCGTTCCCAGCCCTGGAGGACCTTCTATGATGTCCTTTGTCACAACTCAACAGTGATCCTGCTGGGATGTGATGAAGGACACCCTAGAGGATAAGGCTTTCTGGCTCCCTTGGAGAGGAAGGACTAGAAAGGTGGGCAGATCATGTGAGAGCTGAACTTTCTGTTACTCATTTATGGGGCAAGCGTGGCAATGGTATGTGGAGAAGAGGCCTCTAAGCAGGTTGAAGTTTGCACAGACAGGGGCCTGAATCTTCCTGGTGGTGGCCAAGGTGTGCTAAGCTGGATTAACAGTGATAGCGAGAGGAAGAGAAAGTGATGGAAGGAAAAATCAAAGCAGAGGGACAACTGGGGGACACATTGGTGGGAAAAAGAACACTTGGTTAGAGTGCCTGGGTGAAGCAGAAGAAGCCCAATAAGCACAAGTGGCAGAAGCAGAGTATTTAGTAAAAAGGATAAGAAGTAGAGTAGGAGGAACAACTGAGGTTGTACAGTCAAAAGGGAGAAGTGGGATGAGGGGAAAGATCCTTTTTTTCCTAGGGTAAGGGGAGACAGGATATCTGTCTTGTGCTACTCTCATTAGTAAGTCACACAAAGGACAGACCTTCTCAGCTGTGTCTGAACCACATTTCTCTTGTGCTTGTTGTGGCAGTCCTGAAGCTACTGAAGATGGCCACAGGAATGCGAGCACTGCTGGATACAGTTGTTCAAGCCCTGCCACAGGTAAAACAGACCAGCTTCCCAAAAGACTCTCCTTTTCTGTCCCTTTTTTCCAAAAGGTTGATTCTTGTGGAGTCTCAGAGATGGTGTCTACTGTGTTGTGCAGACAACTGCCTGAAGGTCATGTCCAGGTTTTCACCTCCCATCTCTGTTCTCCAGTGGGTAAAAGAAATAAGGCTCAACACCTGGATAGGGGCAGATTTCTTCCCATCATGTCTAACTGGTGTCTAACTGTTTGCAGTAAGTCCTCAGCTCCTTTCTGTCCTCTCCATAAGAAGGGAAGAGTGACTGGCAGCCATTTCAGGAGGAAAGGAAATTTTTGTGTCACTGTCCCTCTCACCCTTCTCTTTTCCCCTCACTTTCTTTTGCACTCTCATCACTTCTTTTCTTAGCAAGTGCCTCCCCCTTCCTTCTTTTTCTTATTTTCTCCTCCTGGATCCCTTTGTGTTTCTGAGCCTCTCATGTATGAGAAGCAGTGACATGCTCTGTTGTGGCTCACACAGCCGGCAGTTAAGTGTCTACTGCAAGACAGCTAGACAGAAGGATTTCATGAGCTGTGAGCGGCAGCTGTTCCCAAATGAGATGCTGACACGGTGCTTTACACAGGCTTCAAACCCACTGTGAGTATCCTCCATGATGGATGAGCAGCCAGGGAGTCTGGTTCCCTCCTTTTAGATTGTTGAGAGAGAATTGTTAAGCAAGGAGTGATGGCGCCAAGTGGCTTTGCTGATCATACATCAGACCATTTCCCTGACAGGCCCTGAGAAGGCAACTATATCGCATGATATCAAAATGCACAGGCATTTGTCAGTTGATTTATCAGCTAATGTACCAGTGCTGGTGAGTGATGATGAGCTGAGAATCAATCTGAAACCAGCATGAGTAGTTACCCAAGGAATTTCCTTCTGATGTTGGTGCAACAAATGCCAATCTGAATTAGAGGAATCTGATGGCAAAAAAGTGAGAGGGAAACTCTGTGATCTTTTATGGATCTTGAACTCTGTCTGATCTCCCATGCTTTTTATTAAACAACAATTATTTGTGGTTAGTAATAACAATAATAATAATAATTCATATGTAGCATGTAATGTGTCATTTAGGATAGTTGTGGGCTGAGATACACTCAACAATGAAAGGGACAGGAGATTAAGGGTGTTCCTGTAGCTGGGATCTTTGGACCAGTAATATTCCTTAGTTCTGGGTCTGCTGCACCAGGCTGGCTCAGTGAAGCTTCTTTGCATCTTGCTCTTTTCCATTCCAGGAGCTACAAGAGATGATTTTTTTTTTCAGGCAAGGATCTAGAATGGAACAGGTCTTCAGATCCAGCATCTGCATGTCTGTAGCATGTTTATTCTGCAACCCAGATAAATGCACACAGATATTAAGAGCTGCTTGAAATAGTATCCAGAAACCCTTGGTAAGAGGACTCAAATTCTAATCCCAAAATATAGACAATAAATCAGAGAGGAGGAAATATTCGTATCCCTGTCAAGTAGATGGAGAAGCTGAGTCATCAGACAGAGAAATGCTGTGCTCAGGATGGCAAAGAGTACAAAGACCTGTGAGTCCCTATTCCTGGTCCTAGCCACAAACCACAAGTATATTCTTCCATACTTTATAAATTCTGACTTTTCTCTCTCCCATTTACCTGCAGCTTCTTTGCTAACCAAGTTGGTAGACTGGGTCTTATGGAGGTCACTAATACCTGCCACAAAAAAAGCAGATGTCTGATAGTTTGGCCTCTAGGTATTTTCTGGGAGATAATAACAAGCAGTACTGAGTCTCTCCAGCATCAAAGCCTGTGATCAATGCACTTCCTATTGACTGGCTTTTACTTTCTCCTGTAACAGATTGGCTTTGTTTATTAAAGTTGTGTAACACAGATAAAAAAATCACATCACAGCTGAAGTTGTGTAAAAATCCACACTTAATGGGCTAAAATCCACCAGTTTCACCATTTTAGTCTCCATATTTTACACTGGGTCTTTGGGGGACAATTGCATTATCTGCAATATTATTCTCCAAGATATATTGGCTTTGCAAAAGAAGCAGTTTAAAATAATCTGTCCTTTCCCTTGTGCTTTTTCCTCTTCTTGACTTTTCTCTTTTTATTCCTAGAGCACAGACTCACATCAGGGATTTTGGCTTGCTAATGGCATACAAGGCATCTCCCGTTGTCCTGTTTCAACTCCCTTCCTGTCTTTGTTATACTGCAGCAATTCTTAATAGTGAATAGGACTTTAAAATTAAAGATCCCTTTGGAAATTTAGTCCTTAGCTAAGTTTTATTAACTTCTTTTTCTTAATGCCCTATGGACACAGACCCAGTGGTGTGTGTTCACAGCTTTAACTGTGGTGTCCAATTTAGTCATCAGAAATAATTTCTTCTACTAAGTATGTAGGGAGCCAGGATCTGGCAGCCCAGGGGAGTGGGTGGGCTGAATCATTTATTTCTCTCCTGAATTTGGATGGCACAGCAGTTGAAATGACTAAATTAGACTCTTGAAGTGGATGATCCTAACAAAGGCCCAGTGACCACATGCATTCAGACCAGAAACTGTTCAGTTTTTCAAAAACACCCATATGCCAGTTAGGTACTTAATTTTTCCATTAATTCTCTTGTTCCACCAACACTGCTAACCATTTCTGGTATTTTCTGCTACTGTTCAACCTACGTCTTCCAAAACTCACTTCTGTTCCTCTCATATAATCTGACTGCCCCACATGCAGGGAGACAGGAGATTCAGAGACAAGTGATTTGGGAGAGTGAGGGTTGGGTGGCAGTGCCCATACTGCTGGTGGCACTGCTGCATTTTTGCACCATTAAGAAGCAATCCTCACAGGGGGAGGTTTCCCAGCTGCAGCTGCTGAAAGTCCAGAAATCAGGCTTTGACCTATTATTCATGAGATGCAAAGGTAGCTCTACTTCCTCTGTTGACTCCTTCATGGTCTCCTCTCTTCTCCACCTTCTCTACACACACCTTAAAAGTGTGTCTTTACCCTTCTTCCCACTTACCTACTCCTCTCACAAGCCTTGACATAACCTCCACTTGTAGCAGGTGCTTTGCCCCGCCATACTCTTCCAGGTTCATGGCAGGAACTGGTGTACCTGTGTCCCTGTCTCCATGGACCACTGTTCTTACACTCTTCTCATGATCATAACTTCAAGGGATTTAGGCAGTTTGGAGGGGCATGTAGCGCTGCAGGACATGTCTCCATGCTGTGACTCGTAGCTTCTCCTTCACCCAAGCCGAACTGGCTTCACCTTCTATGCCTCTGCTCCAATGTGCTTGTTTTCACCTGTCCCAGAAACTGCATACTTCAGTCATCTCTGACCAGACCTTGTGCTGGAGTGGAGGCAACTGGATAAAGAGTATCCTTCAAGACCCACAACCGATGATTTCCCTAGTGTTGAGCAATTGTTTGGTTGCATTTGTACACCAGGAATTTGCTGCTGTTCTCTTCAGGCTTTGAAAGGCAGAAGCACTTGCCTGTACAGATGAAATGGATTTTGGGATAGGCTGACCTTGCTGTTTGCTTTCAGGTGGGAAACCTTGGACTTCTTTTTATGCTCCTCTTTTTCATCTACGCTGCTCTAGGAGTGGAGCTCTTTGGAAAACTGGGTAAGTCTCAAGCAGGCCATGGTCCCATGTGAGATACAGATCTGCTGGTTGAGGTTGCTCAAAATCAATACTCTTCGCTAAAGAGACTGAATTATTTGATGGACTTTATTCTCCCTTATACATAAGGGATGTAAGAGGAATTTCCCTCTAAATTTTTGTTGTCCTAAAAGTCTAACAAAATAAAAGCAGTTTCTCTTATACTCTTAAACGTTTGTTTTTCCTGCACTGTCCTCCTTGACGCTGCCTTTAAGATTACAAGGAAAAGTTGAGGAAAGTTTATTTACATCTTTTGCCATGGAATATTGATCAAGAAGAAAGGCAGCACAATGACATGTTAGGAGGATACCCCTGAGCAACAGAGTACACTGTGTGATATCCCAGGGCTGGGCCATCAGGGATTTTTCTGTATTGATGGCCAACAGCCAACTGCTGGGCAGGGTGCTGATACCATGGCCTGAGGTGTTCAGGCTGTGTGAGTTCATGCTGTTGATCTCAGGGCTGGTAGTGTGTCCTCCACTGAGTGCTGCGATCCCCTTTTTTTCAGTATGCAATGATGAGAACCCCTGTGAAGGCATGAGCCGCCATGCCACATTTGAGAACTTCGGGATGGCCTTCCTCACACTTTTCCAGGTGTCCACAGGCGACAACTGGAATGGAATCATGAAGGTAACTGGGCTTTTGGGGCAAGGATCTCCTACTTATGGGGAAGGAGAAATTCTGATGTGTGCCCTGTTCAGCAATGCTTGGGCTTGCAAAGGGAAGGAGCATAGAAGCTGGGTTGATAGATAAGGTCCCTGCTTGGTCCAGAGTCTCTCTCCCCACCATGGTTACTCCAACCGCAGACTCATCTAGTCCTAGAGACAACTGATTGAGGAAGTGCCAATTTTCCTTGGGAGGAACAAGAAGACTGTCCAGGATAAGAGGAAACATCCACTGTAGTAAGGTCTGTTATCAAAACTGAGCATAGAACATGTGTGTTCATGACATCTGCAGGGCTACCAGGAGAATACAAAATAAATACTTCCTTACTTCAGAGGACACAGAGGATCACCTTTAGTGTTTTTGAGTCTGGAAGGGAGAAGGCAGTACCAGACTGCTCATTTTTTGTCTTGCTCACATGTGTGAGCCTACAGTGGCAGCAACATGTGATGGCCTGAAAGTAGTTTGCTCCATACACCTTTGGACTTTTCACTCTGAAGCAGACAGCATATGCACAGATAGTGTCGCAGATTCTTCAGGGACCTCATTATCCCAAAGGGTATGGAGTGATAGAAGTGTTTGCCTTGCTTCTGTTGGCATCGGGGTTTTCTTGGCAGAAAGAACAATCGATATTCTATTCTTACTTTAGTTTTTCCTTCCTTCCTTCCATCCTTTCCTCTCAAACCGAACTTCCCCTCAAGGATACTTTGCGTGACTGCAGCCACGATGACCGGAGCTGCCTCAGCAACCTGCAGTTCATCTCCCCATTGTACTTTGTCAGCTTTGTGCTCACAGCCCAGTTTGTCCTCATCAATGTGGTGGTAGCCGTGCTCATGAAACATCTTGACGACAGCAACAAGGAGGCCCAGGAAGATGCAGAGATGGATGCTGAGCTTGAGATGGAAATTGCTCATGGGCTGTGCTCCCGCAAATCAGGCTCTCCAAATTCAGGACAGGGAAAAGGAGCAGGAACAGGACGAGGTGGTGGTAGAACAGATCCTGAAGGACATCTGTGCATGAGATGTTACTCTCCAGCCCAGGTGAGTACACCTTTGAGCTTACTAACCAGACTGCAGTAAGTAGCTGTGGGTAGAAGCTGGGCAGCCTAGATGTCTGATGGCTTAGCAATAGCAGAGTCTTCCAGTTCAGGGTGAGAGGTTTGCTTTCAGCAGTAGACTTTTGAGTTGGTAGCATCATGTAGAGACAAGGCTGTGACAGCAGTGTGTCCTATTGATTGTCATCATGGTGTAGGAACCTAAGGGCCAGCAAAGGAGGGATGGAGCAGATTAGCTAAAGGTGCGACAGGAGCAAATTTGAGAGGGGAGCTCAGGAGAAGAGTGCAGGGGAAATGGCAGATTGAGAGTGAGGCACTCCAGAAGAGCTGGAAGGGAGGCATGAGCAGTGCCGTGATGCACTGAAAGTGAGTGAAGACTGTCCCTCATTTTTGGTTTTTTTTTTTTTTTTCCACATTGAAGTCTGGCACCTTTACACAACCTATGGAGCAAGTATTCCCCCAGTGACCCTGTGCAAGTACCTGCAGAACAAGATGCTGCTCCAGATGAGTCAGGGTGGAGAACCCAGCCCCAAACTCACATGAAACTTTAAAGCAAAAAACTCGACATTCTTAAAATGATCTCTCCCGTCCTCCCCCCTTTCTTGTCCCCTAGGAGAACTTATGGCTGGACAGTGTCTCTTTAATTATTAAGGACTCCTTCGACGGGGAGTTAATGATCATCGATAACCTATCGGGCTCCGTCTTCCACCATTACTCCTCGCCGGCCATGTGCGAGAAGTGTAACCATGACAAGCAAGAGGTAACCTGCGTACGAGGATGTGTGAGGGGACTCTGCCCCCAAGACCTGCACACCCACACCCACATGCCCACAGGTCGTGATGTGTGCTCCTGACTGTAGATTCTGTAGACAGTAGAGCTTGTTGACCTGTGTTTGTTGTTTGTTGTGAAGTGCTGATACTGCCTCTACTACAGGCCTGCCCTACTCAGACACAGGTGGATGTTTGAGGTGGTGGAAAAGTGAGACATGACAGGACTCAGGTCAGGAGGGACTGAATGACCTGTAGAGAATTGATTATGAAGGCATCCTGGCAGCTCTTGTTGTGTTCAATTTGGCAAGAAAAAGATAGATTTGAGTTCATGTTGTACAGAGGACTCAAAGGATCTCACCCCAATGACAGGACTCAGGAGCAATTCAGTGGGAGATTTAAGGATGTGTTTTGTCCTCGTTTTAAGCATGTGTTTGCTTATTCCCTGTTGAGGTTGACGAATTAAGCACATGTTTAAATGCCTTGTTGAATAGAGTCACCGTCTGTGAGCAAGGATTGGTTTGTGTCAAAAACCAGTTAATTAGTCTGAGCAAAAACTAAATAAAAATGGGCCCACTGAGAAAGTTTTTTAGCTGACAGATGGGTTGTTGTTAAAAGCAGGACACCAAATGGCTTAGACTTGAGCTTCCAAAGTTGGTAGATGTTTTGCAAAACTACTTCCTAAACTATTAGTGTGAAACATCAGGAAGAAGGTAGTCTGGGAGGAGATAGGCTATTTCTGAAATTCTATTTCTGAAATAATTTTTTTGGATTTAAGTGCTCCAGTTCTGTGTGGTCAGACTTGTAGCAGTAGTGTGGCTTATCTGACAGTAAACTGGTACTTCAGTGGGCAATCTGCATCCTCTCCTTCCCCATAACTAACGTGATATGTTGCTCTAGCTTATGAAGAAACAACGAAACTTGGAAAATGAGCTCTTATTGGCAGATTATCTATCCCTGTTTGAAGAAAGCAATATTTTGTTTGGTTTCAGATTCCTAGTTCTGATGTTCTAATTTTTTTCCAGTTTTTCAGCTATATGCTCATCCCTATAGCTTCCCTTTGAAAGTATCAAAATACAAACATTCCTGTAGTTTATCATTATTGCAACACTTCACAAATGGATGCTGCATTAATGCAACCAAATAACTAGTTTTCAATTAACTGCAATTTCCACTGCTTTAAGTCCTTATGTTCAGCAATTGGTGCTCAGCTTTCTCTGGAAATGAGATATCCTAAGGCATTCTAGAATGGTTACCCCAAAGTTAAATCATTTGCAGCTGCTTTGCTACATTTGAAAACCTTCCAGTCTTCAGTATCCTGCCTAGGAATGAAGACAACTATACATTTTCTTACCTTTCCAGCAAGGAAACTAGATAGCAAAATCTTCAAATGCAACCCACAGCCACAGCAAGGAGTTTGATATAATAATCACAACTGAAGAATTACTCTTGGATCATATTTTCTAATAGTTGTTACAGAGCCAGAAATTATTTTTCAAAATTGACATTTCAATACATCTAAAACGTAAATTTGAAGTTAGCTATATATGCAAGAATAACTTTAGTAATGAAACTTAGATATTTTATTTCTGATCATACGAATTGAAACTACAGTTCTGGATTTTAATCATGATTGACTGTGATCTTCACTATTTCATAATGAAAAAAAATATTGAGGAAATTTCAACAAGAAATCACTATATGGAGTCATAGCTAATGTCAGGAATGCAATAGTTGTTAAATTAGAGTGTGCTCTGCTACATAAACATATTCAAATAGGTATTGTACACGCAGACAGAACTGCACTCTCTCAGCACCAATTGACAGCAAGTTGCATAGGCAAGAAAACAGGTTTTATGTAGTCTTCTTCAATACATACGTATTAGAAAAAAACAGTATACCTGCTGTCCACCATATCACCCTTAACTCTGTCCTTGTGACAAAAATCATTTATCAGCGAAAAATGTTCACTCTGATTTCATTGGTAGCTTAATTCACCAAGATGCTGAGCACAGTCAATGGGCAAAACATTTAAACATATGCTCAAACTTATTAATATGTGCTAAGCTTTTTGTGGCATTGAGCAGAAGTGTCCAGCACCTTTCCCAGTTATGCTCCTGACACTTGATTTTCAAACCAATTATTTGTACAGCTAAGAATTTTTGTAATCAAAAATTCTATTTATAAGGCTATGTAATATCTCCGACTAGTTGTTTTCTGAGGGATACGTGTGCGTGGTTCAGTGTCTCAGGCTGATGTTCCTGGCAGTTTTCATGGATGGTGATCTAGTGAACAGCCCCTTCTCCTCCCACTGTAATTTTTAAAATGTTTTTGTTCCCCATCTTTACTCAGCTGATTTTAAAGTATTCTACAGTAAAGGAAGCAATAAGGACAAAATCTCCTTTTTTCATGGTGCTAACTTCTTGTCATTGTTATCCTTTCATTCTTGGGATGGTTGATGGATATCTATTTATTGGTGGCTGAAGTGTGTTTAAGTCCTGGTAGGAGTTTGTTAGTGAGCACCAGTGAAATGTGTTTCCACACATGCAGTTTATCTATTCGTGACTTTGTTGATTATGTTTCTTTGTGTAGATCCCAGGGTGGCCAGAATTTGCAAGCGAGCAGTTCAGTGACAAACAGACTATTCTGGCTTTTGTTGAAATCCTTTTTTATGGATGGAGAAAGTAGTCACAGACGTTACCATGTTTCATGCTCACGTCTCTACAAGCACAGCTGGAAGGCTGTTCTGGTGTAACAGCCTCTTAGGCGAGTAATAGATGAGTACACACATTAAGTGGGATTGAATGAAGACTCTCTTTCTCTACACAAGTAGTTGCTGACTGGTGGTTGTGTAGTGTGCTTGATGTAAGTTCATTGTGGGCTCTCTGTGTGTTGGCACTCTGAGCAGCAGTTGTCAGTGCTGGGCTCTCTTCATGGTGGAACAGCACCACGTGCCTGTGTCAGAATACCTCAAATAAGGATGTAATTTGTGCCCTTTGTTTAAATCTTGCCCTGGTTTTACATCCTGTTTGTTTAAAGTGCATTATCCCTCAGATGGAGACCTCTTCCACTCTCTGGCATTAGCACAAGCCACTAAACTTCCAGCTCAAAAGAGTCTTCTCTCCAAATGTTTCACCTGCTGTCATGGCATAAAAGCTATACCTGCCTCTTGCAAACACAAACACATGGCCAGAAAGACACACTGCCAGAAAGCAAGCTGTCCTCATTGAGACAACACAGAATACAGCTCTCAAGGGTTACCTGCTGTTAGTGTGAACTAGTGGGACTCAGAGACCAGTGACAGAAATCCGAGCACAGGAGGGACAGAGCAACTGCTTAGTCTAGTAGAAAAAGGAGATGCTTTTCAGGCATTGTGAGAAAGAGCTGTCAGGCAGGGGGGGTTTGAAAGCTTGGGGGAAAGAGAATGGGAGAGGGGCACATGCAGTATGAAACAGGCCAAAACATTAAGCAAAGTCAGGCACGGGACTGGAGGCAGAGGAATAAGAATAAGGAAGATGCAGTGGTCAGACTTGCTTTCAGAAAGCAAGAGAGTGCAAGTATGAGTGGGTGGGAGGAGTGAGTTTAGGGATGGAGGGCATGGTGTTAGGTGAGGTCTTGGGTAGGTTAGAGGGGAGGGGAAAGGGAAGACCCAGGACAGCTGGAGGGTAACAGGGTTTCAGTAACGAAGGTAAGAGAATATGAAACGCATGATACTGGCATGGACTGCAAGAGGCATGACTATCCCTGGAATGAAAGCACCTTCATGTTTAAGCAGGGCTGTCTGTGGTGCCTTCAGAGAGAGGGGCTCACTCCTCATCCCTCAGCAGAGCAGGCTGCCTTGTCACTGGCCCGAGGGAGCCCTCTGCCTGCCTGGCTTTACTTGCAGGGCCTTGGGTCAACTGTATTGCTGTGACAAATTCAAGACTTGTTCCTCCAATTCTGGCACTAGAGAAGCATGGACTGGTGGTGGGCTGCTTGCAGATCGTATGTTCAACCTTCCTTAAAAAGTGAATTCTCCTGCCCAGCTCGGGTCTGGGTTAGGCAGTTCCTGATGTATCCAAGGAATATAACCTAAAATTGATCTTGGGTCTACAGGCTCTCACTTATCCACCATGAACAGTGTGACTGCTTGAAATGTGGATGCTAGGGATGACCTGTGATAGCTCCTTTCCCTTCCTGCAGGTCCAGCTGGCTGAAATGGAAGCATTATCCCTCAACTCAGACAAGTCCTCTTCCATCCTTCTAGGAGATGAGTCAGACAATCGAAACACTTCTCAGCTGAGTCCTAAGGAGATCAAGGTCAGCCCCAGGTGGTCATGGGCATGTTACGCCATGTATTTATACCCCTGCTCATTTCAAGTGCTCTGTATTCATCCAAGTGTCCCTGCTGAGGACTAAAATTCTGGTCATTTTTCAAGAGCTTCTCCACAGAGACGTACTATGGAGAAGGATTTGAAGAGAACAAAAGGATATATGTTTCTGAAAGTTCTCTTCACTACTGTTAACAACTCCATCGGAATGAGTCTAAATTTAGGGGACTTGGGTGGGCAAACTGAGCATCTCTTACCTAGCTTGAAGGTATCAGAATCAGCTCTTAAGACTTTGACAAGTTTGTTCTGCCATCTGCCATTAAATTTCAAAAGGCTTTGTCCTCACTAATTGTTCCAACAGGATGACCAGGACAGCCCTGACTCCAGTGGGGCAGACAATCTTGGGGAATGCCTGCTTCCAGTATCCAGTGAGGATGGCTCTACAAACCCAGACAGTTACCTGTGTGAAATGGAGAATACTCCCTTCAACTCAGTCCAGTCTTGGCTAAAGCATGAAAGTACCAAAGGTGAGCGCAGTTCTCATCATTCTCTGGGTCTGCTGACAGTGTGGGTTGGTTCACTTCATCTCTCTTTCCCCTGCCTCCCCTCTGCCAGGAATGGAGTTAATGTGATGTGGAGTTACACTAACCAGCGATTAGCTTTCTGTTTGCTGATCTTCAGGAATGGTGTGAGGAGCAGTTCCTTTTTTAGCTGCTAGATCTTTTATCTTCCTTCAGACATGACTATGTGAAGTATTGTAAAAGAGCTGATCCCCATTCACAGTAGTGTGCCCATGTCAGTCAGAGAACAGTGGGGACAGATTCCCTTGACATGCCAGCTGGATGAATTGTGCTCACTCAGCACAGTAAAACACTGCTGCCCCTGACACCAGGCACAGGTTCAGGAAACATGTAACACATGCCTGTCCTTGGTGGAAGTGCTCCAGTTCTACTCCTGAGCATGTTCTGGTCTCCTGTGATCCCCAGGTTTCCCAAACCACCAGTTTATTTATCTCCCTTCATCCCTTGCCTTGCAGGATCTGGAGTGAATATCCTTTGGCAGTGATACATACTTTGTGAGAACAACAGCAGGGGCAAGCTGGGCTGTTACTCTATGACTCTGAGCTGTGTTAGGTCTTCCAGGTCTGGTGCAGGTTTTTGTGTGAGAGGTGGGATCTGTGGTCTCAATACCAGACTGAGGTTTCTTGGTCAGGAGTGTGTGTCACTGAATATCCTTTGTAAACTGGACTTGAGGACCCTCAGTGTAACAGCACCAAAGGCACCAAATCAAATCAGGGACTCAAACTTTTTTCCTTGTATGTCTGTTCTCTTTCCCTTTCTTTGATGCTCTGTCAGTCCCTCCCAGCCCTTTCACTCCAGGTGCATCTTGCCCTCTTTTACCTGTACCAGCAGAATTTTTCCACCCAGCCATCTCTGCCACCCAGCCAGGACCTGAGGAGGTCTCCAGTCCGCACAACCTTCCTAAGATCTCTCTGCAAGGCTCATGGGCATCACTGAGATCTCCGAATGTGAACTGTTCACTTCTTCATCAGGTGAGGAATGCTGCTTCCTTCTGCTAGAAAAACTCAATTTTCACATCACATCCAAACAGAGGAGCTGAATGAGGAGGAGGGCAAAGGAAAGAGAGAGGCTGCTGTGGTCATGGGCTGGGTAAATGTGGATCTTTTGGAGGAGCACAGTGGACTGCAGAATGCAGGAAGATTGGGAAGAAGAGAGGGTAGTATAGCAAACGGTATTGTATAGCTCTCACCCCATAAAGTCATACATTCTTCTGCTGGATCAACAAATATTTTGACAGCTGCAGTGAGCCCCATATGAAGATGAAATCACATCACTTTGTAGCTCTCCCTTGGGTCCCTGGCACCGAGTGTGCTGCAGACACCTGCATGCACAGCAGCCACGGTGTGAGCCAGGGAGATGACAGCTGCACAGCCTCCTCAGGTCCTCCTGCACCATGACTCCAGATCACGCACCTCCTTGGTTGGAACAGGCTTCGCCTCACCTACGTCCTCCACAGCCCTTAGTGTTATATCCACACAGTGTGTCCCTAAAGCTCACTGTTTTCCCCTGCCCACTTAGCTCTCACATCCCAGAAAGGTGCTATCTCTTTCTGAAAAAGCAGCTATTTCTCACTAATGAAAGAGAAGAATAAAAGTGTTGGGGGAAGATCAAGTGTCTCTGAAGAGCAGAGGAGGCAGAGATGAAAGCCCAGTAGAGATCCCTGTTACTGTTCTTGGAAGGTACTCCATGAACAGGGACAGTCCATTCCAGACAAGCAAAAAATAAAATCAGCTATATGTGACAGACACTGTTGGTGCAATACAAATATGTATAAATTCACCATGGGTAAATTAAGCCTTGATCTGAGACCACTGAGTTGTTGCAGTGTTGAAACTTCTGGTGTAAGTTAAGACACAAAAAGGAAGAATTCTGGAGCTGGCATACCACTGGGACAAAAGTACTGAATTGTTGTAAAGGAGAAAGTGGTAAAATTCTGATTATGTGATGCAGACTCTGTTGAATAACTGTGGTTCAGGAGACTGCTTCCTGTCCTACATGTATTATTCCCAGTGCAGTGTCTCAGTGATGATCTTATAGCGCAGACCAATTTCCTAGAAATAACTGAAATGCAGCTTAACTAGCTGAGTCCTGATACAAGGAAATTAAGGCTGTTTCTTCCTGCTGAAAGAGAACCCCACCTTTCTGCCCTAAATACCATCACTGCTGCTAGTGCTGGTCAGAAGAACCATGAGGCCTCTTTTCTCTCCCCGAGTATTGTTTATTTTTTTAATGAGCGGAGGTCTGTGTACAGAAGTCTCTGGATTCCTGCCCAGCTGATAGTTTGGCTGCGTTCACAGCCTGTATGGCAGGTTTATAGGAAAGCCACGAGGGAGGACCCACAGGGAACCTCTGCGCCACTGCCCCCTGGATCGTCAGTGGTCAGGGAGAGCCTAGTGGCAGACGCTGCATAGCTTACAACTCCCCAGCATCCCTTCCCTTTGGTGGAGCACTTCACATGGGAGGGCTAGATTCATCCTGGAGTGGAATGAAATCACTTCAAAATATTGAAACCTTTCCTCCTTCTTACCCAGAAGGAAATACCCCGGGCAAGCTGCATGGCTGCATTGCTTAGGTGATTTACAGCTGCCCTCACCAGCAGAGGAGTGAGAGAGGAATCGGAGCTTTTCCCCTTTCTTGCGGTTTATTTTCACACCCCAAAGTACTGCCAAAACAAATAAGGCAAAGTCTCTTGCCCACTGTCAGTGTATTACCTGAGACCCGTGTTTTCATATTGCTGCTCCCCAGACGCCCGAGAGTGATACCTCGCTGGACAGCCGGAGCAGCAGCTCAGCAGGCAGCCTGCAGACCACGCTGGAGGATAGCCTCAATCTCAGCGACTCTCCCCAGTGCACGCTGGACCTGCCGGTGGCTCTGTGTCCCATGCCAGCCGCGGGCAGCCAAAGACCCCTGGCAGCGCCGCTCTCTCCCGCCTCCCGCCGCCGGAGCCTGCGGGGCCGGGGCCTCTTCAACCTGCGCAGCATGTGCCGTCACCAGCGCAGCCACAGCAGCGGTGGGAGCACCAGCCCTGGCTGCACTCACCACGACTCCATGGACCCCTCTGATGAGGAGGGGGCGGGCAGCAGCCTGCGGGGGGGTGGCAACAACAGCGAGCCCTCAGAGACCCTCAGCAGCCTCTCGCTGACCTCCCTCTTCTCGCCCCCACCACCGGGGCTGACAGTGGTGAAGAAGTGCAGCAGCACCAGCAGCCTCCACGCCAGCCCCTCGCCCCGCCGCCCCGTCACCCACCACGCCAAGCCCTTCTACACCGTTGACCCCCGGGGCTTCCTCTCGATGCCCTCCTGGGTGACGGACTTCTGCAAGGACACCCCCTCGCCCAGGGAAGGAGAGGAGCCAGACGGCCCCGGCAGACTGGGGACAGGGGACCGCAGCTCCCCGCTCCCTTCTGAGCTGGAGCTGGGTGACGGAGTCAGCAAGAGAAATAGATGAGGGTCCTTGGAGGTTCAGGGAGAGAGTTTTTGGCTGCTGGCATGGGGAGCATGTTTCACTGGCTTCTCGGCAGCAATTCCAAAGGATTTGCAAGAAAAAGAAACAGGCAAACAAAAATTTATAAATATATATATCGTAAATATATATATATATATATAAAAATATATATATATAAAATAAATACTCTGGTACCGTACCTCAGAGGCGTGGGAGAGTGCAAGCAATACGGAAATAGTCCTGCCTAAGGGCAAGACCTGGACCATCACTACAGAGACTATAGTGACAAGAAAAGGCCATGGGGCTGGTAGGGACAGGCCCCTCCAGCCAGGTGACTGCCATGTGGCAGCTGCTTAGTTATATACATATACATATATAGAGAGATTGATTTATTTATTTTTTTTACCAAGAGATTATGAATTTCAGAAAGCACTAAGGAGGAACAAGGGAAGAGGGCTGAAGAAGCTGCTACACAAAACAGGCAGGGTGGGAGGGAAGGGAAGCAGGGTGAGCAGCAAGGGAAGAGCATCTGGGGCTTGCCTTGCCTGTTTCTGGGAACTTCTTTTTTGTCCATGCTTCCATTTCAAACATTAAAAAGTGTGGGCCAGATCTTCAGGGCAAACGTAAATTGGCAAAACCTGATTGTGTGCTGTTGGTGTAAAGCAGCAGAGCTCTGGCTCGAGGTGGATTCACGCTGACTTGCAGCAGGTGAAAATCTGGCCCCAGCAGCAGGGAAAAACAAACAGCCATGGAGCACGGAAGCGTTTTGAGGTGAAAAGCCTTGCTTTGGAGGGAACACAGCAGGCATGATCATGGGAGGAGGGGATGGAGGCTACATGGCATATTTTTGTTGTTGTTTTGTTGGTTTTGTCTTTTTCATTTTCCGAAGAAAGAAAACTGCAAAGGGAAAAAATTACAAGACTCATGGGGAAATTTGAAGTGGGAGAGGCAGAATGGAAGGGAAGCAGGAGGTAAAAAGGGGATAGGAAATGGAACTTTCCCCCCTTTCATTCACAGTAATTGTGATATTTTATTTTAGAAGCCCAAAGGTGCAAAAATCAACCCTAGAAAAGCCTATCTGTTATTTTTGTATCTATAGCTATATATATTAAAAGCAAACAAAAAGTAGAATATTAAAAAATACATAAAAGCAAAGGTGGCTTTAACAGCACAAAAGACAGCCGAGGGCTAACCCTGTTCCAAGTTTCAGTGGGAAGACCCTACAAGAACATTCTCATCTTGGTGGTAACTGCCTCCTCTCCAGCATCATCCTTCAGCATTTTCCTGATATGCATTGGTGTAGCTGAGACCAGAGTCCTGCTCACTGCCAACCGCCGACGTGGAGAGCAGGGAATATTGGGGTGGATGGGTGCATGTGTGTGTGGACAATTGTAAGGAACTTTATGTGTTGTGTCCAGGCTAACTGGCTCACCAGCTGGAGAGACAGGTGAGAGAGACCAGGAGAACTGCTGCTCTCCGTGTCTCTGCCTTGCAGGGCACTGTGAGTGTGGAGGGCAAGGGCAGATCAACTCCTCAAACCATGACCTGCCTCAGGATCCAGGATTCAATCCAGCAAACATGATCCTCTCCCAGTGTGGTTGCAGCAAGGCCTCCAGAGGCTGTATTCTTCCTTGCTTTTCCAGAGGTACAACAACACAAGTCTCCTTCCCAGCAGGGCTAGCCTGGATCTCCTCCTGCACCAACTTCAAGGTTTTGTAGCCTGCCCAGATTTGCAGGTGGGTAGGAAAACCAGCCACCTGAGGGGTACAAAGAATTTCAGATGTCACATACCACTTCAGGGAAGTTTGACTATGGTGTGTCAGAGAAGACAGTGTGGGAAGGGCAGTGGGGACAGGATAGCCCAATGGAGATGGGAAGGTCTGGAGGCTGGTGCACTGAGAAGGAGCAGGGCTCCCTCAAGGCTTCCTGTCCCTTTTTTTCTATCAGAACAAGAGGGTCCCTGCTGCCCTTACAGAGCTCTCCCAGCTGGCATACAAAGCATTGTGAAGTGGGCAGCACAAAACAGATGTTCGGATTTTATTGTGACCTGTCTGACTTTAAAGCAGCTGCTGCATCTTACGAACAGGAGGTGTACACATCAAATGGGACCAACAGTCAGGAAACAGATAATTACTGTGTGAACTTAATTTATTTGCTGGAAGGAGTGTTTGCTGTGTTGCAAGTGTGCATGCTGACTGCAGGGAGGTTAGACCTGTAAGGAGAGGCCAGGAGAGCCTGGGTCCTTGTTCTCGCAGAAAGGATGCAAATCTAGATTTATTAAAGCAATAATAAGGGTCTTTAAATGCTTTTTTTGCACTGGTGGTTCTTTGGATGAGTTGCTCCTGCTTGTTATTCTGCGGGCAGAGAGGAGGGACAAGACACATTGTTTCACATCTTCAGGGAAGGAGGGAAGTCACTCTCCAAATGACTGCACAATAAGCTTGGGTTGCACAAGGCCTAGACCCAAACCCAGAGCTACTTTGGAACCAGAGGTAGGTATTACCAAAAATGCCAAATAGCTGAAACCCATTCAAAGCCAGGACAATTCAAGGCAGAGTGCTTGCCTGGAAGGTGGCCATGAGGGGACAGGGAGATGGGACTCCAAGCTGTCCTGGCAGGTACGTGGGCTGTGAAGAGTTTCAGCAGAGGAATGGGAGAAAGGTGAGAGATCAGTGCAGGACTAGAAACTACCCCAGTATTTGATTATGAGAGAAGCATGGCCTACACTTGGGATGGCTGGGAGGGAAGAAGGGCAAAAAGATGGTGGCAATGACCTCACAGGGTGACTACAGCCCCTAGCGTGAATGCTCTCTCAGCTTATTCTTGGTTGTCCCTGGAAGTGACTTGCAAGGAAAAACATCTTTGTTTCGCCTGTGGTTTGGGGTTCATGGCAGTCATTTTGCTGTGCAGTTTGTCTCCCCTTCACCTCCCAGCAGGGTCATGCCACTTCTCCCACCTCCCTGCAAAAGGGCTTTCACCCTCTGCCATATAACTCTAGCAAAAGGCTTCTGGCTTAGGAAGGAGGTTGCCATGGAAACAGAAGACTAGGTTGTCTTTAAAGAATATTTTGTCTCTCTCTTTTAATTATTTACAAACTGAAGAAGAAGGAGGAAACACCTATCCTTTCCGAAGAGGAAGCAGAATACTAAACCCCAGCAAACACTTTGGTTTTTTGCTGGGGATGTCTATGGCAGGGCAGGTTGTATAGTTTCTCCTGGCAAGAGCTGCCTTTCCCAGCCATGCCTGGTTGTTGGCACACAGAAAAACCTCTGTCATCACCCACCCACCTCCCAGACAACACCTGAGGGTAGCCCAGGATTTGCCCAGGCATCTTTTCAGCCTCCTGTGCTCCCCACTTCCTACTGGGGACTATATTGCAGGCACTCCCTGCCAGGAGGCTCTTTGCTGTCGTCAGCCTGATATCACTCTGTTTTGTCCTGCTGCCACACTCCCCTTCTGCCCAGCTCTCCCCCACGTCTGGCACTGAAAGCAGCCCCTCTCCCTGCTCCACACTGAGCTCCTCCTTGAGCTCGCACATTTCTGCCGTGTCCTGCTCTCAGTGCTGCTCTACCAAGCGAGGTGTATTTATCTCTTCTCATCTTGGCTCACCAGGTGGTTCCTCAACCTCTTTTAAACGTTTTATCTGAGTCTATTTTTCTAAACCCTCCCTGTAAATTTTCCTCTCTCAGTATGACCTCTGGGCCTGTTTGTATTGTTTATAGCAGCTGCAGACCAGAACCCATCCCTAGTGCTTCCCACCATCTCTTGCACATGGAATTCACAACTACTTCAACTTGCCCATGAAAAAGACACCTATATTTAGTATTTCTTCTGCACCCAGAGACCCTGACTCAGCATAGCCAAATGAGTGAAGCATGCCACTAGGTGTGCTTCTCATGGCTTCTCAATCTTCATCTGTCTTCCTTACTACTACCAAAAGTTCCTTATGAACTTAAGTATATAGGAATCAATTGTCAGTGTGACCACTATTCACTTTCATAGAAAGCTGGTGTTGTGCTGCATTTGTGTTTCTGGGGGTTTTTTTGGGGGGGTTGTTTATTTTGTTTTGTTTTGGGGATTTTTGTGATGCCAGGTCCTGTAAAGGACTGAATACCACCAGCCCTCTGTGAAATTAATGAGGAGGAAGGGGAAATTGAAAAAATTAGTGACCAGGAAAACGATTTTTCAAACAGAAGAAACATAAAGCAGAAATCTTTGAAGTGTTCAAAGAATTTAATTTTTTCCTTTTCCTTGTTGCTGAGAATGAAAGGATTCCCACCGAAATGGCTCTCATGTCCAAAATGCTCCCATGGGGCATCACAGAGGTATTGTGTTCTGGCTGGGCTGTGGTGACTGAATCCCCGAGACCCCAGGCCAGTCATCCACCCCAGAGGGCACAGAAGATTGGTCCCCAGGCAGTGAAGTGACCACGGCAGATATGTCCTGCACACACACTGTGCAATGAGGGCAAAAGTTCTAACACCAGCTCAGGAGCAGAGACTTAATTTTAGCCAATGTAACTGAAAACTCAACATTTATTATGGAAGATAAGGAGGGTAAGCAGCTTCCGTTTACTTATTTTTATCACAAGAATTTCACAGAGAAGAGAAAAAATAAACCCTGCTGATTTTTTAACTAGCCAACATACAAAACACACAGTGTACTTTGTAGGAAGAGCTTGGTACTTTGCAAAGTCAGGCACCTGGATGTGTGCCACCCAGTTCAGTTTATCTGCATGTGACCTGACTTTCCAAATATCCCCTTCCCTGGTCATCATGAATACTTTATTTTATGAGATCTGCCTTCTTCTTTTTTTTTTTTTTTTAATTTTCTTTTTTTTCCCCACGTTATTTTAGTTGCTTAGTAGGGACTGGTTTCCAGTAGGAACTCACTACCTCCATATCTGTGAGTTATCACTCATTTCTTCCATCTCATTTAGATATATATATTTCTTCTCTAGCACTTTTTCCTTCTTCTGCATATTTCCAAGGCCCTTGTTTGCATCCACTAAGATCCTGCCACACTTTGAGCAGGAGCTGGCAATCTGGTCTTCAATATTTACACCTCCTGGCCACTTCTAGAGCAGATGTGCTCAATTTACAAGTAAGGAGTGCTCACCCCTCCCACACAAAACTAGCATGCCAGGCTCTGTTTTGCGGCAGGCCTCTGCTTTTGTTCCAACATTAGATGCAGCAATAGGGGCTGCCCTTCCCCTTATGCCAGGGGTGGGATTGCACCGAGGAACCTTATGGCTGAGTTCATTCTCAGCCTCACTTTGCATGTCAGCAGAGCTGCTGAGCCTCTTTCGTGCTTATGACATTAATAAGAGCAGGGAAGACTCAGCACCTCACAAAGTTGCTCCAATGAGCAGCTGGGCTGTTGCAATGTAAAGCACAGCAGGCTCAAGCTCCCACTCCCCCTTCGCCGTGCAGCACTGTGGGCACAGAGGAATATAAATTTTTTCCCTTAGTGGTGTTGTCTGCAGTCGCCGAAGTCAGCAGATACAGCTGTCCCTTTGTTTCATGGTCCATGGAGCAGAATGATAGGAGTGAGAGAGGCACTGTTTTTCCAAGGACATTTTCCTGAATACCAGAGCATTTTAACCGTCTGTCTAATGCTGCTTTAATTATCTTTATTATTTTGGAAAACTTTAAAAGATACTGTAGCTATGTTTTGGTTTTTTGAGGGTCTTTTTGCTTCTGGTTGCTGCAGCAGTGTTGGTGCACACAGTACACCATGCAAAACAAAGAAGCTCCTCCTGCACCTCTTCTCCTCTCTGTCCTCCAGCTTACTCATCCTGAATTAAATTTTTGCACTGCAAGCTACCTGCTTGTGCTGACCACAGTGCAGTGGGATTTGCCATTGCCTTGCTGCCACAACTTTCTTTCTCATCTTTCCTTTCTTATGACTGCTGCTAAGGGAATAGCACTGTTCCTTCACAGAGTATGTCAGAGCATCTCCAAAAAGGGGGCTAGCAACCACCCAGCACAAGCAGGCAGGCCAGCTGCCCCTTCTTCAGTCAGAATCGCTTAGATGCTGTTTCAAAACAAATTGTCAGCTATACCATGGGATGTGCAGGTGGCAATCTGAAGAGAAAATATTTTTTCAGTGAAACATCTTAAATCGAAGCTTTTGTTCTGACATTGAAAAGTGCCTTCTTAGGGAGAGAGCCACTCACACACAAGCAGAAGTGTCATTCAAGAACTCAAGGTATGTTGTCCTCGCGCAGTCAGGTATTTCTATTACCTCGCAAGTCCTTGGTATACGCCTTGCTATCAAACTGTCAGAGCTTCAGAGAGGAAGTACCAGAGGAGTCCCGCAGATGCTCTCCGTCTCGGAAAAAAGGGACAAATGAGGTAGGCTGTATCAGGTGGGCTTTCCTCTAAAACTACCACTGTCAACCCTTAGCTGCATCTAATAATGGCTGGGATGATAACCATGAAAGCAGATGACCCCATTTCTCCTTTCAATTACAACTTCACCTAAACAGTTAATTTATATTTTCACACACTTCTTGTACCTCCTTATCTGAACTGTATGAAGGGTTTGTTTCAAGATTTAATCTACGCACAGAAATACTACACACATTCTAGATAATAATATCTTTCTAAGAAAAAACAGAGTGCAATGTAAATGGATAAAAGAGCAGCTTTTGTGGGTATAGTCCCTTTATATACACACAGCTGTCCCCTTCCCCCATATGTTTATATTTCATGGCACAGA
The DNA here is from genome assembly GCA_035583155.1 of Acropternis orthonyx. Classification (NCBI taxonomy): domain Eukaryota; kingdom Metazoa; phylum Chordata; class Aves; order Passeriformes; family Rhinocryptidae; genus Acropternis; species Acropternis orthonyx. Next base: position 50,242,809 of record JAWWEU010000040.1, on the reverse strand, counting down.
TTTTTGAGATTACCTTCCATTGAATGTAGAGTTAATACCACCTAAGAGACTGTTAATCATCATTGGCCACTGATTAGTTCTGCTGTGTTTGTAAGCCCAAGCATAAATCAGGAAGGGAAAAAAAAAAAGAAACTAACAACAAACAACATGGCATTGAATTAAAAAAAAAAAAAAAGATATTATCCTGAAAATCCTCGGTGTCTGTTCAATATTTATTCCTGTGCTGCCATAGTCACTGATGCTATCTGTGTGTATGTGGGCACAGACATATATCTGTTTCAGGGTGGCTGTGTCCTATAACCAGACCTCCCACTGGTCTCTGTGTTCAAGGATATATTAAAGCAGAAAACAGCCCAAACTGCTGACATGGGACACTCTTACCAGCAGTTCCCACAGTACTGATACAGCCAATGTCCAGGCAACACTGTCTGCAATGAGTTGCAGAGGTCTCTGCTTGCTCCAGGGCCCTGAGCCCACTCCAGCTATGCACTGGAGTAAGGGTCAACCTCAAAGTCCCTGAGGGGCCGGGCACAGCTCAGCTGCAACCTGTTGTAGTCATCACTCAGGGAACCAGCAGGGGAACCAGCAACTGTGGGCACAGGGGATAAGCATTGGGGCTGGTGGGGCAGGAGTGGATCACACAGGAACACAAAGAGGTCACAGGTCCATGTCAAAACATGTTGAAATACTCTCCTGTTTGGGCAAGGATGTTCTGGCACCCACACAAGGGATGCCAGGGAAACAGCAGCTTTCTCTGTGATAGAAACCACCAGCATGCAGAGCCCTGGCTGGGGCAGTCACCCCTGCACTGATCACATTCTAGGAAGGTTGGTTATCATCTACCTGAGCATTGCTCACACATGGGGTTTGCACGTGAAATGCAGACAGCACTGGCAGAGAGAAGGAACCAAGGAGCCTCAGCATCCGGGAGCCTGTTTGAAGTCTAACCTATAACTTGGAATTTTGCTTTCATTTCTGGGCATCTCTGATGTGGGCACATCTAAACAGCCCAAAATCCCATAACAAAGCAAAGATGCCTGTTCATCTGCTGGTTTTATGACTGGAGTCAAGCTCAGGGCTCTGAATCCTGCTCCAGAGTGATCCCTCTGGGCCTCATCCATACTCATACTCAGTGAATCCTACAGAGCCAGATCCATTCACTTCCAACCCAACTAACTCCAGCGCCCCAGTCTGCTGGGATCAGTGGCAGGCTAAACTCTGGGACTGGAGGCACTGACTCCTTCCCAACCTGACTGGTAGACCAACAGCCTTTCCTTTTGTGCTGGTATGGATACAACATTTTAATGGCTATTTGTGTCCAAGCTGCCTAGGTAACAAACAGGTGAGATGGCCTGAGGAGAACTTGCCTTAATGATGGAGAAAGATAGTGGAGGATATGGAGGAGGAGGAGGAGATTTGATTGCTGGCTTGAGACAGATGATTCACCTGGAGGCACGCCCCGAGGTTGCAGGTTTCTTCCCTCCAGCCTCACTCTTGCTTGCTGCTGCATTCTTCTGCTCTGTAAATGCCACAGGAATCAATGCAGTAGCTAATGTGGCATTTTTGACATTTGAGGGAGGATTATATTAGAAGTGAGTGTATAAATCTGCTTCATCAAAAGACTAGAGTTGAAAAGCAGATGCCACCTTGCAGCCCTTGCCTGGCTGGAATCTCCTGGTGGCAGGCTTCAGAGGAACAGGCCCCATGTGTGCAGGAAGCTATGGGGCTGTTGCAGCACTGGACAAGTCCAAGTGTGTACACAGGGAGGAAAAGAGGCACCCTGGCTGGTTGTGTTGTTTGCTTTGCACAGGTGATGATGCAGTGGTATCATATTCACACTAAATGCTAATTTTCTGCTTTGCTGGCCTCAGAATCGCCTACATTCATATCCTTCATTGCAGCAATTAAAGGGCTGGGTGCTCGAGTTGATGCACTTGCAATGAACGTGATTTAATCAGTGTGCAGGAGAGAGAAGAAGGAATGTGATTGCCTTGCTGTTGCTGTGGGAACATGTGAGAGCCCACGATGGGTAGGAAAGCCCCTATGCTGGTACACACGTACATCAGCTCCAGCCCCACAGTGGACTGGGGAGTACAGGTTTGCCACATCTTCCACTTCTCCATCTGGTCAGGAATCACTGTATGACTTCAGCAAAACATTGGAACAAATCACCTGCTCCCCTGCCTCATGTTTATATCCTGATACCACACTCAAAGGTGCCGTGCGTGGCACCGAGGTTCCCAGTTGATTGTGAGACAGGCTGAACATCACTTGCCTGTCCTCTCCAAAGGGAAGGCAGGGCAGAGGGAGAGGGCCACACTGCACGTGTAAGGTTCCCAGGTGTGCCTGTAGGCAGAAAGAGGAAATTACATAGGTCCCTGCTGTGAGACAACATCTGAGATTGCTCTGCACAGGTGAGCAGGAGAGTCTGTGAAAGTGCCAGGAAAGATATTAGCATGTAAGTACTTAAGCATTTACACTGTTTGCCTAAATCATAAACTTGTGCTGCTGGATGTGCTCACAGATCCCCTCTGCCTCTACAACTGGCTTAAATGTCCCTCCAAAGGGGAGCACAGGCTGTCACTTGAATCCTTGCTGCTTTGCTTTCCTTCCATGCAGCTCAGTGACCATGTTTGTGGGGAGGGGATCACCCTACTGGGATCCCCAATAGAGCTGTACATCTCCCTGCTGCTCTTACAGCACTGGGGAAGTCACAGCAGGTGACATGGACAAAAACCCACTGATAGGTGGAGTGGGAAAGGGTGCTGGGACTTCTCTCATTTTGTGCCCCATGTCAAGGGATTTCTACCTGCAGGGCCATCTTCAGGAAAGGAACATCTAGGAAGAGACCAAACTCAGGTAAAAACTGCAGGAGCCAGTGGGAGGGAAGCAGGGTATAAAAATGTTTCTGGGGCAGAGACAAGCTTCCGAGGACATAATTTCAGCTTCTCCTTGAATGTACCCCACTTCCTTCCTACAATCCCCTCTCCTTTTTCCATCCCTTTCTCTCCTAATCTCATGTATTCGGCTCCATGGAAGTCAGTCATAAGTCCCTGACATCTGATGTAGGGGCTACTTGTGCTGTTGGTCTCCTTACACATCTTGAGCCATATGGGTCCCTCAGCACGGGGGACTCATGGTTTTTAGGCCCCTTTCAAGTTCAGGAGTCACCACTGTGTTAATGCTCCGTGCCTGAGATGAACCTTTATGCTGAGCCAACTCCCCCAGTCCCATCCCCAGCTTACAGCACCACTTCTGCTACCTTCTCTGTCAAAGGGACTAATGCACGCCCCCTTCAGGAACTTTCAGGGTCTCAATGCTGTCCCACCCATAGGAAGGACCCCATGTCCCCTGACAGCCCATCCCACATTGCAAATGCTAAAAGGTAGGAAGGGGTGTGGGAAAACACATACTCCTTCTCCAGCTACTCCCAGCATTCCCTGCAAATGTCCTGAGAAGGAGCCCTTCTGTTAATGCTGCCTCTGAGAGCTGGAAAGCGAGACATTAGCTAACCAGTGCTGGGTCTGCATGGTACATGCCCAGGAACCAGCTCAGGGCATGTCAGTGTCCCGGGTCATAGACACAGAGTGAGGAGGCAGTGCCAGGTGTCAGGCAGGGATGTACTCAGCCCACAGGGCTGTGGACCACAGAGGACTGTCAAGACAAACCTGAGCTTGCTTTAATATAGATAATCCAGTCACTTAATTGTGAAAGAGTGGAAGGAGAAGGCTTGAGCATGAGCTCACCATCTGCATATGGGACATGGAACCACACAGGTCTGTGCCAGTGTAGTTTCCTGCTCTCTGTACCCAGACTGGCACGGAAAAAAACTAGCCTCTGATGACTTCACTTGCTGCAATTCTATACTGGAGACCACAAAGACTTGTCACATATCTGTCTTGCTCCTTGACTCTCTATTTCTCTGTCTGAATCATTTAATAGAATCATAGAGTGGCCTAGGCCAGAAGGGACCTTAAAGATCATCTAGTTCCAGCTCCCCTGCCATGGGCAGGGACACCCACTTAGATCAGGTTGCTGAAAGCCCCATCCAACCTGGCCCTGAACACTTCCAGGGATAGGGCAAGTCTCTGTCTCATTTCCCTGTTTCATGGCCCACACATTTTTTGCAGCAGTCAATAGTAGTAGTTACAGACAACACAAAATCAGGGAAGCAGCTGGTTTGGTTCTCTTCACCAGATCACAGATTTTGAATCTTTTCTCTAGATTGGCCCTCATATCTCAATGCTTGTCCTGCTCCTACCAGTGAATTTTGTCGCTGGCATTTGAACAGTTACCCTGTTTTTTCTGGAGGTTTTCGCAGTGCCACTGCTCTCTGGTCAGGCAGGAGGCAGGGTGGCCTTTGTAAGGCAATCCTGAGCAAACAGCCCTCCAGCACAGCTCCCCAGTACATCATAACTCCCCTGCACATGTGGACTGGGCAGATCAGAGTTGCCTTGTGTACACAGGACAGCTGTACAGCAAGGTTACAGAAGAGTGGACTTTGCCCAGCAATGGACTACAAGTTACACATACATATTTTTATGACCTTCTGCTTCCCAGACATGGGCCAGCCCGAAAGACAAGGTGGAGGATGAAGTAGTTAGAGAGGAGGTAGGTTCTTCCCTCCACTGAGCTCACAGCTCATGCCCAGCAGGACTCTGTCAGGCCCCATCTGACCTCCCTAGAGAGCACCTCTTCTGCCTAGGCTGGCACTCAAGAAGGGAGGACAGACAGAGCAAGCATAAGTGTGATTAATCACTTAAAAAAAAAAACTTAAAAAATCTGTCTATGACCAGCAGCATCTGAAGCAAGCTGTTATTTCTTTTTTCATCATGGACAAGTGGGCTTCCAGGGATCAGATACAAAGGCAGGGGCAGGAGATGCTTGCAGGGTGAAGGGGCCACATTTGGACCCACTGCACATCCCAACAGTCTGTGTCAGCAAGGGCTCCCTGGTGCAGAGGGCAGCAAGACTCTGGCTGGGGTGGACAGATAGGCAGTGAGCTCCATCTCCCTTCTTCAGAGGCATGGATGAGAAGGGAGATTTCTCCTTCACACTGGCCAAGCTTTGAGCTCAGCCTCTATTCCTCCTGCTGTGCACTAAAGACAACACAAGGAGGAGAGGAGCTAGAGATTGACAGTCATGAGAGATTTCTGTTGCTATTTAGGACAGACCTTTCTCCAGCTCTACTTCTGTCTTTCCTTCATTGTCTGTCTTTCCATCTTTTCCCTTCCTCCACCTGCAAACCCTTCCCTCAAGCCCAGTCCTCCTCCCTTTTGTCCTTATTCTCCTTGCCTTTTCAGTAAGTGAGAAATTAAATAAGCCTCTGTGGAGACAAACCCAGGTAGCCTTTGATTTCCTGGCTAGGATATCAGTGCAACTAAGGAAGATACACCTCCTAAAGATGCTGCATTTATTTTTATGTCAAGTTCAGCATGCAGCAGGTAAGGGTTTGGAAAGCATCCTTAGAGCCATGTGAATCCTTGCAATGAAAGAGGTCACTGTGAAGTCTCAGAGCACCTACATACCCAGGTACCTGCCACCTGAAGTGACAATAACCACCCTCTAGGCACTTCCCCACACAAAGGACAGGGGAAGGTGGGGTCTGGCCAACCCCAAGAGCTCCCCATCACTCTGGTGAGGTCCACCTGCAAACAGTAATATAGCAGAGTATAGAGTATCATACTCAGAGTCTTTGCATTTAGTGGATAATGAAGGAACCTGAAGGTAGTAGGAGTAACTTAAAGAAGGAAGGACTTGGAGGAAAGGTTTCTTTGCTTTACAGGATGTTCCTGGCTGGGGCTCTCCCTTGGTGTTGGTATCTTGTATCTGTGCCGTCAGAGTAAATAAGCCTTCTCTTGTAAGCTGCGTAGTAAATTCTGGTGCCAGCCAAACCTGCGTTCAGCCACTTGCAGTGGTTTGTTCCTTCTCAGTATGATGCTGCTGTATTGCTTTCACCACAAGCACCAAGGGCTGTGAATGCTTTCTTTGGGGACTCAATTCCAGGTACAGTGCAGCATCTGACCAAATTTTTTATTGCTTGTTCTCACTCCTCACATTGCAAAAGCAGCAAAGTTTCCTGTTACATTCTATGCCATGTTTCTGCTTGAAAGCTGACTTAATCTTTGTGTTTTCCTTTCCCTGTTAATCTCAGGATTAAGAATAAGCTGTGGAAGTATGACTTGAGCTTTTAGAAGTATTTTCTGCTTTAAAATAAATAAAAAAAAGAAAATAAATTAACCTGCAATGAGCAGTCCTTTTTATTTAGAACTGAATTAATGAATTTTAACTGAAGATGAGCATGTTTGGCATTAATACATGTATAATTATGCAAAACCACTGTTATGCCTCTAATGAAAATTAGATTTTACCACTGAAGCTGTGTTTGGCGATAGTGTATATCTTCATTTGTGCTATATTTATTCTTTTTTCCTAGCTGCATGACCTAGGATTACAGTTGCTATGGTGATAAGACAGTTAGTGAAGGAAGGAGTGGAAGGTAAGTTTATGTGTCTGCCTGTGCTGCGGGGGTGGCAGGGGAGGGGGCTGGCAGTCTCCTTCCCCCATGCTGTGTCTGCCTCCTGCTATTGCTGGGACTGAAAAGCACTACTGCACAGGCCATGGTATTCCCTCTGTAGCTCGGGGTGGGTGTTCAAGCAGCAGTAGCAAGTTGGGGTTTTTTTCCCCAACCATATATGTGCACGACCAAGCCATGGATTGCTGTGCTGGGACTGGTATTTTAGTGGGGTGGAAGGAGCCAATCCCCTGTGTGCCATCTCTGCTAATGGTCTTAGAGAGGCTTCGAGGTGAGGATGTTTGGGCTAGTGTGGCCCAAGGTAAAACCTCTGCCTTTGCTTCTGTATTTGTTGGCCTGCATTTTTGATGCTGCGTGCCCTAGGCTTGGAGCTGGAGATGTTGAGTGTATTTAAAAGATGTGTAGCTGTGGTAGACTTGGCAGTGCTGCGTTAACAGTTGGATTCAATGATCTTAAAGGTCTTTTCCAACCTGAGTGACTCCATGGCTCTAAGAGTATCACTTCTGTCTTCCCTGTACCTTGAGCTACATTACTATCCCTTTTGCTGTGGTTTGCCTTGTGATGCTTGCTACAGGAGAGGCAGCATCCCTCAAAACCCTTTCAGCAGCTACTGCCACCTCCAGAGGTGAGCAACAGGCTCAGTAGTGCAAGGTTTGTTTTAATAAGTAATTAAGAGTGGATAGTCTGTCCTTAGTGCTGCTTTCTTTATTGACAAGAAACATACACAAAGTGACATTCCCCTGAACACAGCTGCCCAAAACTCCATGTATGCCTTCTAGCCTGTGCTCTGCAGCCAAAGGTCTCCCTTAGTTTGCCCTATGTGCCTGCCTCTCCCATTCTGCTGCCACTGTCTTTCCCTGCACCCCTCCATCAAAACTACTCTCACCATTTGCTTTAAGCTCCTGGTAGAATCGCTTACCATGGAAACTCTCCTGCCATGCTTTGCATTTTCCCTAAAGTGAACTCTGCCTGTTTGCAACTTATCAACCATGCAACCACTTTAATGCAAGCAGACAATGCTCTTCTGCTCCCTTGGACAGGAGTAAGGAAAATGAGCCGTCTGACAGAGACAATCTTGTGCTTGTACTGTTCTCTCCCCTTGAGGAAAACTCTTCCAAGCCACTGAACCTCTGAGAAGAGGTTCTCTTTGTGCTCACAACCACCAGCATCCATCAGTGGCTGCACAAAATGCCTGTGCTCACAGAGGACTCCACAGCTGGGAGAGAAGGTGGAAAAACCTGATGTGCAATGCTCAGTGGTTACTAGAGAGCAGGGAGATTTGCTTGTCAGTCTCAAGGTAGGAGTGGGAGCTTGAAGGAGCTGTATTTCAGTCTGTTGGAGAGTTGTTGCCGTCCTCTCATGGAGTTACAGCTTTTCTAGCTCAGAAGCTGGGGAGAAGCTGCTTATGTGCTCCCCTAGCATGAGTGTCTTTCCTCCAAATCCCAACTATCATGGCAGGTGCTGAGGGCAGAACAAACCTGTGAGCTGCTTCCCACTGGTCCTGTGGGACTGCTCAGCAAAGTAAACTTGCTTGCATCTTCTTCAAACCATAGGCCTCAGCAGAGCACACTGCCCAGCTTTCCCCTTGAGGACTGTTTCAAAGTGTTGTTAAATGTTGTCTGGAAATCAAGAGCGTGCTTCTGTGTGCAAAACCTGAAACAGTAAGAAAGAATAAAGAGCTATACAAGCAGATGTGTAGCTAAGACAGAGGAGAAGGAGCAAAACAAGCTCCTCACATTTCTGACTTCCCTTCCTGAGTCAGGGAAAGCAGCCAGGTGGGAAAAGAAATAGCTCTTTCTCTTGGGAATCCCTGCTAGTAAAGTCCTGCAGCTTCAGCTGTGCTATATCTTGAAATGCCCCTGAACAACAGGCACAAGCCTCTGCAAGGGGAACCAAGCAATATGAAGGATGATGCTTCATCTGCTTTGGAGATGTTGGTGATATTGTCGGCCTATGCCTTGCATCGAAACTGTTTCCATAAGAAAAAGAGCTTTGGTCATTGTTATGGGAGACTCCCTTCTGAGGGGAACAGAAGACCTCATATGAAGATCGGAGCCACTTCTTAGGGAAGTTTGCTGACTTTGTGGGACCCAGGGTAAAGATGTGATAAGAAAGCTTCCTACCCTGATATGGCCCTCAGATTATCATCCATTACTGATTTTTCAGGTAGGCTGTGATGAAGTTAGAAGTTCAAGGGCAATCAAGAGAGACTTTGGGGCTTTGGGATGACTGGTTAAGGCATCAGGAGCACAAGCAGTGTTCTCATCTATCCTTCCAGTTGCAGAGAATGATGAGGGAAGAAACAGGAAAAGCCAGCAGATCAATACCTGTCTCCAAGCTTGCTGTTCCTGGCAGCATTTTGGAGTTTTGATCATGGATCAGTTTACATGACATCAGGCCTGCTGATGACTGACATGGTACACCTGACTCAAAGGGGAAAAAAAAGATCTTCACACAGGAATTAACCAGACTCATTGAAAGAGATTTAAACTAGCTTAATGACAGTAACAATAGAGTTGGATGGTTATGGGTAGAATATGGCTTAGTGGTGGACTTGGCAGTGCTGGATTAATGATTGGGCTTGATGATCTTAGAAGTTTTTTCCAACCTAATCGATTCTGAGATGAAGCTTTCCAAGCCATGATCATCTTGCAGCCAATGCCTGAGGTGAATGCCCAGTAAAGGTAGATTTATTGCATGACCCCTGGGGGTTCTGGTTAATGCATCAGGTTGCCTTCTAGTAGCAAGTGCCAGATGTTGGCAACCCTTAGAGGGGAGGCATTAAGCCTCTCAGGCTTAGTTATGCTATGGGTCCAGTCCAGGTCAGCAATATGAGTCATAAACACCAGGCTGAGATTTGGAAGGGTTCTAACAGCTTTGGGCTTCAGGTCAGATCTGCCAGTGACAAGCCAGAAAAAATCAATACAGTATTAAGAAGTGTCTTCATCATCCTCTGACTTTTCTCATCTCCTCCCTTAGTCTTCTGCAGCTCTGTACTGAGGTGGGTGACATGTGTGTGCATGCAAACTTGCAGTGCCTCTGCCAGCTGGTGGAAGGCAGTCTGGATCTCTTCTCTGGAAGAAAACCTGCTGGGGAAAAAAATACCAACAGATTATTTCATGGTTTTCCCCCCCCCCCTCCCCCTGCCTTCTGTAAATATTCATCATAAGCAGTTAAAAGGGAGCAGCTGCAGAGGATGAATCCTGAGTTGTCATTGTCCTTTGTCAGCAGGACAGCTGAGTCAGCACTCAAATATCCTTCCCCTCTCTCTGGCCCCCTGCCACCTCCATGCTGCTGGGGGTTTATAAAGAGCTTATAGACAGGGATGTAGCAAACATATGCTGTGCCTGTAATCTCAGATGAGTTAGTCAGGTGCTTAAGGACAGAAGCAGCTACCAGCGTAGGAGCAGTTGTACTGATGCAAGGTGTTCATGGGGCAGGATTGCATTGCCATCACAGGTTTGGCCTCTTGGAGGGAGGAGCAGGCAATGGGGTCAGAAGATGTTTCAGTCTACTTTTACATCTTCAGACATCAATGCAGCAGCATCACAGTTCTTTTGTTCAGTCCACATGGGTGCCATCAAATGCAGGCATGTTGCACAGAGGGCCAACAGGTAGCCAGGAGTTCTGTGGATGGAGCCACGAGGGTCCTGTGTGCTTGATAGAGAAATGAGAGAGGTGGGAAATTCTCCTGATTGCAGGACAAAAGGAAACAGTGGCATGTGGAAAGGATGCAGCTGGCTGATGAATTGCCCATCTGCTTTGGGATCCAGGGTAACTGCAGTATTTACAGGCAGGTTATTAGCCACAGAGACTATCAAATAGGTAGCAAATTGGGGTGTGGGGGGGTGTTTTGACATTTTTGCTTTGTTCATCTCAAGAGCCACGAGATGTTGTAGTGTCCCTTTACCTGTGCTCCCAGGGTGTCCCAGGTCACTAAGCTTTCTCTTAGACTCAGCTCTGAGCCATGAGGGATGTGTTGTGTCCTTAGCCCCATGGGATGGTGGGAAGGGTGTTGGTTGAGAGCTGCAGTTGGTTCTCAAGAAGGACAGACAGATGCTGCATGGTATCTCACTGTCACAGCGTGGTTATTCTCTCCTGACAGGCTGTGCTCCCTTGTGCATGGAAGAGATGGAGGGTGGATGGGTAAACAGATGCAGTGGGGACATGGCTCTCCATGGGGAGCAGAGGCAGTGTCCAGTTCCTACATCCTGACTGACAGTCTGCTGCCCTGCTGCAGTTTGACTCTTGGCAGCTGAAATCAAACCCAGAATGACCTGGTGGTTTTAATACCTAGGGCATAGTTTGCCTGCCTAAATTTTTTGCCTTTGTCCAAGAAATCATGGCTTCTCTGAACTTGCTGCTGAGAGTGCTGGATGAGGCTGCTCTGACCACCACAAGGGAAAGTCTGCTCATCTCTGCAGCTGGTGGTATCCAGAGGCACACTCCCTCAAACCTGTGGCAAAGTCATATGGACCTATTTTCCTAAGTTCAGTTTTTCCCACTAAGACTTTCTTCTCACATATGATAGGGTGAAGAAGGGTGTATGTTTTCTGTTTGGCTCTCCTTTTTGTTTGAGGTAAAGTTCACAGCCTGGAGGTCTGCTGTTAGGGATTTCATCTGCAGGGGCTCCTGCTGTGACTGGGTGATGATAATCTCTAACAGGCAGCTCTGAAAAGCTTCACCAAGGGATTGAGGCCCTTCAGACACAAGGTTTTATTGTTATATAGGTAATTTTATACACAGCTATTGTGGATGTGGCATCAGACATCTTACACATCTTTGAGGCAATCCTGTTGCTGATGACTTGTGTACTTGGTTTTGCATTTCTATTCCTTCTTAGCTGGCGGGAAAGAAGCAGCTGCAACACCTCAACCTGTTGATTTTTACAGTGCATCTATTCTTGTTATCTGGAGAGTGGGGAAGAAGAAAGGGATGTAGGAGAGACAGATGGAAAATGAGGACTGTAGTCAGCTTTAGTTCTTCTTAAATAGCACTTTGCCAACCAGGGCAATCACTGTGTTTCTATTCTGCTTCATGAATTTGTTTGTGATTTGAAGCACACAGATCACTTTACTCCAATTTTTAAAAACAAATCAGGATTTAAAGTTAAATCCATGTGAAAGATGGGGAGCCTTTCTTATCTCCAAAATCAAGGGAGAGGGCTCACAAGTACCTACCCAGTAATGTACCCTCCAACACTTATACTCACCACTAATGAAAGTGTTCAATACCCTGAGACTCCAGCTGAAGGCAAATAATTTGTGCTGATGTGTCGATGGGTGTTGGAAGAATTTGATATCTGTTTTTCCTGTATCCTTTTAAAGCTCCTTTTTTTGTTCCTCTTTGGCTCTTGTGTATCAGGATAAACTCTGGTGGTGAGCCTTCCAAAGGTGAGACAGAAACAGCACTTCAGCTCTCCCTACATCAGCCTCTTTGTCATGTGTGAAGTACAGCACCTCATTCAAAGGACATCTAATTAAATTAAAAGATTGCAAGCTTGAAACTAAGCTCCAGATCATTGCTAAGTAAAAGCATGCTGTAAAACTAACTTCCTGTCCCAGCATACCACCAAAAGCAAGATCTCTACAAGATCCATTTGTGTTGGACATATGAGAACTGACTGAGAAAATTGAGAGGGTTCAGAATGAATAATATTTACTGATATTATGCTAAACCCTACACTTCAGTTCCTTGGGCAATTCTATTTATTAGGATCATGATCAGACTAACATGGAAAATGGATGCTTCTGCATCACTTACCTTCTCTGTAACATCTGATAGTGGCCACAGGGAATTCAAACTGTGTAAGGGACTTGACCTGGGATGGCAGCCCCACACTTTGCCAGGGAGTGGCATAACTCCTTAACCCTTGCTCCTTCCTTACTTGTGCCTGCCAGTGATGTTTACAGGAACATTAAGTGAACCAGAGGGTTGGCTGATCCATGACAATGACTTAGAGCTTCCCCTTATAGGAGTGAGCAGCTGGCAGAGTAAACAGAGATTGTAAAGTTGTAACTGGGACCTCCTGTTGGCCAATTTGTACATCTCACCCTCAGGGGCTGGCTGGAGTGCCTGGGGAGCGGGGGAACCCTTTTCAGAGGTGATGCTGCTTCCTATTCTGGCTCTCAGCAGCTCCCTGGGAACCAGAAACAGCTTCCATGCTGGGGCACCAGGGACGTTTCTTAGGTAAGCTTGATCCCACCAGGTCAAAAAGTAAACAAAATAGCCTGTGCTTTGGGATACCAATAATTCAGGAGGGAAGGCTGAAATAACTAAATATCGGTGGCTCATTAGGTAGATTCTGAAAGGTGTCTGTAATGATCCCACACCAGTACGAGGTGGGGGAGAAGGGAAGGAAGGTAAATTGAGGGTGGTGAGAGCAGATATAACGTTGAGTAATGGTGTGGGGCTGAGCGTGGGAAACAGAGCCTGTGGATCAGCAAGGGATTAGTGCTTTATTAGCCTCTGGATTAGTGTCCCAGGGCCAGAGACTGCAGAATAGACTGTATTGAATTATTCCTTATCAGTTGGTGCTGACTGACTTGTCTGTCCCGGTAAGCTCCCTGACTTGGGGAAGTATTTTCTGTGTTCAGGATGGTATTGCCATAGCTTGGAAAGGGATGGCTTTTAGCAACCGAAAAAAAAAGCTACATGGAGAAATTATAAGAGGGCTTGGAGCTAAAAGAGTCACACAGTAGTTGCTCTTCCTAAAATTGGAGGGGTGCTCTTGTATCCAGATCAAGTCGCTCAAGACATAGATGGAGATCTCCAGTCTTTGATTGTGATAGCTTTGATTCCAGCCCTTTTCTATGTTCCTATTTTTTTCTTCAAAGGTGAATTCAGACTAGTCAAATCTACTTTGACTACAGGTCTAAAATGTCTGGGAATATAATTTTAACCACAGAAAACAGTCACATTATTGATATATCTGTGAAGGAGGAAGAGAAACAGACTGTAAAAAAAGGGGCAAGTATACCTGAAGCCATCTTGTATTTGTGCTGTGAGGTCGGAGGAGGCAAGGGCAGAGACAAAGGTGGCAGAAAGTGATAATGCTTCAGCAGGGGATGCACCTCACTGTGAGCCAGCAGAAGTTACTCAACAGACAGGAGTGTGGTGATGAAATGCCAGCCCAGGCATCCTTTTCACTTTTCACCACTAAATATGCAACTTGCTCTGGGAAAAGGATGTGCAAACTGCTTTGCCTGGCAAATCTCTGGTTGGGAGGAAGGACGAATTATACTTTGTGTTTCTACTGTCCTATGTTTATTCAACCTTCTGAGCCTGCTGAAGGTACAAAGAGGCACGGGGCTACCTGTAAGAGGAGTGCTGGTTCCAGTGCTGTGACAGGCCACTGAAAAGTGCTGTGTATTGTAAAGTAAAGAAAGGAAATTCCCAGTGCAGGGCTACTACCCTAGGTCTGTTAAATACCTTTAAGTCCTGCAGTATCAAAGCTGTTACACTAATGTTTTTAGCCCTTGTTTGCAAAGGAAAGCCTTTCCATGGGAAAAAATTACATTTCCATGCAATTTGAGGCTTGAAATGGCAAATCACCAGAATTGAGGCTCTTGAGCAGAGCTGACTCACTCAGACATCCATCATCAGATATTTCAGAATGAAAAGCTAGTCACTTGAGTATGTGAAATTTGTTGTGATGTAAACATGTGAGAGCAGGGCACTTGCAGGCAATGAGGAGAATCAAGAGACACCTAAGAGCAAGGTTCCTGCCTGTAACATGCATTTTGCGATGAAGAATGCAACAGCGAGTTTCTATATGAGTAACAACAATTGGCATTGTAGTTTTGCATGAGTGTGGTGGCCTGTCAGCAACCTTTGTGCAGATCTCCAAGCTCCAGTAACTAGAGGGGATAAATGCACATTAACAACCTAATGTGGTCCACATCTGGAAATATAGTTCCTGCCTTCTCCACGCAATCACACTGGCATATTTCCATCATGCTGTTAACCACAGCACTTAGAGTGAAAGCAGCCATGTCGTGTAGCCTGACTGGCCTCTCTCAGAAACCTTACTAAGTGCCCCTGGCCTAACAGAAGTGTTAAAAGCAGGTTTGTGCTGGGGTTATGCTTCACCTGGCTCTTGAGAAATACTAATCTTCACCGGGCTTCAGTGATTGATGCTCAGCTGGGAGACATTTGAGGAAATGCAGGTGATTCAAAAATGAGTGTTGATCACACGTTGGGTATCACTTGAGCCCTCTCTAATGCTAGTAGACACATTTTGCTGTCAGAGCTACTATATTTTTATTTAGATGTAAACCCAAATTCTGGCTTGTTCATGATGCTGCAGTGTTTTCCACACAAGTTTGAGGGCAATTCTCAGTGTTCCTCTAAATTTTACCTAGAGAAAGTAGCATTCTGCTGACTTGGCGTTTGTTCTGTAATTCAACTAGAACAGTTACTTTTCATTTTCCTCTCTCTGACTCTGCTATACAGTTTTATTATGTGTTGTTATACAACTTAGTTCTGATGTGAAGCCAGCTATATTTCAGTTAGATGAATGATCCCTTTATAATATGCATATATGTCTGCAAAGCACTTAGGATAAAAGATGCTAAGAAATCCAAGTTATTATTTTGCCTTTTTCTGGGTTTTGCTTTGTCACATGCTATTTAGTAGCTCTGCTGCTGTTCTGTCTCAATGCATTGTTGAATGAAGTGTTCTGAACGTTTGGGGACTGCTGGCATATTTTATTAATTGCCTTTTACAGGTTGTTTTTTTGTTTGTTTTGAAACTCCTCATTTCACAGACATAATGAAAAATAAATGTTTTCAACTAAAGTTTTAGCCACCAAGGCAGGGAGGGAAAGAAAGCTCAGCAAAATATTTGGCCAATTTTAAGCTCAGTTTTGGGGCTGATGTGATACCAGAGACTCCTCACAGTTGGGGTGTAGGGTACAGGAATAATAATAACTGGAAAGGAGCACAGTGTTCTAGGAAGGATAAAACAAGCAAGTAACTCACCTGGGTCTCTGACAACTTCTCAAAGAAGGGCTTTGTATGCTGAGATTTGTTCTGACAGCAGTGTTTTGAAAATGTTTAGGACCCTTGCCATCACTTTTCTTCTAAGTCTGATTACCTTATGTGACATATTCTCAGCTGCTGTAAATTGCTGCCACTTCATCAACTTCACTGACATCTCACCAGTGTACATCAGCAAAGGATTGGCCCTCTGCATCCAGACATGTTGTCTTGAGCTGGGCTGGGATCTCATCACAAGTCATTACGGGCCTGATGAGAGAGTGCTGAAGGGAAGACATAGGGTTATGATAGACTGAGGTGAAGACTGACTCAGTAAATGGAACTCATTTATTTTTGATTTATTACTAATTCCAGTTTCTCTCTGTGATTTTTTCTTAGGACATATTATCTTCTGAGACAGAAAATCTTGTAGCTATTGAGACTTTTGTGCAGGCCTTTTTAAGAATGGGGATGATACTGGTTTTGATGTTCTGGCCAGAACCATTGTGAGCAACTGCATTCACCTCACCAAAATTCCCTTTGTAGCTACCTTTAAAACTCAAATACTCATCTCTGCTGCTTGTCATAAGACTGTTCTGATACTTTTGTGCTGCAGTGTTTTATCATAATTCAGGTATAAGACTTTCTCTCTGAAAGACCATTTGAAATGTCCTTTGGTATCCATTAGTGTGAAATGTGCCATTAAAATGTAAATCATGTCACTGGCTGTCAAGGAGCACCTGGCCTTCAAAGAATGTCCTGCCACATTACTGATGGAGGGTGAGAGGAGGCCAGCAGGGCAAGGCAAAGGAGACATTGGATTTTTCATTTCACTTAAAGGGCTCTTATTGGCAGGGGAGCATTTAATACACCCCTAGGACTGGAGCATCTGAAAGCAAGAGCATAGTGCTGCTCAGCTGGTGTACGTGGGGAGGAACACACTGTTGCCCATGTGCCTGTAACACTGCACAGGCAGTGCCCTCTCACCTACTAGGCAGGCAGTTCTCCCTGTGGATAATGATTCCCACAAGCACAGAAGTCTTTCACTGTCTGGATTTGAACAGGCACTGTCTTTTTCTGTAGTTTGGGAGTTTGAACTAGAAAGGCTTCCCCTCACTGGTAGCACCAGGGAGCGCCGTGCTGGGGCTCCCATCCTGGCTTGGTAGGAGTCGGCTCAGGCAGGCACCCAACCATCATGGTGAAGGTTTTGCTTTCCTATTCCAGCCCTGAGCAAGCTCATTTGACTGCACACAACATTGGTGTGTCTTCCAATGTGCAAAGTAATATTTTCAAGGGCTATTGATCTTCTCTATGAGGGCATTGGCTGACTTGCCCAGGAAGATCAGGTACCACTGTCCAAGCCAATGATGGGCCAATACATCTCAGGATCCAAGGGCAGCTCACCATTAGATGGCTGGTGCTATGAAACAGCCACTGAGAGCTTCAGTTTGAAAATATTGTGACTTGGTTTTTGGTGCAGTTTATTTAGGTGGCAGGTTGCAAAGGTCAGACTAGGGCATCTCTGAGCCCATTACAGAATGTTCTGGGTCATCTCTGTAGTGTTTTAAGTTTAAAACAGAAAAAATAGATAAAACTAAAAACTCAAATGTATTTTTATCCAATCTGAACTCTAATCCATAATATTCATCCAATAAGTGTTATTACTGAGTAAGCCTTTGTGTTGAAAAGCTGTATCTTTCACTGAATGGTATCACGTTCATGTCCTTTCAACATATTTTAAGTTTTGGTTGCCTGTATGTCAGGTGGGTGGATTTGCTTGTTAGCACTTCTTCAAGGCTCCCAATGCAGTCATGAGTTTTATCAATATGAAGTGCTACCATCTACAGCAAGTATGGTCATCACAAGAAAGACTCTGTGAACTGAGGATTCTTGCTATGTGGTCCTGGAAAAGAAATCCTTATCTTTTAGGGCAGACACAGGCTTCAGGCTGTCCTTAGGCTAAAGGAAATAGGTTCAAGCCTTACTAAATGGAGCATTTCCTGGTGACATCGGAGAGCAAAAAGTGGGCTACTTTGCCTTTATATCATGTATGTCTTGAACCTACCAGCGCATGTACAGATAATGTGCAGGTCTTTAGGCAAGAATCCTGATTCACTCAGATTTGCAAATGACTCTCTAAGGGACTTTGCTTGAAGCCATATGACCTTGAAAGTAGGCTACCCTTAAAACATACTGCTTAATGTCTAACTGTTAAACTTGTATAGATGGGCACAAGTGCAGACTATGCTATGAATGAGGATTGCTCACCCTGTTAAAAGTCAGACTTATCCAGAAAGGAGCCTTTTCCCTTAGCAAAAGCATTTTCCACCAATATTAGGCATGTCCATCTTACAAGGAGATGTCACAGCTGAGACAAAGAGGATTTGAAAATATTATTCACACTCACATGTGTGAAGCACATTGTATAAAGATTTTGCTGCCGTGCATCTGCAGTGTTTGCTCATTGATAAAGCTACACAGACTATTTAGCAATGACTGTTACACTCTTCCTAATACTGTGTGTGCTACTAATATGCCAAGTGCTATTAAACAACTCGGGTGTTGTCAGAGACCGATTTTTATAAGAGCTGCAATATCCAAATTTTGGTGTAATGAGGCTCCTAATCATGTGTAATATAATCCCTCCTTGTCAGGAGAACATATTGTGCCTCTGAAGTAAACATTTCTGCAGAAGTGGAATACTGTCTTATACTTTCTTTCAGCCAGCTAGCCCTTATGACTACATGACTGGTGTACATGTGCATACAGCATGGAGAATTGGCCATGCCTTTGTAGTAATGATTTTAACTAGCTTTGCATCCAATTTTGAAGCTTTCTAAATCCCCTCAGTAACAAAGTCCATTTTCTTGATTGTTTGTTTGTGTGATATGTGGCCAATAAACCATATTTTTGGCAGTCAAAAGCCATTTTGATGAAAGGAAATCCTAATATCAACTCTGCTGTTTGCTTTTTGCAAATGCCTCTTTCTCAAGCTGTATCTCAAAAGTGACTTGGCCTGAAAGCTCTGTTTTGCAAGAATCCTTGATGATATGCTGACATAAAGCATGACTTCAGATCAACTTAGGAAATGCTTTTTTTTTTTTTTTGAAGCATTTGCCAAGGCCTTTTCAAATTTTTGTAGAACTCACTGGCTGCAGACTGTAAAGGTAGAATTTTCCAGAGCATCTGGCACTTATCTAACTTTTCTGATCCATACCTGCTTGGATCTCCACAGAGCAAAGGCTGGACAACAGCAAAGCCTCCAAGACCCTATCCAAAAGGTGTACAGTAGGCTGGTGGTGCTAGGCTATGGAAGGGCAACTGAAGTTCCCAAACTGCCTAAGCCCTGCCTGTTGGTTAAGAGAGCTGGTAGTTGTTTGAGCTGTACTCTTGCAGATAGTTAAATTCCACTAGCTGGACCACTTGGGTCCAAATGGGTTATATGTTCCCCTAGGACTGCCTGTAAATTTGGTGAGCTCTGTCTGAGCCCTTCTCCCTTGACAGAGGACTGCTGCTTGCCCTTTCTGACAACTAAAATGAGTTACAAGCTTCAGTTTTCATAGGGATGCAGAGGAAGAGCATTAATGATGACATGGCGTCCCACCAGGGACTTTGCTGAAATCTGATCCAGGGCTTTACCCTTGGGCCTGCAGCATACCTAATGCAGAAGGTCTAAGTCAAGGACACCTGAAGTCCACGGAGACTGGTTTGTCACACTCTACAAACCAGGGATCTGGGCCCCCTGTGAAGAGACTGCACCCCTTCTTAACCTGCTCTGTGCATCTTTGCAGTGCTGTCAGCTAATCTGGGAATGTGACACTCTTATACAGTAAAATAAAACAAGCAAATGGAACTTAGGGTTTTTTCCTGCACTAAAGTCACTTTGAGCCACAGAGAAGTGGGAATTACCCACTTGTAGAGCTGGACCTGGGATAGTGATTCAAAAAATATCAAGGGTTTGCTCTGTCCATTGCACCAAGGCTGGAGCTGGACTATATTTCCTGCTGCCACTGAGAACAGCATCTGGCCTATTCCAATTGCAAATTACATCCCTTTTGCACAAGATTGTGTTAATTAATATCAATGATGTCTTCAAAGGAAAAATGAATGTCTAAATGCAGATCACTCTAGATCTCTATACTAATGTCCTGCACGCAATTTTTCTGCAAAATGGATTCAGGAAAATGTTCCTTGGGCTTTAACAGTCTTGGAAATAGCTTCAACTGAAGTTGCAATGCAAGGACCAGCACAAGGGTCTGCAACGGTGTTGAAAATATTGTCTTTTCCTATGTGTTATTGACAGTGTATCTTGTTGATGTTGCTAGATCAAAAAAGCAATGTTATTTTTAAAAACAGCCATATTGTAGGGGGAAAAAAAGTCTCCATTTCCTCTCATGCACCAGCTTCTAGCCAGGAATATATAGACTGAACTGGAGAAAGAGGGTTAGGGGAGTGTAGAAGAAGGGAAATTATGAGTGTACAGATTATATTCTGTATCTCTTGTGCCTCAGATGTTACCCTTCACAGCATTGCACTGTATCCCCTACAGCTGTGCTTTGAGCTGAATCAGAAGCTGTATGAAAGCAGCCTGGAGTACTCTTTCTCTTAATAAGAGCTGAAGCATACCTAGCCTGCTTTTCTCTTGCTTTCCCTACCTTCCCTTCTAGCAGAAGAGAAAATATGAAATTGAGTGGGTCTGCTTCCCTGAATAATGCCCTGAAGCCTTCCTGGATCTTGCTGGTTTGCCCACTCACATCCCAGTACTACAGTTCAGATGCAGGAACAGTCTCCCCTCCCCCTAGGAAACAGGAGATGATAGGAAAAGCCTGTGGTATGACATGTGAGCCAAAGACAGGGACTGCAGATGTCACCGGTTCAAGAACCAAGAGGACATCCCCACTGGCAGTATCTGTGCTTAGTGCTTCCTGACTACGCGTTGCTGCCGGTGGAAGTGGTTGGTGCGCTGTGGTCAGTAAGTCACTGGTGACTCCAGCACCGCCGCCTCACACCCCGTCAAGTTTGCTCACTGTAACATAACTGAGATTTCCCTCAGTAGCGGGAGGAAGCCGAGCTGCAGCCCTTACAGACGTACACTCGGTAGATCAAACCACAGATAGGAAGTCTCTGTGATGAGAACACGGAGGCGCTGCCATCTCTGCAGGTGCTGTGCCATCAGCTGGCTGCCCTCAGCGGTGCCCAGCTGCCTGCCCACCCGCCACAGTCGCCTCTGGGAGCCAGTCTGTGTGGCTGCACTCACACCTCTGGCTGCGGGTTGGGCAGACCCAGAGGAACAGGGAGGCAAACAACCCTGTGCCACGTCTGCAGATGTCAATGAAAAGAGTGTCCACTGGGCCAAAGGCAGAGAGGCTTTCTTCCAGTCTGTACTGCTGCTGTCCCCTTCTCTGGGGATGGCACTGTCACCACAACCTATCTCTGCTATCTCATTGCCACAGTCAGTGTGTTGCATGGTGCAACACAGTCCTTCAAGTCCAGACATTGGGAGACAGGGCTCTGAGAAACAGAGAAGCAAGGTCATCACTGCTGGCATAGCTAGGGCTGAAAAAATGTCAGTGGGGGAAGTGGCTTAAAACATGGGAAAGAAAAGAAATTGATCTTCAGTTCTTTGGCAGGAGATGATGTGGCTCTTGTGTGGGTTGGCCTTTGAGAGTGTGTAGCATCAGGGGACTGACAATTTAGACATGGTTCTTCTCTTTGCCAAAGGGACATCCGACTGTGTTGTTCTTGGACTTTTTCTTTCAGCTCCACTCATCTCCCTGGGTTTACAATGAGGTGTGCTTCCCACGTGGAGTGTTTTATCAGGCTAAATTCAATGATGCCAGTGATGGCACAGAGATAATGAAAGGCATTAAAATAATGAGGCTAAAATTCAAAAAAATTTGTGTAGCACAAGGGAGTTTCAGGGAATGCACTGGAAAATCACCTGGTTACACTCCTCTCTTTAGTCTGAACTGCATTCAGAGAAGTATGTTATGGTGTAACTCTCTGTGTGTGTATTTTATTTATTTATTTATTATTTTTATGTATTTATACATATATTTATCAATTATTTCAACAATGTGGAAAAAGAAAATGTTGCTGGACATCTCTAGTGTCTGTATCAATTTCTGTATCCTTTGCAAAGTAAGGACATTGAATTTTTTTTCTTCCCCAGAATGTAGCTAGTAGTAATCTTCCTCTTGTCATCTAATCAAAGGTAAATCTTCTGTTTTGCTTAGTAATTGAAATTGGCATTTTTGCATCTGCTGCTCCTGGGCACTGCACCACAGGAATCAATATCACATGTGACAGTAACAATTGATTTTGCAGGCAGTGGCACCCACACTGAGGATTTCAGGCCTCCGGGATCAAATACCTTGAGAGAGCAGTAAAGTCATTTTAAATCAGGAATTATCACAAGCGTAACTTAATTATACTGTGAATTTGGCACCATCCCAGGCAGCACCTTGAGTGGTCCTATGCTTATTGCTGGCATCGGTAGTGAGAGCTGAGGATTATAACCTGGGCACATTCTCAATGTACAGAGGTACAACATATGCAGCTGCAGGTTGGAGGTGAACCTGAGCTCGGTGCTGGGCTGCTCCTCACTCAAACACTGGTACCTGGCTGAGCTGGGAGGGACAAGACAGTCTAACATCTGAAGAAAGACTGAAAGGGTTGGGAAGAAGTTTCGTCAGTTGTCTCCTTTTACTGAAACAATGTGTGAAGGTCCCTCAGGAAGATTATTCTTAACTATTATTAATGAATTAACATCAATGGCAAGATCATTGGACTTACAGATGCTGCTTTCTTCCTCCTTTGTTATGGTGGCAGAAGCTTTGTCTGATGAAATGTGCAATACATGGCTCTTTCTTAAATTTCAATTTCTAGTCTTAATGTGATTGCAGAAGATCACAGCATTTGGTGGTATATCCCAGGCTTCCTTAAAGCAGGGGAGGACAGATAAATGAAAGTTGGAGAGGCAAGAGGACATCCAGAGATGTCTGGATCAAACCAGGTAATGCTTCTACTGTTTTCAGCACTTCCAATCTAAGAGGCTCCTGACATGCTATTCTTTTGCACATATTGGTACTATGCAAAATGTCCTCTTCAGATGAAGAAGCAGGGATTAATGAGCCACACAGAAACACTAATTTGTCTGGGTTAGAGGAGATTAGTTTTGCTTAGACCATTAACATAATTAATCTTGAGACTAGAAATGTTCATCTGGTATTTCAGACTCAATGGGTTTTTTTCAGCAGTTGTAGCCCAACACTATTAAATGAGAATTTTGAATTACATGTTTTATTTTAAAATGTAATTTCTGTTCCTTGAAAGCATTCAGAAGCTACAGTTATGTAGAAAGAATGGTAATATGTAATTTCTTTAATAATTTATCCCACTATAGCGTCTTGAAGGATCCCAAAGTGGTTAGTTCATCTGACAGCTTCAAATCAAGGGCTGCATATAAGGTTTTCTATGTTAAGGGACAGAAGGGAACAAACACCTTCAAATAAGTTGCAGATCTGTAATCCTTGGTTGGGTCTGTGCCCTCCTGTCCCATCACGCTGTCTAGGGAAATATTTCTGTCTTTTAACTTTTCCTCTTTTCACCATTGCTAAGTTTTCTATCTCTCATAATAAAAAAAGAGCAGAAGTCAGGCCATTTGAACCATTTGTGGACATCAGGAGACGACTGCTATGGGTCTTGGAAAGTACTCAGAGTGAGAAACCTGCTGCCTGTAAGGGACATATAATTACAGTGTACAAGGTTCTTGTCCAGTTAGGGAAAGCCATTGTCCTTGCATTTTGTGGAGCAGTAACTGGCTTGGAGGAGAAACTAGAAAAAGAAAAAAAGTGAGGCTGATGAGAGAGAGTCCATCTCTACCCCATGAGACTCCTAAGATTGGGTATGAAGTTGCACCTGTTTGTGCAGCTTTGCACCTCCAACCATGAAATAGTTTTCTTTCCTTATCCAGTCCTAAGGTTTGGGATTGATGCAATACAGTTAGTTCAGCTTGCAACCAGCTTGACTTTTAAAATTCTCTTTCAAGACTTCTACAGTTACAAACATATCTGAAAAGGTATAAAATATTAAGGCAGTGGTGTTAAAATGAGTGTGCAGACTGAAGCTGTAATAGGAAAAAGCATTTGTAAAAATGTTATTGGGATATAGTTTGTGTTGTTCTTTGATTTGGTTTAAGGGAGTTCAGAAACTCTTCTGGAAACATTTTTTAATGTGGAGCTGCTAAGTGAACTTGTGCAAGCAATTTTCCAAAATGGAGCACTGAACTTTATAACCTTAGACAAGGGGTTTTATTTCCAGCTCGTTGAGAGGAATGGGAAGAGCAGCTTTCCTTCCGACATTTACTTTAATTCATAAAAATTACAGGCATCTGTCAAAATATCCTAAATTGTGGAGGAGGTAGGAACTGGGCCATGGAAAAAAATTAATGTTGAACAAAAATATTTGCCAGTAGTTTTACATGAGAAGGAAAAAAAAACTGTATAAGCTGCCGAAGAACAGGCTGGCTGTGGGGGTTTTTTGCGCAACCATTACTGGCTCATTACTTTATGAAGTTAGGGGACTAGCGTCAGGGTAATTTTCTTTGTACTTGCTTGCTCTTCATCATTTATACATCATCCAATCCTGTGGCCATTTGACCCTGGCCATGTCCTGCCCTTTTGATGGGGGTTGCTTTGATTTATTTCAGGCACCTTTATGGTTAGGGAGAGGTGAGACCAAACTCTCATCAGACAAACCTTCCACAGGGGTCATATATTGAAAATGCAAAAAAAGGTTCGACAGCCCTCTAGCAGCACCCACAGCAGAAACCTTCTATCTCTTCCTCTAGATGGAAGAAAGGAGTTCTGCAACTCACAGACTCCTTCAGATGAATATTTTTTAACCTCCAGGGTGGAGTATGCAATTTGACAGAGGTGGAGCTGCTCCACCAACTGGTGACAGCTGTGGGATTCAGGGCCTGTCACTGGAAAGCAACAGAACACCCACCTCTTAAGGGATGCCTGAAGGTATCAGAACAGAGAAAGAGGGCTGGGAGTTAAATGGGAGATGATGTCAGCGAAACTGTCTACAGATTTAACAAGGATTTGGTTTCTGTTTCCCAGAACAGCCACTCACCTACAGGAACAACAACACAAAAAAAAAATCCTCAAATGTCCAAGCACAACAGCCTTAGATGTCACAGTGTGCCACACTGTTGTTGGCACAGTCCCAAGCTTAATGCTGCCTCATCTGTGTACCAGAAAGCATTTTCCCGGCCCACAGCACACTAAACAGTAGCATATCTAGGTGCAGATTTACAGGCAGAGCAGCTGCAGATTTCAAGAGTCACATATGCTTTCCTCTCCCTCTCCACCTGAGAGTTGTACCTTCTATACCATTCCCGTGAGCACTGCCTTGCAACCCAGTGACAAGATTACACTGAGGACTAACTGTGCAACTGGGAACGCCACCTTTATATCCTTCTTCTGCTTCCAAGGGCCAGCTGGGGATGTGTTCAGCCTCTGAGCTAATTAATTATGCTCTTTTGAAATAACCCTTCAGTCATTTATTACTGTTCAGTGTATTTCTTCTTCAGGATGCAGGAGCACATCTGGAACCAGCATAATTCCCTGTCTGTGGAGGAATGCAATGATGTCTCTTTTAGAAAAGTTTTATGGCTCCTTTTCACTAGGAGACATGACAAAGAGTCCTTGTGGGCAATGATCTGCCCTCTACTTGTCACATTGTAACATGCCGATGCGAGATAGTGGTGCATAACTAGGCACTGGTGAGACTAGCATGGAAAAGCAGATAAGATGCAATCATTTTTTTAGACTTCATTTAGTATTTTTAAATTATACTATGCCTATGAAAATAACATCCATACTTTAACAAAATAGGAATCAATTTATTAATTTCAAAAATATTTTAGAGATATGCGTGTTTAAACTGTTGCATATGGGCTTTCTGCAAAACAAGCAATACCGGCTTTTTGACTGTGTACTTCCAAGTGCCAGTAATGACGCAGGATGCTTCTTTTTTAAAATAGTCTATTTGAGACAAAAGCTTCTCTGCTCTTCTATGGTAGTGGCTTCTCTTTTATTCTGGATATGTTCGGTATTTTCTTGTTGGCAGTAAAGTCTCTCTATTGGAATAAAGTGCATCTTTCAGCATCTTCTGAGTAGCCACTCGCCCTAGGATGCCCTAAATTATGTTCTACACCCTGCAGAAGAGCTATTTGGAGGATGCACAAACTCACCTGGCAGAAAGCCATCTCTTCCAGCAGCACAAGTGCTCTGAATGCCACTGCCACTCCCCAGTGGTGAATGATGCTATGGTGCGGCAAGTTGAAAGCAGGAGTCGCTCCTTTAGCTCAGCTAACATAACAAAGGCATTTTGGCTTTCATGTGGATCTAAGGACATCTCTCTGACTATGAAAATGTTTAAAATTATAGTTTTCAGTTTGGCAATTGTTTAATGTCTAGAAATAACTGTAAGGTTTGAATTCCCTCAAGGACAGAGGTGAACTGGGGCAAGGAAAGGCTTGTTGTGTCCCTGATGAAGCTGCTCATTTAGTATCAGCGACTGAGGAGGTTTGAGTTTGTGATTGCTGAGCCAGAGACTCTGCCCAGAGTTAAAACCATCTAAGTGAATGCACACAAATGTGTTGTCTGATTTTGAAATGCTCTGTTAAAGATGATTGTTACTCATTTTCATTATTAGATTTTAGCCTTTCCTAAGAAGATTTACCATTGAATAGTGATGATTTAAATTATAATGATTACTTAAACCCTGGACAGCCTGAACTCCATTAAAGCAACTTGGCATATTCAATATTGTACTCACCTGGAGTGACAGTAAGAATTGCAGCACAAAAGGTGATGCTGATAACAGACACTGAACTGTGAAGGGCTAATGTGCTTAGCTGAGCTATCAGAGAATTCTCATCCCACAAACACTAGGAAGCAGACTGTGAGTGGAGAGAATTAAGAAAGCCACATAGCATTGACTGTGTAAACTCTCCTTTCCGTGAAGAAGGATAGGGAGACTTGCCAGGTGTCTGCATGCTGTTCCCAAGAGCAAGGTGTTGGCTTCCAAATTGCATTGCTCACTATAGTGTTTCCCAGAGATTGAGAGGCATTACTGAAGTAAGGTAGACAATCTTTACAGAAGCTTTGCTACTGTGTGGGAAAAGATATGGCTTTGTGATTTTATGGAAATTTGTGGCATCTTTTGGCATTGGCAATCAGGGATCAAGCAAGATGGGTTTTGTAGCTTGCTAACTTCTTTGAAGGAGATTTCAGGGTGACATAGGAAGCTGGGTTTGAGGCAATATTATCTCCTTTCCTGTTTAAGCCCCCAGTTTGAGTAGTCTGGTTTGCCTCTGAAAGGCAGGAAGCAACACCTGCAAGGCAACAAATGAAAATAATGTCACAGAAAAGGAACATATCACAGATGGGGTGTGGGGGGTGTTTTAATTATGTGGGTCAGAGTGTAAATGGCTCAGCATAAATATGATCATGCATTTCAATGTACTCTTTAAATGGAGCTGTGCCAAAAGAACATCTGAACTGACAAACCAAAGAGCAGCCAGCTTGTTTAATGCTCAGGGACTTTGTCAGAGAGAGATGGTGCTTTTAGATATGGTGATACTGAATATATTATTTCTCATGAATCTGTTCAGTCACTTTTTGCATGTAGGTAAATGTCTCGTGTTCGTAACATCCTTTGGCAAGGAGTTCTACTGTTCATCTATGTCTTAATGAAAGGGCTACCATTTTGGGTTTTTTTAAATCTGTCAAGTTTGTTTGCTTTTATATTCAGGTCATCCCTTATCCACTCCCTTATTATTTTACTTGTGATTTTTAGGAGTCTGATGTCTGTCTCTAGCTTTTACAGTTCTGCTGCATAATTCTGGGGATAGTTTGGGGCAGGGGGAATGACACATCAGAACATGATGCAATATTGAAAATGTGGGCACACCATAAATGTATACAATTGTATAATTATGATTCCCTTTGGCCTCTATTCCTTTCCTAATTGGTCATGCCATTAAATTTGCTTTCTGGACACTGATGAGCAATGAACTGACATTTTCACAGTTCTCTTTTGATTCTAGGCCCTTGCTTCAACAGATTGATTGTCATCCCAAAACTACTCACAGTGTGGGTAAAGTTGCTGTTTTTCCCCATGAGTGGTTCTTTACTTACACTGTACCCCTTCTGCTTTTTTATAACACTTCAGTATTTTGGTAACTCTGTGGTCAGTCTTTAATAATCTGATTAATTTATGCTTCTCAGCAAAATCCATCATTACATGGCACGTTCTTTTCTAGGTCATTCCTGTATATGTTGAATGGGACATATCCTGGTGCAGATTCCAAAGTGGTTTTTTTTGGTGACCATCTTCTCCTACAAAACCCCTTTTTTCCTTCTCTTTTACCTGGTACATGATCATCTGAGGAGTGTTATACTATGGCAGGTTACTTTCTTTAAGAATCTTGTTTGAAAATCTTATTGAATTCATTTGTATTTATAGAGAAGGAAGACTTGAGACTCCCACAGAGAGAGCCCCAGCTGTGCCATGCCACACCTGGGGAAGAACTGACTGCTATCAAGTAGTTCTTTAGAATAATTTAAGGGAAACTGTGATGAATAGCAATTTGCAATCACTATAGCAAATTGCACGTAAGTTGCTAGATCTGGATTTATTTTCTCTTAATAGAACATCAAGAATCAAAAAGAAAGTTTCTGTTTTGTTAGTCTGGTGCTGGATTAGCCAAGAAAAATGAGATTTGATATTGCAATTCATAGGACAGTCCTTCTCATGTACTTACATGGGGAGGGAGGGTGGCTCATCTATAAATATTAACTGCTAAGCTATCTTAACTGATAAGGAATATAGAGTTTACATGGCTATAATCTTAATTTTATGCTTATTCTGTGCATTCAGAATGGGCTCTACATTCTAAGAAATTAAACTTGGAACAGTCTCATTTCCTTGCTGATATGATAATTCTGAAATTAAAAAAAAATGTGTAGCTGAATCATGAACAGGGTGACCAGAGGATAAAGCTTGACCTGCTGATAAACCATATGGTATTGTATCGTATTTTAATGATGTCACTCCCTTCCCTCTACACACACAGTGACTGTTAAGGACTAATTTCTTAATACTAAGTGAACCCAGATGGCATTGTGGATGACCCAAGTCTCCTCCTTGGTCTTCTCCAGTGATGCATGTTAATATTACTCAGATGTTTATGTGGTGTGAAATATGTGACTAGAATAAAAGTGCAAGACAGACTGCCAGCCTAGAGAGACATTGACCCCTCAGGGGAAAAGTGAAATATATTAAATGAGATGAAAATTAGTAATTATTCCAAGTATATTATTGACTTGTTCTAACTTCAGTGCTATCAGTAGAGAATTTTGTGCAATTTTGTTAAAAATAGATAGGTGAATGAGTACTATTGATTGATATCAGAAAAGGATATTGCAATAACACTCCACATGTTCAGAAATTTAGGACACTGAATCATCTGGCTTGGCTGGAAAAATTGCTTGGAAATCTCCTTGTCTAATAAATGAAATTATGGAAGTCTTGTCAGTTATGATACAGTTCAACAAAGTTAGAAAGGCTTGAAATGTATTCAGACTGCTGTATGGTCTAAAGAACCCTGCTGCCAGAAAGTTACCTACAAGTAGTAATATTGATGGAAGATGTAAGTAAAAGAAAAAAAATTAAAATAGTGCAGCAGTGGAATACATTCACTTTCCAACCCGCCTTGGCAATCCATAGCAATACAGGAAACATTGTATTCAGGTAATTTTTACAGTTTTTCAAGATAAATAAATTTGGAAAAATTAAGTACGGGTGACATGAAGGCAATAGGAGCAGTTTATCAACCGAGCTCTCTTGGGTCTTTCTGAAACAAGGCACTACAGGAAAAAAAGGCTCTTTTTAGTGAATTCTTATGAAGTTGAGAATGGCTTAGCACTCCCTGAGATGTTCTTTTATTACTGAATTTTAAAAATATGATAAAACAGCTGTGTTTAAGATAACTAAATTGTCATGGATTAGAATGTCTTATTCTCCTGCTAAATGGACTGTGTTTGCAGAGAATGGAGACTTCTCTTCTTTTAACTTAGTTAGCGTCAGGAAGACCCTGATGGCTTCATTACATTTGAGCCAGGACAGAACTGTGCAAAGTTTATGTCCAGGAGGACAAAGAAGGTCTCTTTGTCATGGGAAAATTGTAAATAAAGTTTAGAAGATAGGAATCTCTTAGCAATTCTATTTAACTCTCAGCAGTTCGGTGAGAATGGTAGGAAATAAATCAAACCTAACTACAAAACAAGAGTGGTAGAATGTTTCTGAAAATCACATTGTTTTACAGTTTGAACACTCTAAAAAAACACTTCATAACTGTTGAGGTTGGTTTTTATTATCCAATATCAGTATGCCATTGTTAAGATAAGGAAAACTCTTTATCCACTCATGGATCAAGATGTTCTCAATCTTTTTTTATAGGATCAGAGGACGGTTTGATGCTAAAGGTTTCTAACCATCAAAACTGTGAAAAAATTATTTTGCAGTAGCATCTGGCAAATAAGTGTGAAACTTTAACCCAATTTGGCAACAGAATAGATGCTTTCCACAGAGCTGAAACCTAATATCTGTATAATAGATCATTTTATGAATCATGTTGCCTTATTTTTCATTAGCTCTTGAGCCTATATTGCCGTTATGGTGTTCTAATGTAGTGCCCGATTTGCTGTAAGAGGTTTTCCTCATGTATTTATTTCAGTGTGAGAAAAATAAGTACTTGCATGATGTCAGTACTTTGGGATTTATGGTCAGTACTCTAGGAAGAGAGCTGAAATTATCAAACTATTGCAAATTAATCTGCAGCCTCTAAACACAGGCCTCTCATCTCTTAATGATTCATCATCCTGAGATCTTATGCAGCAAACAAGTGTGTTAGTCTTGGTCAGACAACAGGGATGACAGCTGATTCAATTCTTTTTTATATCAGAAAGAGAGCAATGAACCTGTCCAGAAACTTCAGGAAAAATAACACTCTTGTAAAGTTTAGTGGCATATATGCCATGTGTTGGTACCTGGCTTAAAGGCAGTAGGCCAATCGAATCCCAGGAGAAGGTGAAAGTCATTTAGAGCTGGGGGTTTTTTCCTGAAAACATTCATTGTAAGATTTGTATGCACCCATGGAATTACAGAATATGTTTTATATTATTTCCTGAAGAAAATAGTTTCTGCTGATCCTCTAGATAATACAGCCTTGAAACTTTTTTGAGAAAATATTTCAATGTTAAGTTCTGTCTCATGACATGAGAGGAAGATATGTCTCACACATTTGTTCTGTCCTTTGAGAAGGTAATTCCAAGGCCCTCACTGAAAGCATTTGTAAAGTGGCACATTTCTTTGTCCATCCACAGTAAACCCTGAACACTGGCTGCCATTGTATATGTGACAAGAGAATTCTGGAGAAAGAACACCCAGAATTAATACTGAAAGTTTTTCATAGTCTTAACAGACCTGTTATTACTGAAAAGGCACAATGTATTTTCTTACTAATTAATGTAATGCACTGTTGAGCGACATGGAAACTGTTGATTAGTTATCTGGCTCCTTTTAATTCAGACTATCAAACCGCAAATGCTTTAATACATCATAATACAGGTGATTTGCAGAAGTACTTGGCACAAAAATAAATACCCATCTTAGTTTGAAAATAATGAACAAAAATCAACCAGTAAAATTGATTTTACACAGCCTCTTGCAAAGAAGTTATTCTGATGATGCTCTTGTGGTTCTCAGTGGAGCAACTCTCATCAACACACTGAGTTGCAGTCAGAGTAGAGTATTATGCATTAGCAATGAAGTAAAATGTCAAGATTCTGGTTCCTGCTTGTTTGTAAACTAAGCCACAAGCCTCAAAGCTTGAAGTCAAAGAAGATGTGTGTGTGTGTGTGTGTGTGTACATATATATAAGAAATATCCTAATCAGTTGACAGTACCACAGATGCACAGAAGTGGTTGAAGTGTGTATGCTGTGAAATCTAATGAGCAATCTTGCTGTTGCTGATGAAGATCTTGTCAAGACTAAACAATTTATTCATCATCACTGTGTCCGTACCAGTGACAGCACAACTGTTAAAACCACCAGATTAGTTCTATTTTCCCCTAAAAAGTAAAACAGTAGAAAACATTCCACCCACTCATCCTACACTGATACAGCATACTCACTGAGCAGCCCTAAAAGTTAGCTGCTGGCAGCAAATGGTCTTAAATGTGATCATTAGCAAACTCAGAGCCATGTGGAGAAGGAAAGGTAGAGAGAGATTTCCAGCCTGCACAGAAAACTCTCCCAAAGCAAGAATCATTGGAAGCTGCTTGCACAAAAAGACTAAAGTGCCATGTATAAATACAGAGGCTGCCCCACAGTGTTGTGCAGTCTCCCTGTCATAGGGTATAAAACACAATGTGCAGCTGGTAGGTATGCAGAGAAAGTGTGGCAAATTAAAAAGAGGAGTAAACACGTCTACTTGGCACGCAAGGGAAGTGCACAAATTTTGTGGGACCTGTATAAAAATTGAGTAAAATCCATTTTTTCTCCACTGTGCAACAGAAGGTACCATCTGCAGAAATCCAAGAGCCATATAGCATATGGTAGTAATTTTTCCTTCTTTTCTTTAAATGGTAGGAAGTCTGTTAGTGCTCCTCTCCGTTACTAGTTTCCCTCAGTGATTTTTTGTCAGTTCTGACAACACAGCTATCGTAAGAGGTACATGCTGTAGATACAGGGTTGACACGACTGATGTCAGAGGGCCCAAATGCAAGGAGTTTCTCAGACCTTGCATTGGCAACTCCAAACATGGAATATCCCCTGTCAGCTTATGCACCACTGCAACAGCAAAACTGCATCTTCTGTGGTCCAGTTTGGTTGTGTTCATGGGGTACTCTGGCTACAGAAGTACAAAGTGTAGATTTGCGCATGACCTAGAGCTACAGTCAAATTAAGGCCACCTCAGAATTATGAGAAAGAGGTCTGTATGGGGAGATAGCTTAATTTGTCATGCAAGAGAAGAGAAGTGATCCTGTGGAGTTTTTTCTAATAGCTGCAGTGTAATTCTGGGCTGCACAAGCTGATGCCATGTGAGTCTCTGTATGTGCGGTTTAGACAGACCTGTACTGCCACTTCCTCTTGACTGCTGATTTACTTTAGCTTCTCATTGTAGGCATACACTGTGGTGTTCTGCATGCACTGCTAACCAGAGCTTTCTTTCAGAAAGTTAGATTTTTTTCAGAGATTGTCTCTGTAAGCAATTTCTCCAGTAGCCTGATATGCCATATCCCATTAAAGATTGCAAAACAGAGCCAGCAAGTATGACAAGGGATTTTAAAAAAAAAAAAGCAAAAAAGGTTTTAAGTTTATATCTTGATTTTAGAATGTGCAAGTGAAGAAAATCTTGCCTTCAATAATTACATTGCTGAAAGAAATAGAGCTCAGATAATAGAAAGGCCGGTGTAGTAATTGCTTGTAGTACTAAACAGTTGATACAGTGGGAAATTTGAATTGCTTAATGAACTGATTTAAAGGTAGATATGTTGTGTCCTATAATAATGACTACAAATGTTCTGCTAGACATTTGAGACAGGTTTTTAATTCTCTCTTTTTTCTATCTTCCATTTATACAAAGATGAGGCAATAATATCCCTTCAGTAATGGAAAGGCATGAAATTACTGTACAGATCTACACATTTTTAAAAAGCTTTATACAGCTTAAATTTGGGTAGACATTTTTACTCAGGATCCTCATGCTCCCATCTCAGCAGAAAACACATCCAAAAGTTTTCCAGTTAGGTAACAATACATATATCCTAGCTGATACTATGAACCTATTCAGGCTTTCTCATGTTGCTTTCTCTCTGCTGTGAAGTGGATGAGTATAACCTCTTTAAAGCAGAGTTCTCTCCAAGAAATGTCATTGGTGCCAATACTTTACATCTCCTGTAGTTTGGGTGGCTCTCATTCTTCACTGGACTCTAGTTCTCATGCTAGTACTTTATAATGTGTATGCTGGCCTACCCATCCAAAACTTTCTTACAGAAGATCTGATACTAGGAACTGCTGCTTTTATTATTCATCTTCATTTAACTAGTCTCCTTCCTTTCTCCTCCTCCATTTTCCTCCTCCTCCCTCCCCCCAAACACTCATTTCCTTTGACACTAGAAAATGGCAGAGAGAGTTACAGAGGCAAATGTGACACCAGCCAAGCTTCTGCCATTGCACGAAGCTCTATAAGTCTCCTGAGTTAGAAAACAGATTGTGTGTGAAGTGCTGGCTACAGCTTCTTTGCTGGACCCTCCTGAACTTTGCCCTCAAACGGAGGGGGCAGCTGTCACCTTCTACAAGGAGGGGAGCAGGACTACTGTGAAAATTTCAAGGTTATTAAAGACTAAATGCTTGAAAGTTGGGATGCTAAATTCTTCTGTGGATTTTCAAGCAACTGTGTGGCTTTTAAGAGTACTGGCAGTGTTTGAATTCAGCATTTTTGTCAAAGCTGGGGCAGGTGGGCTCCACTGCACAGTTTACCCTGTTTTGTGTGCCCAGACCTCTGCCCCAGATGCATGGTTAGAACTACTGTGTGCAGTCTTTTTGTATGCCCAGGCAGGGAAGGAGCTGATCCCAACATGAGGGACTAGATTGTGCAGGACACTACAGGTAGCACCATCTTCACCACTGGGACACAGCCTGAGACCTGCAGTGCAGAGTTGACCGTGGCATGCACACTGCACCTGGTTGAGCCGATGACTGCCAACCGCTCTTGAAAAGTCATGGTTCATTTATTTCTGGCTTAATATAAACACTTAGGCATCTAGTTTTAGGCTTCCACGGCAGGGGTTTATGGGGGGAAGGGGCACTTGGAGGAGTTTAACCACCCACTTTGCTTTTCTGCAAATCTTCTCAAAAAGAACGAAAGGTGTGTTTTAATCAGTGTGTGAAGCTGGAAGTATTAGGGCTCAGTGCATTTGACTTGGGTGGTTCAAAATGTGTACAGAGTATTCTGCTATTCTTTCTGCTGCCCTCTAACTATGATTTTGTAGTGAGTTGGAAGCTCTGGCCCAGCCACCTGAAACAATTAGGTCACTTTTCATGTGCAGCAGCTCAGTGTATGCAATTCTAATCAGAGACTCGATGAAGCAGACCTGTATTAGACATTAAATGACAGCTGAGTGACAATAGTACTAGGAGTTAAGTGAAATTTAAAAATATACCAAATGGAAAAATGGCACCATTATAAGCCTTATCTGAGATGATTATTCTTTTTTTCTGGAATTATGGAAGATAGTTGGAAAGGATTTAAACAGAACTTTGTTGCTGCAAGGAATTGATGCCAGAAATGGAAGGCAATCAGAACAGATCTTTATTTTCTGACAATAGCTGGGTTTGAAGCACTGGGTGTATTAAATAGTTTCAACTCCAACAGTAAAAATGGTTATGAAACCATGTACCAGAAATTTGAAAGGTATTATATTTGTACAAAGATGGAAAGTCTCGGAGAGCCAAGGGTGGGTTGCAAATGGTTTGAGGAGGTAATCCATGTTTTCACCTACTTCTTGCTGTCTCTTGATGACCTTACTGAAAAATAAGGCAGTAGTAAAGAAAAGCAGCCATCAGAGAACAAAAACTAATGGTTAGAAAGAGAAGAATTTGCCATACAGAAGTTTGGTAGTCTATACAATAGCTTATGGGGCATGCACTTAAGATGCTGATTTTATGTGGTTTGAGAGAGGGGAAAGTTCAAAGGGCTGTAAGAAAAGATATTGGAGAGAATGGAAAATTCAGAATCCACACAAAAAACCAACAAAACAAAAAACAAACAAACAAACAAAAAAAAAAAAAAAAAAAACCAAGAGAACCCCTTGCTTTTAGAGAATAACCCTAGTTCTTAAAAATTCCATGGTTTGGCAGGAATTTAATTTTGGCAGAGTGTACTCAGCATATACAAAAAGCATGAGAAGTGCTGTTATCTCTTTGGGACTCAGTGGACAGTGCTGCAGCGGAAGATTAGTGGGCTATCAAACTGAAGTGTGTTCCATTTCAGTTAAAGGCAGGAGCTCAAGCCAACAAAGCAGGGCGTTGGAAAACAGTTATAGGGAGTGAAAACAAACAAACAAAGTGTTTATAGCAGTGAGCATACCCATTTTAACAGAATGTGGGATATGTAGCAAAGCAAGAGACAGGTGCATTTTGTAATATCAGGGGAAAAAGCATCTAAATTACCTGAAGGTATTCAAGCAATATCCTCTTCTGAGAACAACAAGCAAATAACAAGGAGAATATGTAGTTGTTTCAAAGGGATGTAAGAGCTCTCACTGAAGAAACTTCTTTTGACTCTCACTAGAAAAGGTCTTCTCTGAAGTCAGAGGCCTCAGGAGGAGCTGGGTAAACCTGCTGCTCTGTGAGGATGTGCAGCTCATGGGAGTGAGAACAGAAGGGGTTCAGAGCCTTACCAAGGGCTTTTGGCAGGCTTTGGGTAGTTGCTTTCAGCCTCCCGCTGCACCTTAAGCCTCAGATGCTATTTTCAAGCACATTCACATGCTCCCCACTTGTTAGAAACACAGGTTTGTTTGTTTATCACAAGCTGGGAGTGTGAAAGTGCTTGTAAATAGCGCTCTGCCATCTTGCCCACGCAGGGTCCTCCCTTCTCTGGGCAAAGACCTCACCAGTGTTGCCTCCTTCCCTTGAACTGCTATGTTGCCATCCCCTGCTGCTGTAGTGCTGCTCCCACGTGGGCCCCCAAGGCAGGTCCCATCTCAAACAGCCTTGTAGCTCTTGCAGGTACTGCTGGGACTTCAGTAGAGGTTTCTGGCAGCTTCTGAAGTGTTCAGAGTCACCTGTCCTCGACTGAACAAAGGAAAACAAACCCTCCACAGCGCAGTCTAGTGAAGCTTTTTGGTGATCCGGTTTTGTGTTAAAAAAAGGTCAAAGTCGTTGTCAATTTGTCTTTACTCACAAACAAGGGGGGAAGGCAAGACTCCCTGGATTGCTGAACTAAGTAGTTTTCTGCCAAAATTCCCCACCCAAATGAGCAACCTGACCGTGAAAAGCTGTCTAGTGGGCAGAGGGTTAGAAACTGTAATAAACAGGCTCCTGTTCTGAGGTAATAAGTGACAAATCGGTTGTTTACAACTCTTTGAGCCAAACAGAAGCGCATTTTTCCTTACAGTCTGGTTAACACTGGAGATTGGTTGTGTGCACATCATGGGTGCTAAACAAAAAATTAACATATTCAAATAAAGCAGAAGTCAGTGACCATGATCCACGGGAGTAAGAAAATGTCATATAGTTTTGTCTGAGAAAGAGCTAAAACCAACTGCAAGATGTGGATGGTATTGTGATGGACAAGAGAAGCCTGCCACAATTTACCTGTCCATGATCAGGAATAAAAATTTCTCTTTACGGTAGTCTTATTACTTGAACACAAAGCTGGATGTCTGCTGGCATAAATTGCTGTTTCTCCCACAGGTAATGAAATCAATCTTACCTACAGTATACACTACAAATGTTAGTTCCCGGATACTTTTCCTCTTTGGTGACTTTTCTTGTTGTCTAATGAGTACAGACAGAAAGGTTTGGTGACTTTTTGTTCAGCAATCCATTTTGTCTTTTCAAAACAACTCAAGAATTAACATTGAATTTGCTGGGGAGGGAATTTGAAGGAATTAGTTTTTCCATTTTCACATAAGATCATCCACGAAAAGAAAAATCCTTGTTTTACCCAAGAAGACCTAAACCAACTCTTTTTACCTACCAGACCCACAAGGAAATTCTAGATGTGAGGAAGAGGATCTATGAGATCAGCATACACTTCAGAAATTTCCTCTTTTGGCTATTCTGGTTTGCATGAGACAATTGAAACATTCACTGAGCCAAAAACTGGGGATGAATTGCCTGGCACTCATCTGGGAAGTGGAATAACTGTGTTATAGTTGTGAACACTTAAGTGAACATGTGTTTGGTAAGGTTCATAGTCATTAACTTCCTTTGCTTTATGTTTGGTTAAAAATGCCTAAGACAAGGAAAAAATACTTTGGTTTGAATTGAACTTCTTTAATTTTCTTCTTTTAATTGAAAAAACGTGGTTTGGATCAGACAAAGGAAAGTACTTTTGTTCTGCGTGCTGACACAGCTGGGGGAAATTGTTCATGTATGCCCCAGTGACAGCCCACTGAGGGGGGGGGGGGGAGGTGGTGAAGAGGAGAACAGGATTTACCCATGGTTCAGTGGACTCTGTGACTGTAAGATCCTTAGCCAGTGGTGAGTTGACATGATCCATGATGTCAAATATATTTTAGGAGTCAGACCTGTCCCAATGGCCTGCCATTTGTGGAGCAAGAATTCAGTAAGCAAGGACAGAGATTATAAGGACAGCCTCACACTGGGATTTTATATGCTGTTCTAATTGCTTCCTCACACCCAGAAGAGACAGAGCTGTGCAGAGGAGGTTGCACTGAAAGAGCTGGGCTCTTTAGCCCTGAGACAGCTGTTTGTGGATGTGACACTGCTGGTTTTGGATCCTTCCTAGCTCATCTGCGCAGCGCAGTGTTGGGCTGGTGAACTTGCCCTGCGCTGGCAGCAGTTCAGGGCACCCTGCACTGCACGCTGATGCAGATCCCCAAGCACTCACAGGAAGTCAGCAGGCTGAACAAATGCTCTCTGCAGACCAGATCTCTGCATTTAACAGACCTGTTAACACTAAAGGAAGGTTTGGCTCTGTCTTTGGCTGCGAAATACTGCTCAACAGTAATTTTGGTCTTTTTTTTTGGTTTGTTTTTTGGTTTTATTTTTTAAGACATAGACGTTACCAAACGGTTTATCTGAGGAGAGTCTTTCTCAGAGAAGCACAGTGCTATGGATGTGATCTGAAAATGTGTCTTTGGCCTCAGCACTGAGGATGGAAGCTTTTAGCTGTTTAGACAAGTCCTTCTCAGTTCTGTGTCTCAAAGGTACCTGAAAATTATTCTAAATGCCTCATAGTACAAGTTGCAAAGCAGCTCATTACACTTACACTGTCAGGCAGTTAATGTTTAAAAATTACTTATTTTCTGTTTTCATTGCTCTCCCTCAAAAGAAATATATTCTTTTTTATCTAAACAGAAATAGATCTGCCTACTTTGCTTGCAAAAACTGCCTGTAATGTAGTTGAAAGGTTTGCTACTCACCTTTTTTCATTTTCAAAATTAAATAAAAAAGAATTAATTGCTCAGCTGCTACTCTGACATCAAGGAAAACTAACTCAGAGAAATTGTTCTGACATGGCTTAGAAATGGGCTGGGTGCCAGCAAGCAAGCATAGGGAAGTTAAAAGCAATATAATTTTGCTTTATGCAGTTCTTTTATTGCTGCACTACTGCAGTACAGCCTGTTAGTTAGGGCCCGAGTGCCTCAAAGGTTTTTTCCTTGCTCCTAAAGCTATGAACAGCTTTGGTACATCTTAGACAAGGGACAATGAGCTTGGTACTTGCCATCCTCAAGCACCCTTAATGTCTCATGAGCTGAAAAAATGAATTAAGAACAAATTGCATGTTCAAAATCTCACCCATATCCAAATAAAGACAATTTTGTAAAAAAATCCATGATAACTTTTAAAAGAACTAAACAACCGGAGTATAACCAGGTCAAGGAGAATGATAGGGCAGCGTGTTTATTTAGCCTACAGGTTTCAGTAGCTGAATCTGGTTTAAGCCAGAGAAAAATCAAGTTGTTCTGGACATCTCAGAGATGAAAACAATCTTACTGTCACTGCCCACCTTGAAGAAAGCAGCACTTTAGCATCAAAATTGTCTGTTCTTGGAGAAAGCTGGGAAGACCACGCCAGCAGTCTGACCACCATAACTCATCTGTGCTGAGTCTGTGCAGAACGTTACAGGAAAGGCTGCAGGTCTGACTTGCAGTGGGTAGAAATCTGATATTCCAACATAGAATTAGTTCTTTAGTGTACTGTTATGTGAAAAAAATTACACCTCTAAATGCAGCGGAGGCAATGACTGCAGTTCTATTCCAAGACCCATGCTTTAGGGCTATTCCTCTCTTCAAAGAGATGCCTACTGGCAAACTCAGGGCTATTTTTACAGAGCAATCTCTGAAGATGCCAAAAAAAAAAAAAAATAGAGGCAGAGAAGTCTCCTCTTTAGGCATAACCAATCAAAAATTGCCATCTCTGTATCATGTCTGGGGGCTGTCTCCAGTGCTCCTGGTGGGGTTTTTTGAAGGGCAGGGCAGTTTAAAAGGAAGTAAAATTCAAGTGCTCTGCTATGGCTATTTTAAGGCAGGGGAACCTGTGTTCTGGAGAGTTTTGGGTGGCAGCTGGTGCCAGAGAAAGGCAAAACTAAGTTGCTAGATCTGTTTCAAAAGTTACCACCAGGAAATAAGACAGTTTCATTTATAACCCATTTTCTGTTTTGTTAAAGAGGCCAGCCTCAAATTTTGCTGCAATGCACTGCAGGTAGCCAAGCCTCCAGCTTGGGAAATGTGAACAACAAAAGTAATTGTGTTTTCAAAGAACAGGACAATCTAGAAAACAAAATAAAGGTTACTTAAGTTTCATATGACTGTAGTCATACCTTGCTGACAGTGTATCAGGAGAGTCAATTAAATCTGCAGGTTTTTTGGATGCACTCCTGATTCTCATCCATTCTCTCTTTGGGGTTTTAACTGAGGTTTAACTGCTGTAGCTTTATCTGGAGCTAAGCAGCTTGCACCAATTTCAGGTTGCTGCTGCTTATTAAAAATTGAACTATACCTTTTCTCTGTTCTTAAGGGATATACCTGAGGTTCTGAGCAGCTCAGAAATTGAGTTTGTCAGTAGGAAATACACACAGCACTTACTGCAGTGCACAAGTAAGAGTGGTATTGGGGGCTGCCTGAGCAGAGTTAGAATGACTTTAACTGAGAGCATTGCTAGTTTTCCACCATTTTGTCAGCAGGAAAGACCTAGCTGAAAAAGCAGTATTGTTGTTTGTAGTGGGTTTGTTCCTAGAAATGGAATTAAGTACATGCCAGTGAGCTGCAACTCAGGCAAGAGCTGTTCAGGCAGCCTCAGACAACTCCGTTGTTCATGAATCTAATCAAAACTGTGACACTTGCTCCCTTCCTCCCCTCATGATTTGCCTGTTGCCTTCTCACAACACAAAATTACGCTCTTGAAAGACTGATTTTTAAACCATTCTCATAGCAAAATAAGACTGCATAGGAGTCTCTGGGTGCTACCATAGTACAAGCAATAATTTAAATAAATGTGTTTCCTCACATTTTTTCCTAGAGTTCTTGCTCTCCTGCTTTAGTGGTAATCAGGAACAAAATGTATACAAAAAGGGTTTAGTGAAGATCAGGATAGAAAATCAAGACCAATAGCCTAATTTACAATAACCTGCTGAAAGACAAGCTTTAACATTAAAGAACTAGTAATAATTTTTAAATTTTTAATAATTTAAATAAGCTTTAAATAATTTAAGTATTTCTATTTCCAGAAACACAAAAACACCTTTTCACATTTCGAATGTGGATATTCATAAGTCAGCTAAATTGCCTCAAAATACCATCATCTACTTAAGCTAATGAGCTGCTTTCACACTGAAGCATGTGAAAAGTATTCATGTGTTTTGTTTTGCAAGACTGAAATGTACAGGTCATAATCTCCACCAAAAAGATGGTAACAAATAGTTTAGAGAAGATAATATCTTGATTTAATTGAGATTATTGCCAAGTGAATATGTATCTAGCAGTTGGATAGAGAGCTGTTTGCTTTCCAGATGCTGATAGTATAACCAGTAGAATGAGAGACTGATGCTACAGCTTTCAATTGATACCAAATGATGGCAACATATAAAATTTGGTGTACAAGAGATGTATGAGGAGAATATAATTAATGCAAATGACCTGTTACTGCTTTGCTCTTCAGTTATTTTGTTAGATTATTTATGTTGAATTCCTTCCTCTAGCTAGATTCTGTTCTAGGACTTTCTCACCTGTGCCGAGAGCAAGAATCTGTATGTGATACAGTCAAACTGACAATAACAGAGATAAGTAACAACGTATAAAACAGAGTGGCAATTTCCTGCATTAAATTCACCGTATTTTAAGATAGGTATCTGTTAAGACCATGTTAAAATGTTCATATCCATTACTCCAAGGTTTGTGGGACAGACCCCATATTCATAGGAGTACAAGTCTCTTAAATTTATTTGAGGCTTTCTAATACAATAGAAGGATCATTTCTCTCTCCAGGATAAGTGCAAGGGGACTGCAGTGCTATGTATAGTTAAGTTTTTCCCATTCTTTTGGTTCTGTAATTGGTTCTTACTGCAGCAGCTTTTGTGGTGACCTATTGCATTAACAGGAGTAAAAATGAACCTCCTTGTCACTGCAGCACCACCACCTCCACCCACAGTTTTGTCACAGGCATTTTGGAAGGAAATTTACAGCCTGCTTTATATGCACAATTAATAGTAACACATTCTCCTGTGTTTTTATAGTCAAAGGAAAGGAATCAAATTCAATAGGATTTTTTTTCTGTATGCATTTCCTATATGCATACCTAAAACCAATTTTACAGCTAAACCAAGTCTTCAGTTTCATGTCTTCAACTTCATGTCTTCATTAAGAATGTAAAGATTTACTGAAATCTCACTGATTACATAAATAAAATCTAAAGTCAATTCACTTTCTAATCAGTGAGATTTTCTTCATCT
This sequence comes from Acropternis orthonyx, assembly GCA_035583155.1. NCBI lineage: Eukaryota > Metazoa > Chordata > Aves > Passeriformes > Rhinocryptidae > Acropternis > Acropternis orthonyx. Next base: position 50,200,513 of record JAWWEU010000040.1, on the reverse strand, counting down.
GACTCCTCCTCATTTTTCATCTCTAAGGAAACAAGCATTCATTCTGCCATTAAAATAGTCTCTTTGTTGCTTGATAGTTGGCTTGTTCCCACTACAAATACTTCTTTCACCCCATGCCTTATATTTATCGCTTTAGCCGTCTGCCAGTGACATCAATGGTGACGTTACCAGAGGAGTCTCTTTGGAGGTGCAGGACATGCGGCAACAGGAGGCAGAGGTGGACTGTCCTCAAAGCAGCCAAGTAATTTCCCAGTGAAATAGAAGGAAGGAAAGCACAGAACATATTGGGGGGAAGTTGAACTGCTCCTACATAAAAAGATATTTTAAGCTCATGTCAGCTGTTAGAAACCCATATACAGAAAACTGAGTTTCAGGGATGGCTTCCATTACGTTAGCACTATGCAAAATAGATCTTAAAAATATTAACAATATTTTTTTCTTAGTAAACCTAACAATATTTCTTTCAGGCTTCCTGGCCTGAAATCTCCTTTCATGTCTCCTGGCTCTGATCCTTGATTCTATTTTTCTGTCCTGTGTTCCTCTCTCCCTACACCTGCCTGCTTCAAAACAGTTACCCTGCTACACATCCTGCCCAAGCCACTCTTCAGCATCTTTGGAAAATGCCCTCCTTGCTGTACTGAATGTCTCTAGAGGCTTAGTTTGGTACTCCAGTGTATTTTTTCTTTATTTTGCAATATGTAATGTAATAATAGGGGTTTGAACCTGAGAAGCTGGAAAGTGTAAAGATAATAGATGCGTATGATCCAGTAAAGAGGTCTTTATGCAATAATGTAATGCTGATGGCACTTAGGGACATGGTTTAGAGGCAGACTTGTAAGTGTTAGGAAAATGGCTGGACTTGATGATCTTAGGGCCTTTTTCAACCTAAACTATTCTATGATTCTATGTGGGACTTTAACACCATGAGATAGAAATTTCAAGAACAAGGAATTAATAACTGCAGATGCAAAGTGCACCTGCACTTGTGAATAGTTGGCTGAATCAAACCAAACCTCTTCCAAAATCCCTATTTATATAATTTCTTCCCAGTGGACTGGACTTCACTTTTAAACAGATATCATTATATATGGTGTAGGACCTGTTTTTCTAACTATACTAATACTTAACTAATCAATAAGTTTCACAACAGACTTATTTGATAAACTTCAGGAAGCTGAAGATCCTGTGTTAACCAGGATATATGTCCTATTCAAGCTGTGCACATTTCCAACAGTATATGCTTGCCCTAGGCATCACTGACAGCAGCACTGTTAGCCACTAGTGGCCATTCCTCTGCAGAGCTTCTGGCAAAACAGCCTGATGATACACAGTGGTAGTGGAGGCGTTTTGCTCATCCTCCCTGAACACTATCAAGTAGTGATGAAAAAGAAACCCAGAAATGATAAATGGAAGAGTGAATGTTCATATACAAGTCATTCATCGTTATGATGATATTTTGTCTTTACTTTTAAGTTATAAGAGGAGGGGAAAGGGCAATGTGGTTACACACTGCAATGTATTTGACTGGTGTTGGTGCATAATTAAACAGTTGGCCCAAGTGCCAATGTTTTTAAAATGCTTAAGATGGGAGATGATTGCATGTGTAACCACAAGAAATTCAGACTTTTAGAAGCAGATATTTAACACAAAAAATGCCCCACTGACTGTTTCTTTCTCTCTTCTGCCACAAGAGCTCAGGAGGAGTAGAATATTTCCCCTGCAGCAGGCAGTAGTATCACCAAGGCTTCTATTGCAACTAGAGCTGATCTTCCTTTGTGTTGTTACAAAAGGAAGACAGCACCCTTCAGTGAGCACTCACAGGTTTCTCTTATCACCTTTAAAACAAAGTAGAGGACCTATTTAATAGAACTGATTAAGTAAAGGACAATTTTCATGCTTAGACAAAACTCTATTCTAAAATAAAATTCAAATATTTTAATGCATTTCAATAAGTTATTGAAAAGCTGTGCTTTAAGACAGGCTGTCTTTTCTCCAGTTGACAGTTTTACTTCTGTTGATAGTGCTTCTAATTAATACTTGCATTTTATCATATCAAGTGTTCATGCACTTAAGGATTAAATTAAATTAGCTGTATGACACTATTGTGTAATAGGCTATGAAAGGGCTAGATGTACCTGGAGTGGGAGAAGACACTGTGTAATCACACCCAAAGCACCCCAAGTACCTAAGGAAAGGAATATACCCTTTATCAGGAAATTTATACCTGATACGGAAACTTCATCACTTTTAGTGAAATGTATTTAAGGTCATGCAGAAAGTGATCTGATATCTCTTAACTTTGTCTAAAAGGTAGGCCAGGCTTTCATGTGAAGTGAGTGGGTATTGCCTCAATGAAGTCGGTCAATTTGTGTCTGTTTTCTTTAGGTGAAATTCTAGTTGACTGCCCCTTGAAGTTAGTTTGATTTTTAGAAATCAGAAATTGGTAATGGGCTTCTCTGCTTACATACTGGCTGATAACACACAAAGCTAGTATCTAAGCATGTAGTATTTGAGATGTTTTTCTCCCTTTACAGAAAATGCTTAAAATCTACAGCAGGACACCAGTTGTTTAAATAGGTTGGGTTTATCAATGCACTGCTGACAGCAGTTTAACAGGGAAATAAGGTGCTTTTTTTCTGTACTACAATAAAAGTAACTTGCTTAAAGGAGGATAATGAGGAAAAAAATACAATTGAAGCAATGCTAAATAACTATCTATCTATCTATCTATCTATCTATCTATCTATCTATCTATCTATCTATCTATCTATCTATCTATCTATCTCTACACCAGGACAAGGCCCCTTCCAACCCAAACCGTTCTATGATTCTATATTGCTAGCACCAATTATTAGTAGAAGATATTTCTGTACTGCAGTCATGACAAAAGGTACGAGTTCTTAGAGTAGGTTAAAGTGCCCTGGTAACAGATTGACAGCCACCCAGGGTAGACAGGCAGTAACTGTGATTGACATATGGCTGAAAGCAGTAGAACTGTGAATGACATAAATGTGTATGATCTTATAGGATTGCAGTGTGGGTGGATTAACAGACACAGACATGTAGAAGTGGAAAACAGTTGCTTGATGATACACAGGATGCAAGTTTGAACACAAAGCGCTTCAGGAAGTGCCCTGAAATTCATACTCGTCTTGTCTTTGTTTATCTTTCTTCAAGAAAATTATAACAACAATAAGAAAAGCTGAAAAGAAAAACAAAAGAATAGCCCACATCCTTGTCTGCTCCTTTTTCTCACAACAAAGAAAGAGCATATCAGAGAAGTCCAAATCCTTTCACACTGCTCTCATGCTGGCACAACTTTAAAGTCTTGGTAGTTTAATTCATGTAAGCATTCAAAAGTTTGGCTGATATCTGTTTCCCCCCCTCCTCTTAGACTTGAAAAAGTAGACCAGAATTACTAGGGGTGGAAAAAATTCCTTTCAATATTTCTGTGTTTTGTTTCACATTGAAAAGGAAACAGAGAACTTTGAAAAGAAAAATTACTGGAAAAACTGACAGACCTTTCTTGAGTCTCTAAAATTATTTGTTTAGGTTTGATTCCAAATCAAGACAATGGCTTGCTATTTTGTTTTGTTTCTAAATGAGAATCAGGCTATGCTTGATAAACGTATTATTCCAATGGCCATGCTTGGTCCTGTCAGGATCTGCTGGGAGAAAAAAAAACAACAAAGGAGATTGCAACTTTTATGCAAGGCTCAAGAAGCTAAATTAACAATGTTTGGAATTGAAAGGACACTATATTTTAAGGTCTGTCTTCATGTAGAACAGTTGTAGTTAAACCAATCAAAAGAACTGATATAATTCCAAAGTTATAGATTGCAGACATTTTTAGTTGATACTTTGGCCAATGTATAATTTTTTCATTTGCTGCAAGTTTGTAGTTGCTTAACTCTCTAGATTTTAAGTCCAAACTTCTGACTTTTCCCTCTGACCTAATGAATTCTTAGAAGCCAGCAAAAGGATTCTTAGTGCTTTTTAAGTATGCAGAAGCTGCAAAGTCAGCTACAGAAGTAAACAATGAAGATCAGTAGCAATATCTCCCATGTTCAAAAGGACATGTCCCTGCAATTTCAGTTCTCCTTTGGAGGATCTTGTCAAGGAGTGAATAGCTGTCAGGAGCTGTGGAGTACACTGTCATCCATCAAGTCGCATTGTCTTCATTTGGACTGATGCATTGGCCAGCAATTGAACTGTTTGAGTTCAGTAATGTAATTGGTTTTGCTTGAACTTGTTAAGTGTCTATTGAAAGTCTCTTTTTGGAGTTGCTTGGTCAGTGTCTACATTTCTCTCTCATTCCGAAACCTTTCCTAGCATTATTTCTGTTCTCCTGCCTGAAGCCTTCCTGTTTGTCCACTACATCTTGTTTCTTCCCCTTCAGGCTTGAGAAGACAAAGTACAACCTCACGTTTCTATACATCTGTGTTCCCTCTAAATCTAGGTGTCACACGTGTTTGTTCTGAGATGTCTGCTATCAATAAAACAACTTTGAACCTGTAAATGCTTTTTCCACATTTGTGGCAAAATAACCTTCTAGTATTGATCTAGTATTCCAGTTCAGTGTGGAGGCCATTTTCAGAATTACCAAGGAGATATCTTAGAATTTAAACAAAACTCTAAGGTGAATGGGAGTGGTAGAGTCACATGAAAAAAATGTGAGCACTGGCCATGATCAACAGAGAGATTCTCAAGCCACATACTTTTGAAGTTTCCAGCAAAAAAGCAAAGGCATATTCAAGACAGTAAGGACAAGGGCTGATTTGCATCAAAATTCAACATGTGCATGAGTGATGTTGGAGGTCTGGCGCTGGGTGGATGAGACGTATTCCTTCAAATCATAATGTTTAAGCTGAAATATTTGGTTTCCATGTGCTGGTTTGTTTTTTTTTTCCTTTTCTTTCTCAGCTTGTCTTCTGAGACCTGCATTGGTGAAGTGAGGGATTTTATGCTAAATCAATGAGCATCTCCAAGATATTTAAAAATGCGTGTTTCATGACTTGTTGTTGGTAGTTTAGACAACATTATGATTTTGCTCACTCATGCTCTGCATTGCTTGTATATCACTTTTCCACATATGCTTCAGACTTCTTTTTGTGTATTAAGCATCAAGAAAAATTTAAATCTGATGACAGAAGTAAGAACAGCTAATTAGTCATCCTACGTGGTACTTATATTTAAAGATACAATGGTGTGTAAACAATTTGTTCAAAATGTTCTCTCTGTTACTTCCTATTGTAATAATCTCTTCTCACCTTTCCCACCATGATTTGTTTTTACTCTCCAGTCTTTTAACTCTTCCTTTGTTCATCATTTTTAGTCCAGTCATAAATAGTGTCAGTCTCCAGTGGCCTAGGTTACAATACAAAATATCAGCTCAGTGTTGCACAGAGGTGAAAAAGTCAAAGGGGATGTTAAGAGTTACTAAGAAAAGAACAGAATAAGACAGAAAGCATCATTGTACTACTGTACAAATTCCTGGTGCATTCTCAACCTTGACTATTGCAAAGAATTAGGAGAGCAAGTGTGATTTAAGGTATAGAGTGTTTTATACAGGAGGAAGCACTACATGGTTTTATTTGCTTGGCAAAAAAAAAAAAAAAGCAGGAGATATTATGCAGATCTATAAAAGACGTGTGGAGCACAGAAAGTGAATAGGAAATGACTACTCATTATTTCTCATAACACAGGAAGTAAAGGGCACCCAGTGAATTTATAAGCTATAATAAATTAGCTTTAATAAAAACTCAAAACAACACATTTCTCCACAGCATATAATTGCAACTCAGCACCACAGGATTTTGAAGAGGCCAAGGCCAGAAGAGGGGTCAAAAACATACTGAACAAATTCAGGGCAGAAATATATTTGTGGCCACTGAACATGATGCTCTACATTCACCTTTTATGTCAGCTCTTTCCAGCTATTACATGACTTGAAGCTACAAGGTTGTTTCAGGAAAAGTTCACACAGAATTTACACTGCTTTTTGTAGTCCTTACCAAAATAGTACCTAAGTTCTCCTATTGCCGAAGAGAGGATACTGAACTAGGGGAACATTTGGTCTAATTTTGCACAACTATTCTTATATTCTCTGAATGATGTCATTTTGACCATAAACTCAGAAACCTTTTCCTATATTGAAATGTAGTGAGCGATTCAAATCTCCTGGAGATTTGAACTTCATCTTCCTTGACATCATTTGATCTCACCAGACTAGACATGCTGGTCTTGAGCAAGGTAAGGGCCACTGGTCTCAGGAAAAGATTTGTCTTTGTGAAGTTTTGAAAAAAGATGGCTAGATTTCTAAAACCCAACAATAAAATGGAAAGAGAAGTAACCCTGAATAATCTGGGAGATGTTTTTCTAACTGGACTTTATTAATAGTTTCCTGCTTGGCTATTTGCATACATTTATTGAGCAAGCAGAGCTATTTTCCTTGCTTTTGTTTTGTGTCATAAAACTCCAAAGTATGGAACTCTCACTCATTCTTGCTGGGGATGAAATGTTGGTGTGGTGTCATTTAACTATAGGCAAGGTGGTTTAGATAGTGGTTATGATTTGTCATTAATTGGCAGGTTTAGCACATGTGGTTTTGTTTTGTAGTAACTTTCAGTGTTTCTTTTACATCTTTGCTTTCCCATTGCAGCAGTAAGTGCTCATGTGCTCTTGAGTTGTCATAGGATCATGCAGCTCCACAGAGGGATAAGAAAGGCTCTGCTAAAAAATGTCAGTGTATTTGGGGCAGGACTCAGCAAAATAAATGGGAGCCTGTTTTTCTAAAGGCTGATTCATGCCAATAAGAAGATCTTGTACCGTATGAAGCAGCACTGTGCTGATCTCAACAGAGCTACTTTCTTTGGTGGGCATTAAAAATCTGGTCCCATGTATGCAAGATTCTCTCCTTAAGTGGATGCAATTATCACCACTGCACCTGGGGAAGGTTTTGCTTCTGTCTCCTCCTTTCTTTATGGCTGAGTAACCCTACAAATGCACTGTTTTTCCCATTGCTTTTCTTGAAGGTTATCCATGCTCACATGGCAGGCTGTGTTTGTAGCTGCGTGTCACTGGTTGTGCAAGCTTTGATGCTACACGTTTGGTGGCAGTGAAAGCACAGCAGCACTGGCTTTGCTGCAGCCTTACTGCTGGCATTGTGTGATACTTGTTGCTGAGATTTATGAGTTTGAAGGCTAAATTTTGGAAGAAAAAATCTTGTCAGGATGTATGAAGGTAATACTTTACACCTTTGGAATTAGAGATATGTTTGATGCCAAACCCTGCATCCAGAGGTGACTGATACATTTCATATCCTCAGCTAAGGAAACTTCAGCATGAGCCACAATACTTGCATCTTTCCCTGAAATTAATCAAGATTTTGTGATGGGTAGTCCTGTGCCACACACTGCAGTTGGAGACAGGAATGAAATACATGGATTGGCTTCCACCTAGTTGACTCACTGCAGGCTACTCCATCCCAGAGGCAATGGGCACAAACTGAGGCAATGGGCGGGAGACTCCATCTGAAATGTAGAAAACACTCTTTTATTGTGACAGTGACCAAGCTTACACATGTTGCCCAGAGAGTTGCTGGAGTCTCCCCCCTTGGAGATACCCAAAAGCCATCTGGACACGATCCTGGGCAGTCAGCCTAGGTGACCCTGCTTGAGCATAGGTTTGGACCAGATGGTATCCAGAGGTCCTTTCCAATCTTAACCATTTTGTGATTCTGTGGTAGATGACCATATAATGTGAAGGCTGATATTTAGTTTGCCAAGATTGCATTCTTATAGTTTGTTGCTGACAGTATTACACACATGCTCTCAGCCACGCCAGGAAGGACTGTCAGGATGCATTAGAAGAGGCTGCTATAGGCACGGTCTGCAGTAACATCTGAAGTGTGATCAGACTTCCTTACAAAGAAAACTTCTGCATTTGGTTCCAGCTGGAGCTCAGGAGCCTGCGAGCAGGTTAGGCAGCTGGGAAACTTGGCACAGGATGCAAAATTGGGAATGAAACTACCTGGTAGTGTTCAAACACCTGAAAACCTCTTTTTGTTGCCTTACAGTAGTGCTCCCATAAATAAGAACTAGGTCCCTAACCTCAGGAAGGGTACCACCTAATGTCATTACTGCCAAAAAGTCAGTGTTTCCCTGCTGCTATCATATTGTGAGAAATCACAGCAATTCCCTATTTTTAGAACAGAAGTGCAAAACATCAGATATCACTGTGCAGTACTGTGCCTGAATAACTGTTATATTTTTAGGGGAGTTATTATCTCACAGTGATATTTAATTAGGCAGTAAGTTGAAACAGTAAAGTGCTTTCTAGATGCTAAATATTAGTATTACAAAGCATGAAAAAGTAGAAAAAGGAAAGCTCCATTTTCCTAAATTTCTGAGGTCTACGCATGGAAATCAAAATGGACTGAAGCAGATTTTATCACAAGCCACTTAAAAAGAGAGTCATGGAAGCTTTGCCTGTGCTAGCTGAGCAGCCATAGAGATGAACCCTTTACAAAATCCCCTTTTGTAATCAGCTTGCACATCTTCCTCCAGCACTGTAGATCACGTACGAGCCCTTGCACAGCACGTGTGGGCATCACTAATAAGATTTACTCTTTATCCATGCCAAGTTTCATCATCCACTGAGAAGGCAGCTTGTTGAGCAGAGGGAATAGTTAGATTGTGTTGGATGCTGCTGATACTAATGAGAAACTTGGCAAGAATATGGTGGAATATTGCTATAATACAGTAATGTTTTTAAAACAAACAAAAAAATAATTTTCAAACCTCTTCGAAAAGCAGGAGGCACAATTTATAGGAAATTTTTTGTATTCAAGAAGGTGGCAGACCAGCTACAGCAGGTTTTCACACAGCCCACTGAAATAATCATCCCAGGCAGGTAGTAATAATACAGATATGACTCTGCCCTCCATTTCCTCATAAGATGTAAAATGTTTCGGGGCATATTCTTCCTCTCCTGAGTGCACAATCAGCTACCTTGGCTGGAGCATACACCCTCAGAGTCATAGCGTAGAGTTATAACTGGTTACAATTTGTTTAGAAAGTGCTTCTCCAAGGACATATAAAATCTTTTGGGTTTGAATTTTCGTCTTATTTTTTTTATTCCTCGCTTCTCCTGCTGCTCTGCAATTCAATTGCTGAAAATCTCATTTACCCAGTGTCTGAATTCAGATCCAGTCATGGTCTGTATTCTCTACTGTACACTGAGGAATGAGTAGCTAGCTACTCCATAATTTCATAGATTTTTTTTCTTTTTTTTCTTTTTCCACTTGCCAGTTTCAATATAGGTCATACAAGTGTCCTTCCCTACTCCTGATATTAAGGGAAGAGTGCAGCTATGTCTTACCATGTCAACTATTGGTTATTTAATGTTTTGAAATCTTTCAGCAATAATGCACATACCCTAAGTAATATGGATGATATGTTTGTGTATAAAACATCTTCTAAATTGAATATTTTTTAACGACCTAGGTGAAATATTTTTTACACTTGACAGATGTAAGACATTGTTAATGAGATACTAATTAACTGGTTTAAAAATAACCTTTTTGTGCAGAAAGTAGCAGCCAAGCATCCAAATGCAGCATTAGAAGGGTAGAGAGTTTTGCCCTGGAATACCCAGGCAAATATATATCTATTTTATAGATATATATTATTATGCATTTATTCACCACTATTGAATGTAATTCTGCAAATTAGAGAGCATTTTACATTCCAGAGGTCTGCAATTCTGCTGACTGGTAGCCAGACACCAGATTAGTCAACTCGCCTAGTCCCTTGTCTATGTTGCTGAGTCAAATTGTGATATTTTATTCATATTAGGTAGCACTTGACTGATTTAAACAGGATTACCCATGATGTAAGATGGTATTAAACATGAGTGAGTACATGGCACAACCCAAAACAGGTGTCTCACTGGGATCACACGGTACAATTTTACAATATGAAAGGAAATGAACTCTAGCCCAAGATACCACAGTGTCTCGGTGAAACCTATCCTGAAGTATTCTGAGCTGCACATCATTCCTTGCAGTTCCAACAGAGCAACGCAGGACTCAGAGAAAGCTTTAATGATCCAACTGTGGAGCTTCATCTCCAACAGAATTTTTAAATGGCAGTTTGTATGCTTGTTGCAATATATGTTTGATTCCTGTCAGTGGAAGCCAGGCAAGAAAGTATCTTGGTCCTTCATACGTGGTAGTATGGTAGTCACTCATCAAGACATGCTTAACTTTCAGTTCTTACTGCATTTATACCAGAGGAAAAAGATGACAGATAAAATCACTACTTCCATTTCAGTTTTTTGGATCCCACAACTTTGCCCCTGAGAAACATCCTCATTTGAAGTATTTGTCTGCTAACACCTTCGGTTTGCTATTTGTTAGTTACTTGGAAGGTAGGGGAATAGTATATTGATTAAAATAAATCTGTTAGATATCCATCAGCTCTTCCCCTCTAAATACATCACTGTTACCTATAAAATAGACCTCTGGTGATTTCGCATTTTCCAAGAACTTGTCTGCCTTGGGCCACTGCTGCTTGCCTGGGTGCTGGAGAAAACTGGTTTTGATGTGACACGGATGCTGCCTTGGAAAAATGTTCTGCTGAGAAATATTTCTTTATTGGGGGAGGGGAGAGTGGGGGGAAGGGATGATCTTTTTTACACAGACGTTAGATTTCCTGGAATTAATCGGGTAGAAAAATCCCTTTGAGGCATCATTCGGTCCATTAACTGCAATGCCAACCACCAGTGGCTGGACTTGAATACTAACAGATTTTATAACTCTTTGCATTAATAGACAAAGCTAGACAGATTTGCAGTTCAGCCTGGCTCTCCTGTTCTTACCTGCTGCCTTCTGTGCTTATATCCCCAGCGTCTGCAACCTGCTTCCTTTTTTAACAGGGGAGACGTGAATATAAGAAGCTGTGTTGGTTTGCTTATTTAGGTAAAAATTATACAGATAAGTGAACACTTAGAAAACCAGGATCAGCATTTCCTCCCCCACTTCTAGTTACTACTTTAAAATTAATATTATTGCAGCATTATGTCAGACATGTGCCCCATAACACATGGAGCAAAACAGGGGAGTAGGCAGCAGCTGAAAAACTGATTTTTAAGGATGCCATTTCCTGAGTGAAATCTTTATTCCAAGATAACTGTTAAAAAAAGAAATAGAAGAAAAATGAAAAGATGTCGATGTTATTTAGCATACACATGTTCTTTTGTTGGCTATCTCAAATCATGCTGCATGAAAGTTTTTAATAGTATTTTCCACAGACAGTGTTCTGAATCATAGGTCTTTCCTAGTGTCCTGGTTATAGTGACCAGGACCAGTTTGTCACTGTGTGGGTGTGGCTAAGACTTTGTATTCTACACCCTCTAT
>JAWWEU010000040.1:50142444-50188994 GCA_035583155.1 Acropternis orthonyx | reverse complement strand
TAAATTGTAGTTCTGACTTGCAGTCTTTTTGTGAATTGGGTTCTTTTTCTCCTGCTGGTTTACCTTAAACCAGCACACCTAGGGAAGGTAGGAAGTTCTCATATACTTGCTTATTGCAGAATTGAGTTCAGCAGACAGGTGTGGAGCAGTATAGACATAGGTTGTATGTGCACCTATTTTGGATTCTTACCTCCATATTTCACTTAGGCTGTTTGGACGATGTCTTATTAGTTAAGCTAGAAGTCTCCAAGCAGAACTATGTTGAAATGGGATATGACAATTTAGTATGCAAAATACTTCTCTGAGCTTCTATTACACCAACATCCACAGAAGATGCTAACCTTGCAACCAGCTCTGGGTGAGGCATAAACCCCAAAATCCTTATTACTTGGAGTGGTTAATTATCCCAAATTAAACTTGAAATAATAGGAGATTAATTTTATTACCCTGACAACATCACATTATACAGAATTAAGAGTTCCTCCCTGTAGTTTCTGTATAGTATATGGTATTTCTCTGAGACCTCCCATGGTGGATGTTTGGACATGATAATGAAGGGACCAGACAGCTAACTATTGAATCATTTGTTTATCTGTTTGCTATGTGGTAGCCCTGCAGCAGTATCATTTCTTTGTTCAAAGCCTTTTACATACATGCATTTATAAGACACTTGGGAATGTGAGGACAAAAAGCAGCAAATAAATACGTTTAGAAAGGATATGTTGTACTAAGCCAGCAAAGGGTAAGGAGTTCCAAAAGGCAGAAGGGCAGAAAACTGGCTCCACCTTAGAGAAGTAATGTGAGAGATGCTGAGTTAAAAAAGAACAGTCATCCAGCTGGGACTTATTAAGTGGAAAGCTTTTTTTAACAAAAGCTGTTGAAGACCAGAAATCAAAGATCACTGTGTATTTCCTGGCTTTTTTGAAGCATCTGTTCACTAATATCAGAGCATCTCACAAAGACTAATCAACTGATCTTCAGAATATTCTTATGAGTTTGAGAAGTTTTAGCCTCATTTTACCATTGAGGGAATAAAGAGATTATTTATCCAAGTCTACACAGGAAATCTGTGACAGAAATAATAAAGTAGTCCTGTACCCGGTGCAGTGACTCAACCATAAAACCATCCAATCTTCTTTCAAGGTTACAAGGCAATAAAGGAGGGCTGTTGGTATAATTCATAGCCAAAGGAGAGAACCTGATGAGAGATTCTCCCCAAGAACAGATGGAGAGGGCTTTATCATTCTGGTTATGTTAGAGAAAATTTACCTTTGTTCTTGGGTTTTGGTTAAAGGCAATGCCATAAATGTATTTTCAGCTAACCCTTGCTGGGCATCTCTGATGGTAGCCAGTTTTAAAAAGCCAAGATCCTGTATGTATAATGAAATCTGAGATTGTGTTTTGAGCTTTGTCCTCATGTGGTCATATTATGAAGAGTTAGAAGACTTGTATGCAGTGAAGATGACAACATGTATGTTACAAGAAGTTAAAGCCCTTTAGACTGATAAAATGCAGGTGTAGCAAACATACAAAAGGGAGAAAATGTCCTTTTTATTGTTCCAATGGAAACTTAAACTGGAATTACTAACCTTAAAAAATTAAGAACAAAACTCATGTTATTTACATAAAATTTTCCCACTTATTTTTCCTTCAGCTTTGAACCATACATTGCTAAGATTGTAGACAAGCATTATCTCTGTTAAAACTTTTACTTATTGGGATTGCTGGGTGAGCTGATCACATTTTTTGCATAGCTCCTAAAGGTACAATTATCTTGCACTATGATCTGAGCATATGTCAGTATTTATGTTACCATCAGCAAGAATGACCTTGTAACCACATTCAATATGGTTAAGTGACTTTTTTATGCTAGGACTTGCATATCCATATTGGACCTGCTGTAAAATATTGAAGAAAGTTGATGCAACTTTTATTAGCTATATTAACTTGCTGTAATAAAGGGTTCTGAGACTTTCATCCATGTTTTCAAGGTACCTCATTTGCTTCTGAGGGATCTGAGAGCTCAGAAAAATAAGACTACCACCATCATGCTTACTTCCTCTGCAACTTAGCTGTGCAATCCTTAGGACTCCACTGATCAAAAAGGTTTAAATTCATGGTCTTCTAGGCCTTCTCAGTAAATAGAATAAAGCTGTGCTTATCCAGCACATTTCCCATAGAGATGGTTGATCAAAGCAAGCTACAGGTAACTGCAATCAACAGTGCCTGTGTTTGGTTTACTTCTTATTTGCACTGTAGTTTTTCACATAGGCCTGGCAATGTGAAGTGTTCTTAGAGTGCATGCAAAGGCAGGGCTAGTTACATACACTTTCAAGTGTCTTATCAGTATTAGAGCTGTGTAAAACTGTGTGAATTTGTACCACAGCTAAATGTGGTACAAATGCATCCAATGGTTGACAGCTGTTGAAGCAGACAACCTCACATCTTTCTTTCCCCTCTTATGTTCCCCAACATGGATTCCTGGGCACCTTTCCCTAGAATTTTAACCATGACATTAAGACACTTACTGGAAGAAAAATAATTCATCCTTCTAAAAGTTATTAGGGTCTCCACTGGGGTTCCATGAGCACAGCCTCCTGCACAAGGGCATAGCTGAAGCTGAGAGGAAGGCATGTGATGATTCCCTTTGGAAATCTTAATATATTTGGATTATTCCATATAGTCATAGGAACCACAGTGAAAACAAAAGGAAACTATCCTTTGCTGTGTTGAGAAGAGTATAGATCTATCTTTCAGCATCAATTTTCTTTGGAAATAAAAAGGTTATGGGGCTAAGAGTGAGGTACACATATTCCTTAAGGCACACACTAGAGGCGCTCTGATTCTTCAGTTTCTTCGTTTTGGGAGATTATTGTTTTTCCCCATTAACTGTAAACAGAATTCAGTGTGGGAGAAAAAAACCCTAATAATTTCAAAGATTATGCTGATTCCCATGCAAGTCTGTTTGAAGTTAATATTGCAATATGGAACAATTGAAATGCAGCAACAAAAAAAAAGAAAATTAACATAAACTGTTTGGAATTTCTTTTATATCAGGATGATTTAATCTCCCATAGAAAATTCATTTCTGAAGTTTCTTCTGTTAGGAGCTGCACAGTGTTCCAAATATTTGAGAAACAGATCAGCTGGAACTATTCGTCTGAAAATGTTTAAGTTTTCTGGAAGAGGGAAAAGGCTACAGCTCGTTTCTGGTGAGAAGGAGAAATCAACTCTGAGAGCCAGAAAGCAGAAAAGCTGCAGATTATAGTTGGTTTCTCTGTATTGTTTTAAAAAAAAAAAAAACTTAAAAAAAAAAAAAAAAAAAGGAAAAAAAGACTAGTAATGAATAGCATTTTGAGTGTTAGCTAATTTTTTACCAGCCAACAAATAAATTGTGCTGAAACATTAGACTCTACTCCCACGGTGATTAGATATTACAGTACATATGGTATGGAAACATTGAGCGGTGTTTGAAGACCTCACAATGCCTAAACACAGCATGACTGCCAACTGTTGACCATACGCTATAGCTGACATAAACATGGAGTTGCCTCCTGCTGTCCTGCACCTTCATTTGTTGTGCAGATAAATCTTAGATATTATTGCAGAGGAAGGCCTAGCAAGGGCTTCATATACTTTCTCTTCACAATAGCTGCAGCAAGCAGACCATACATCCCCACCGGTACAAACAGATGCAATCTTCTGTTTGAAATGAGTTTGTCACATCACAAAAGATTTGTTGTCACCCTGTCCAAAAATTGCAGCACTTCTGTTTTTCTCTTGATGAAATAGACAACATTACAACCGTTATGACTGCATCTGACTATCTGTAAAATGCAAAAATATCTAGGATTGATGGGTCAGGCTCAAAGGTGCAGCAACAGACTAAATGCTGTACACAGTGACTTTGGTTGGTTTGGACGGTATGTCAACTTGAATAGTCATGTCCTGTAACTTTGTACTCAATATCTGGCATTTAAGGCTTAGAAAAACAAGCCAAAAATTCTGAGTCATTTTTTTCTGATATTAAACACTGGATTCTTTCATGAAGTTTCCTACTGCAACTTCACCTCAAATCAAATTTACAGCATTTTAGAAGATTACCTGAACAAAATTAACTCCTGGTAATATTAATTATTCATAAGCTTCTCCTCCTTCCATTTTATAGTTTAAGTTATGTAAAATTATTTACTCATGAATAAATAGCCTTTATGTTTTTCAGACCTCTGTAGTAGCTGATAGATGTAAAAGCTGCACAAAATTAATGGAAAATATGCTACCAGTGGGCAATTTCTCTTTGTTCTGTGGCACAGAGCCATACCGATTTAGTTAACACTAGCATACAGACATCTTATTCCCTTGTTATTTCACAGTGAATATCATCTGACATTTTGTTCTGAAAATAGCGATCTACCTGGAAAGTGGAGGATTTTTTGAATTCTGCCTAAACACCAAAGAATTAATTCTCCTTTTATCTATATATCCTGTACAGGTTGTGTGAATACCAGTAGTCTAAATTATGCAAGACATCTGTAGCTGGAATAGAGTATAAAGAAAGCAGTGTTACAAATCTGCTGTAACCACTCTATTGATCTTTACCCACCTTTTCAGAGCATTTTGTCTTTGGTTTCTACAACATGCCTGTTCTCCTAGTATTGGTACTTTTCAGTCCCAGTGCTATTGCACAGTTCAAACAAGAGTCCATTAAACTGATTACTTGTTATTCCCCACTGGTGCTCTCTTCCTAGTTCTGCACAGGCACCTCAGTCTTGACCCAAATCATGTCTTTGTTTTCCTGGTTGTGGGATCCCAATGCACTTTCTGTCAAGCTATTTTAAGACTAACCATCAATAGACCCTGCTATTCCCGTTTTTAATTAAATCATTTGGTCAAACCAAGCTATATGAAATATGGACTAAGACAATAGAAAAAGAGACTGAGACAGAGAAATATTTGCTAGATTTAAACACGCACAATACAACCCTATTTGTGACTACACAAGAGAGTATTCTAACAGACCCATTACTTTATCCCTAAATACTTCCATTTTCCTCTTTTTCTAAAGCCATTGACCTACAGTTTTCACTTTTTGCATTGTGTGGATTTTTAGCATTCATTTTAACAAATAACACTTTTTTAGTACAGAAAGCTTTTTAATTTTTAATCAATTAAACTCTTAGCAAATATTTTCTTAAAATATAAGCTTGAGCTGTTTAAGCTGAAGTTTGTCTGCAGGAAGAAAGTCTGGTAGGAGCTAAAAGAAATTAAATATTGGTAAGCAGCCTTTGATAGTAGGTCTCTTAGGGGACAGAATAATATTTAGAAGATACAACATCTAATTATGTTTTCATTATCTTGATGCCTGCTTATCATATCACATCACTTCTTCTGATGCTGTCAGAAACCATAGTAAAGGGAAGATAAAGCAGATTTTTCCTGGTTTTGGCATGCTGGGCAGAGACATTAACATATGCTATAAAATGCCTCAAGAGACAGGTTGCAGACACTGAAAGACCTCTGACTTCCTCCTCTCTTGGAATTATAAACCTGAAATTTCAGTACCGAGATCTCCTCTTCTGTGCATTTCTTTTTCTCTTTCATTCCTGGTTTCTACTGTTGCTAAGTTTTACAAGCACTGAATCTGACAACATCACACTAATGAATTCTGGTCTGGGGTGAGCTAAATAAACTGACATGACAGCCAAATAGAATGAGTTGCAGATGCTAGTTCAGGTGGTTACTTACGACACTGATGACTACAGGGCTTTCAAATTGCTTTTCAGAGGGCTTTTGAAGTTGAGATATTTTAGCTCACAAATAGGATGGAGTAAGACTGCAAGACTGCACCAAAATTCAGGTGAAGGGCAATAGCAATTTAAGAGAGCGACACACATCTTACAACTGAGTGACCAATGTTAGTTTGGTTTTTTTCTGACTTGTTCTGAAACCACATTAAACCACATACTACTTTCAAATTAAGCAGTGGAGGTGGAAGCACATGCCTTCCCTTGCTGAAAGAGGGGGAAAGGGCATTGAAATGCAAATTCTTACAATGCAGTTAGAGTTTTCCTTACTTTAATTTCATAGCCCCCAGATTTTTATACAATCACTAAATAGCCTTGAATTAATCTTATTTATCACTATAAAATCAAGCAAAATCATTACGCACAGCTGTACTATAGAAGCATCACAATGCAGTTATTTCATCGCACAGAACAGATGCATGCTGTTGGTATATCAGAGCCAATAGGAGCTGCAGGGAGCTTGTATCAACAGGAATCCACTTTCACATACATCACTTAGGGACACGAATGTGCAATGTGACAGGCCCATCACTACCAATAATTCATCTAATTTACTATGGCAAGGCAGATACTTGGTTGTGTCTGAAAGTCAACAGGTCAGTGGCTTCATCTAGCAGCTCATGCTGTTCCCAGCAGTGCTATGTTCCTACTAATAATTTAATCTCATATTTGAAGTTCAGTTCCTGGCAGCTTACCTCCTCCTTCTCATTTTCTTTCACTTCTACTTAAAAATATAATGGTCCATTTCAGCAAAATTAACTGCAATTTCATGGATCACTACAGCAGGAATAAGTTTTATACATAATACTGTAATCCATCTATTTGTTCCCCAGAATGCAAATTGACTTGATGAGCAATTCTGTAGCCTACGTAAATAACCCTACTTCTAACTGAGAGTGCTGTATTTTCAGTGAAGATGGGGAAGGGAAAACAAGATGGTCTCTGGCTTTGACTTTCTGATGGTTTTTCCAAGATATTTAATTGAAATATTTTTAAGTCCATCATATAGAAAATATCAGCAACAGCTACCTTAATTTCTTTTTTAACAAATACTTTAGTGCTCTGCTTGTGCTTCACTCTTCCTTTTTCTTAGAAAAAAAATTTCTCTAGAAAAAGTTTTCAAAATATGGATTCTGATATAATATGCCAGATGACAGTATCTTAAATGCACAATTCCTCTGGCTAGTAGAAACCACTTATCATGTGGACAAGAATAGAATATGACTCTTGTTCTTCCATCAGCGTGTCAGTAGTGGATAAGAAGAAACACTTTACAGTAGGATGAACAATAGGAAGTTTACTTTCCATGGATCCTCTTACATTCAGATTCCCTGTGAGGTTTGCCAGCAGGTGGAATAATTTACATGAACTGGATACTTGCTTTTGCACTGTGATGTTTTTCTGCTATGAACTGATTGGCATTCCATCTCTTTTCTTTATAAAGATCTTAGTAATTATCAAGAATTTATTGCAGGTTCAGAGCTAAGAAACAATGTCTAGGTATTATATTGAAAATAAATATTACAGCTTTATATGCTGTTACATATTTCCTAAATTACCAAGTTTCTCAACCACTTTCATTATTTATGAAATATAAAAAGTTACTTAAATGTCAATGGTAAAAATATTTGAGTGTTAAACATTCAGTATTGTCTCTAAGCATACCTTCATTGGACTACTGACTTGAAGTCTACTAAGTTAGTGTAACCTAACTTCTCCAGGAGGAACAAATTTACATTATCAAAACTACCAAGTAGTAGTTTTAAACAAAAAAAAGAAGGAAGTGTTCTTCCATACTGTACATAAAGTAAATTGTGGCATTTAATGCCACAGAATGTAGTGAGGGGTAAAAAACATAGACAAATCTATGGAAAATAAATGTCTCTTAAATATAATTGTTCAAATACAATCTCTGGCTACACAAGTCAAGTCAGGCTTATTGCAGGGAAGAATTTCTGGGAGGAAAGTCAAGAAGGTTTATTTTGCTTCCTTTCTTCCTGCTCATTTTCTGTAAATAGATCTTATTGGTACTCTCAGCTGGTGTACGGTGGGCCTGGTGAGCCTTTTGCCTGACTGTACCCTACTGTGCCTGACCCCACCCTACTGTGGCTCTTATGTGCATTATGGCAACCTTAGTATGATTTCTTGGCAAAATCACTTTTGCTTCAAAACTGACTTGTTTCTGCCTGTGGCATCTGCCAGAACTGCAGAATGAGCAAACCTGCTGGCTGAAACTTCTTCAGCATTTGCTTCCCAACTGGCATACACCTGGAGTGCTAGTTAGGAACTTCAGCTGTCTGGGCTTTTCTTGCACCAGGCAGCTACAGTAAGTACCTTATTCTCATATTAGTACTCATATAACTAGGAATTTGTATACAAAATTTCCTTCTAACTGCCTTTGGTCCAATTCCCTTCAACGATCTAGGAAAATATAGGAGAGGAAGACAGAGATCAATCTATTTTAATACCTGTTTTAGAGCCAAGGAAATATTAGTTTGTCTTGCTTACTTTTGAGCATTTTCAGAAATGCCAAATGGTTGCTAATTTCTTTTCAATTTTCAGCATTTCAGCTCATCTGTCTTCCTATTAGAAAATATTTCCACTGAAATGTAACCCTAAAATCAGCAGTGATGCTATTTTTCCTAAGTTCTTACTTGTAAAGGTATTGGTATTTTTAAGGATGAGGAAAAGGCTGAGGTACTTGATGCCTTCTTTCCCTCAGCCTTGGGGTACCCATACCCCTGAGCTGGAAGACAGGGACAGAGGGCAGAAGGAAGCCCACCATAACCTAAGGGAAAATGATCAGGTACCTGCTACACCACTTAGACACAAGTCTTTGGAGCTGGATTGTATCCACTCAAGGATACTAAGGGAGCTAGCAGAAGTGCTCATGATATCCATGATTGTGTGATATCATTCACTTAAAATTCTGGAGAAAGAAGCAGAGACAGAAGTCATTTCATCCTCCATTTCTCATCTGTGTAAGACAGCCAAAATCAGGATTCCATGGTAGCAAAGTTAATGGAACAGAACAACAGCAGATTACTTTCTGCAATAACCTTTTGGTCCCATTCAACTGACCTTAACCAAAAATACAGCAACCATAACAGACCCAAGGAGAAAATAGTACAGAGAATATGCCTAGCCTCTCCTTTTGGCAAGAGTACAGTTTGATATTAAACTAGAAGGAAAGTGGTTTGGTTCTACCCAATAACATATGCGATAATAATTAAGTGCTTTGACATTTACAGGTTGAAAACATAATGAAAAGGTGTTTCACAATGAATAGTCAACCCAGAGCACTGACAGTTCCTAGCAAGGAAAAGAAGAAATGGATAATTTTATTTTCCAGCAAGTTTGTTTAAACATAGCCTAACACCTTCAGCTATTAAACCACTGCTTCAATTGACTTTTGGTGCTAATGTAGCTAGCATTTTGATCACACCTATAACAAGATCCAAATACCAATGTCAGAGTCAGTGAAAGTTACATTACAGCCAAAGGACAATACCTGCAACTAGGGGGAAGGGAAAGAAATGTCTCTTGTCAATCTCTTGCAACCACCATGTCTACGGAATTGTTGAAGGGCTCTAAACAAGAGCAGAGAGGTAAAGGCATTAAAACAAGAGCTTCCATTTGTCTATGAATTGCTCTGCTAAACATTAACAACAGTTTTTCTAGACCAATCAGCTTGGATCTGTCAGCTTTCAGAGCTGGGGCACTCAATAGGAGGTGCATTTTGGCCAATGCAGCAATAGCATAAAAAGGGAATGCAGCCTCCAAAGGAGTTAAATGATGCTTGTGAATTACCATTTCATAGCTTTATGAGATGTTCCTGTTCCTATCCCTTGCTTTTTATTGGTTAGTATCAGGCTGGGTAAATTTCTGTGCAATTCCCACCTGAGTCACTAGGGAAGGTCCATCTTCATCATGTATCAATTTGATTTCAAGCCCTGACAAACACCCAGCCTCAAGAAGGGAAACCATCTGTAGTACACTTTAGGGGAACAAAAAGCAAAAAATATTAAAACTCCTAACAAATGCTTGTTTTCCATCTGAGGCCACTCCCCACAACCACTCCTTATAAGCATATTTCTTCTGTCTGCTAGCTACCACAGTCCAGATTGAGGAATATTTTTAATGGAAGGATAGGCATGAATTTCAAGCAAAAGATCAAAATGGTACCTTTTCAATTTTTTAAAGAATAGAGCTCATTAACCTTTTCCACATATTTTCAAATTACTTAAACTGGAAATATACTGGTTTAATTAAGATTTCACAGGGAGAGACAGTTGCAAACATTTGGAACAGAGTGAAAGTCAGACCTTTATGAGGAGGGTGCTGTATGTTTCACAACTCCCTACATCTTTTTGTTGTTTGCACTTCAGATGGAGTCCATTTGTATTTGTCTGTCTCCTGCTGAGGGAATCTGATTTTATCCTGGGTTTCAATGAAGCTATTAAAAAACATCAATCATGAGATTCCTGTTTTCCCTTTGTATGTTTCTCTCTCCATCAGAGTTGCACTGTGACATTGGTTATATGGCAGCATATGTTGATTTGGTTTGTTCTACAAGTTGATTAGCTAATCCTCCTGCAATCATACCTTGCTTTACAGGAAACCTGGTGCCCGTGTTTTCCTTGGCTGGGTCCTGAAATGGTTTGTATTTTGTAGGTCTAGAATTTTGATGGATATGCAACACTTTCTTCGCTTTGTTGTTTTTTAGTAAGTGGTGAAAGGTCCAAGAGCGACAGCTTGAAGTTCTATACACATACAAACAGAACAACATAAACGATGCTGGCATACCCTTCCCCCTCACTTCAGGAGCTCAGGAATATTTCAGAGTTGTAAAAAGGATATACTGACTGACAGCAATACAATACCAGTATTTTGATGGCATTATGTCAAAATAGTTGAATCATAATTAAAACAAGTTATTAGCCTAAAAGATCCTCCTCTGAAAAAAAAAAAGAAAACAACACCCAAAACAAAAACACTGAAATACAAAATTTGGTATATGTTTGTATTTAAATAATATTCAAATGGGGCCACTGAGACTATAAAAGCCTGAAGCCTGGATATAGCCATGCATTAATTTCCAGTCTTTTGCTTTTGTTTGTCAGTTAATGTCAGACAAATCATGCCATATAAATGAAGTTGAACACTGTATAGGTCTTAGTGTTAGTAGACAAGACATCAGTATTTGATTCTTGCATTCTGTGTCTGTTCTTCAGCCAGCTCCATGGGATTAATGCTACAATGCTGCATATAGAACTGATTTTTAGTTTGCTTGCAAAATTGAGGTCCCTAATGCAAAACAAAAAATAATTTTTATTTTAGGCCAAATGGGAAGGAGTTTTTTTATATTGTTCGATGTGTTTTTACCTTTTTGTCCAAATCAAAGTAAATTTTGAGATAAAGAGCTGGTTTTAGCTGGAAAATCTAAACATTTCATATTGGAAGTATTTAAACCATTAAAAATAGCAAAAGAGTAACTTAATAGCAATTCATAAAATACCTTCATTGTTCTCTGTATATTTTTGGACAAAAGATATAATTAAGAATACTTTTTTCAATATTAGATAGCTAGATGTTATCAATAAAATTTTGCCCATTTCTGTTTGCAACACCTGTGCTCTTTTGAAGAACACAGATGGAACCTGAGCAATCTGGCTGCTTGTTCTACAAAGTCAACAGTAGTTATGACATAATTTTTTTTTTTTCTGCTGCTTTTGAGCAACAGGATGGAAAAGGCACGGACCATTTGGCCAGGCTCCAATCCATGCTCAAGGAAAAGGTACAAAGTCAAAAAAAGTGGCCTCAAGAACTCAAGGCATGTGGATCTCACTGGCTCAAGAACTTAGTAATTTATGAATCCATTTCAGCTGCAGCAAATGGCCCTTTCACGGCTTACAGCTCCCCGACAGAATTTAGATTATGTTTTTAGGCTATGATTTTAAGTGGTCCTAGAGTGGTGGCTGCAGGGAGAAATTTAGTTTGATGTCAGCTCCTTTTTGCTTTCCCTGAGAAGCCTCAGTGGAAGCTGCGGGCACCGCACTCGGCCAGCGCCAGGGATCGTGTTTCCCACGGCTCTCCAGGAGCAATCGCTTTTCCAAGCACCCATCTCCCGTTCCCACAGGGGCCCTGCTGATCCCTGGCAGCGCTCAGACAGGAGAAGGGGCTGGAGCTCTGAGGGCAGGGAAATAAAACTGGGAGGGAAACAGCCTCTCAAAGGCTGAGCCCCGCCAGGGGCAGGATGAGCATGTGAAGGGATAACTCTTACGCCTGTTTAATTAATGATTAGAGTTAACTAACAATGAGGCTGATGTAGGTGGGTGGACTCACACTGCCAGGACCACCCTCTCCTCATCTCTTCTCCCTGCAGCGGGAACAGCAGTGTTGCTGCAAGCCTTAATATAGGTGTAGATTTTCAGATAGTTTTATATAGTTTTATAGTCTTTTGCATTTGAAAAATAGTTTGTAACTCCTGTACCAAATACTTAGGCTAGATTTTAACCTCTGTGTCACATTTTGAAGCTTGTTTTTGTGCTAAGGGAGAGATATTATGTTGTATTCAGATAGCTATTAGAACATGTTATAGTCAAAATACGATATTGTTTAGTCATAGTATAAAGGAGGGTAAGAGGTACTGGAAAACCTCCCAAAAGAAGACGCAATGTGATGATGATAAGGGTAAATGAGGAAAGGGTGGTCTTGAGGCCACTGACTCAATTTAGAAGGGGTGTGTCAGAGGGGTGGTTTGAGATGGTTTGTAGGATGGGCAAATTTAGACATTGGGTATGTTTCCTAGATAGGATAGTTAAGTAGGGTTATAAATTTGTAGATTTCTGTATGCCACGTGTGCGTCATTGATTGCTAAAAAGCTTTTAGCCGAACATTAGTAAAAGAACTTTTTTGCCTTCTCCCTGTCTTGGAAGTTTTCTTCCTCAGATTTCCAGCAACAGCAGGGACTGTTGGACCAACTTCCCTCCCTGGGAGATTCAAACAGCTGCCAATCCCCTGCAAACAGCCCTCTGCCTTCTCTGTGAGTCCAATCAGAACTCTCAGTCAGCCCACCTTCCCCCATGGGCTGCTTGCATCCACAGGGGCTGTCCATCGTCAGGTCCTGGTCCCTCCCCTCCCTGCAGGGGTGCAGGGGGAACAGTTCCATGCCCTAACCCAGCAGTGTCCCTTCAGCCGCTGCTCACCTGAGGAGAAAGTTTTATTCTTACATCCGTAAGTATTCTGCCACCTGAAACAGTGCACGGTCCAGACAAATCATGACTCTCCTGGGCAGACTGGAGGCACTCTTGTCCTGGCCACTGTAATATACCCCTGCTAGTGACCCAATCAATGCAACAGCTAAATAGGCAAATGTGCCTTTTCTGTGTTCTGGTAAGAATCAGATTTTCATAGCTCTTTTTCTCACAGCTTGAAGACAGGCCTGTGGTTCACACTAATAACACAATCTGAGGAAATCCTGGGCACTCATATGAACCCCCTCTTGGCCTGTGCTTCCACAGGCACAAGATGGTTCTTGCATTCACCTGTGTTTGCTTGCAGAGGTTCAAGTGCATCCTCACATGTGGGTGCCCTGTGCATATACACCTATAGACTCTTGCATCAAACAGGGGGTGTGGCAGGAGAGGGGTGCTCCACAAATTCAGATGCAGATAGCTTGTGGCCACAGTTGTCACCCCATAACAGAGAAGAGAGTGCATTTGAGGAGACCTTTGGTGGCTTGCTCTTGGGGATCACTACTTAAGTACAAAGAGGCCAGTGTTTTCCAGACAGATATATTAAATAACTCCAAACTAAGCAAGTTATGAGGTGCCCCAGCACAGCTGTAGCATTCAGAGAAACTGCTCTAGAGCAGTTTGCCTCACAGTAAGAGAATAAAACCACACTAAGCTGAGTCCCACACCCGGCTCAGTGAGCTGCTGTGCCTCTGAGTTCCTGCGTGGTTTGCGGTTTGCACCCTACCAGCTTGATTGGCTGTGCTCAGGAGGGAGAGGCTGAGATGCTGGGGTGAAGACTTGTGTGTCCCGCATGGCTCCTCAGGCTTTGGCCCTTGCTAAGCATTTGTGCTGAAGACAGGTTGTTATGCGACTCGTGCCATTCCCCCACTGCTTTGCCTCGTCACAGGTCCTCAAACACCAGAGTGCAACCACCTGCCTCAAAGGTACAGATCTGCTTGGCTGCTTTTGCTTCTTTCAGTGTGAAGTTTTAAGGGTAGATGCATTGAGTAAATTAGTATCACATTTTCTGCAGAGTTAAACAAGTGAGGTTGTAGCTGCAAGGCTTGAGATTCAGTGTGTTTTCTTTTCCACTGCAGGTGCATCAGGTTTTTCTCCTTGTCAATGGGGCATCAGGACTGTGCTCAGGAAGACTGTATTTATTGGAACAGAGCAAAGAAAATAATGAATGGGGAAATGTTTTTTATTAGTCAGAAGCACAAAGCAAAGAGATATCCGGATTTCCCAGAAACTTTAAGGTTGCTCTGGCAGAGATCAAACTATTTTATCTCTGAGACACCCATTGTGATCATACCGACAGGGGCAAGATACCTAGAAAGAAAAATGTTTCTGGCAACTGAAGATCTGGCATTGTTGACCCTCCTTTGGGTGTCTTCTGTGGAATGTGGTGTTTTCTCAAGGAATCAGGCATAAATGTAGTTTCTCCTTAATTGCTTTTTAATGTTCTTGTAAAGCTTTTTGATGCATTGTAAGCGTAATACGCAATATTGTTATGAGACATTTCTTTAGCCTGCAGTGCTACAGATCTGTGTGGCAAGGGCTTGCATGTGTTTCATGTGTGTTTGTGTGCATAAAGTTCGTAATAGTTGTCTTGTAGGAGCGAAAGGACATCAGTGTCCAAGACACGGTTTAGTAGCATCCTATCAGTACAAAATTTTCTTAGAAAAAAACACAATCTAAACTCTCTTCAACAGCAGCAGGAGAATCTGTCACTTTTGTAATTGTCTGGTGAAGAAAGGTTTTATAATAACTGAGTTTTTAGTAAATGGGCATGGCAGGAAGAGCTGGGTTTTGGAGTTAGAAAGAGATGCCCATCAGTTACATTTTGGTGTGGAAGACTGTAGATGATGCAGTCATCCACTTGAAAGCGGAAGAGAATGAGGGCCATGCTTTAGCCTCTTCTTACACATGTCTGAATAGGACATAAACTCTGGCTATGATGTGATGGTGAAATGAGTTGTGGAACAGCTATAGAGAAAGCATGTTTCCTTAGTAGCAGCTCAGTGAAAGAATGCTGTTGCTGTTGCAGTGAAGCAATTCTCTTTACTTTCCTAGTTAGTGACGTTTACTTCTATTTCTTTCTTGCACTCAAACTTGACAATCCCATGGATAAGAGATTAAGCATAAAATAGCCCTGTGTGTCATTCCCATTTTTATCAAGAAAGCAGAATAACCTCGAGATGGATGGATATGCAATGTGAAATGTGCACATCTAAACTTAGCCTGGTTTTGTTGTCTGGTTTTTTGGAGTTGCTTTCATCTTTATCCTTCCCTTCTGCACAGATGTCCTAAAATTGTTAAGACTGAAGAATCTGCCTGGGCAAAACAGGCAACTTGCAGAAAATCAGGGCTCTGCTGCTCAAAGTTAGTTGTTTGTCCTGATCTCTTATACCTTGTTATATTAGTTTGTCTAAGGTGTAGCATGTCTGCGAGCTTGTCTGATTTTTATGTGTTATAGCCATTACTCTAATAAGAGACATCACTTTTCTCTTCAAACTTTGTCTTCCTTTACCTATTCAAATGGAATTTCTGTTTTCCCCTCATGATTACATTCTACTCTTGCAACCATACACCAGTGCCCTCCATTTTTGCTGATTCAAGGGCAACAGCAGTGAGGTGGTAATGTCCTCTGCACAATATAATACTTTGCCCTCCCCATCAACTTGCAGCTTGACAGCAGCTCTCCTTAGCCACAAGCAATATCTAAAAGTTTGGCAGGCAAGAGGCTGCTATTAAGCCACAGATCTGGAACTAGTGCTGCAGGCAGTCTCTTCTGGTTTATTTTTACTGTCTGACATAATGAAAATTGTCTTCATTCCCTTCCCTATGTTTCTTCCCTTAACAATACTTTCTCTTGAAATTCTTCTCTGAGTGGAGCTTTAAGATATATGTGTGTGTATATATATACACTTTAAAATATACTCACTGGCAAGTTCAGTCTCTGATATCAGTTAGAAGAACCTATCCACTGTGCCTGATAAAATGCCATATGTTTGACAAATAAGGAAATATTGCTACCAATCGTTGATATGCCCATGTCTTTGCGGCTCATTTTAGTTTTCTTTAGTTTTTTACAGTATAATAAGGTCCTGACTTCCTCTACCTTTCTCCTTTCTCTCCAAAGTCTACTTTTGGTTTACAAAGAATGTAAAAATTCTATCCTCTTTCAGTTCCTCAAATTGCTATATAGAATCATAAAGGTTGGGAAAGGCCTCTAAAACCATTGAGTCCAACCATTAACCCAGCACTGCCATGTGCACTGCTAAACCATGTCCCTAAGTGCCACGTACATATTCAATATAATGACTGTCACACACTGCATCTAATGCTTAGGGCTGACTACCAGCCATATTCCAGGCAGCACAAATTTTATCCATAAATCCCTTGATATCTTTCAAAAATCTTTATTTTGCGGCTCTCTTGAAGGAATCTTCTCAGTGTTTTCAGCTTATCTGTCCACCATGCTTTGTACATTTGGGAAGCAGGAAAGGAGGTATATTACCATCAGGGTTTATATGGCTGTAACTGTCTGTCCTGCACAAGCCTTTCATCTTAATGGCTACACATATTTTTGCCTATTGATGAGCATTTTGCCCATTTTCCTTTAAAACAGGTGAGTGTGAATGCTCTCACTTTATAACTGTAATCAGGCCATGTGCATGACTGTGATGACACTGAGATGACAGAAGCACGAAAGCTGTACCAACTGAACTAACTTGACAATCTGCAAAACTGAACTGGCCCTCTGAGAAGGCAGTTTTATGGATTTTGGTACCTCATTCTGTTTAAATATCTCCATGTATGGCTGCACCATACTTATTAAATGTGTCCTATAGTACAGAGAGGTGACGTGACTTATCCAGGGATGCACAGCAAAACTTTAGCTGAGCTGGGCTTGGAAACTGAATTTTGAATCTTTCTTCATCACCAAACAAGGCTGTCTTGTTTCTGCATTTTATAGTGATAATTTAATTTTAAATACTCGCCCAAATGAGCAGTCTTTCAAAGCAAGGGGAGAGAGATTTGCACAAATGTGAGTAGAATTGGTAGCGACATCAGCTAAGCTGACAAATGTATGTACTACAGTCTTCACGGTTCAAAATACACACAGTTCCCATGACACAGCCATTCTAGTAGGCTGATGTTGTACTCAAATGCTTCTGATGTTTGATCACTACTGTCCCAGGGATATCGAACTTAACCCAGCTGGGTGAAAGGAATGGCATCTCTCTTTTCTTTTGACTTTAGCTCAGAACGCTGTCTCTGAGGCATAGTTGCTGTAAATACTGTTTCTAGAAGGATTTCAGACAGATGAGAATGAAAAAAATTGTCTTGGAAGGGTCTGAATTCCTCCTGTTGCCTTAATTTTTTTCCAATTGTTCTGCTAATTAGAGAACCATGGTAAAACACCGTTTAAGTAACATCTAAGCAGGGAAGACTAACCTTTGAGAAATAAGCTTGCTAAGAACAGACACATTATCCTGGCCCTAAGATCAGAGGTCAGTACTGCAAAATATTACAAGATGAAAGAAAATTACTCAAATGCCTAAATGAACATTATGTGCCAATAACTGATGAAATTCTCTTTTACCTCTCTTGGAACTCCAAGATCCATCCTTCCTCTCCCCAACTCTAATCTTTTTTTTACTATGGCTTTATCTTTCTGGAGCAGTGTAAAGTACTAATAGCATGCCATTTTTTCCCCCAAGGCACTGGATGCCTTGTGTTCTCCAGTCTTTCCTTTCTAATTCCCCCTTTTTTTATTATTATTATCTCATCATGAAAAATTCACCTGTAATTCTGACAGTACAAACTTAAACCCTCAGAGCTCTGGCATTTCTTTTTTATTTTTAAAATCTAGCTGCATAAATAACAGCATGTTTTCAGGTCATAGGCACTCCAAGATACAGCTGAGTTCTGACTCAGGAGAAGCACTCCGTAACTCTGCAATCTAAGCAGGGATTACTTTAGGATGTGAACCAACTTCAAAAATTGTCTCTGTGCATAATCATGCCCTGGTCACTGTTTTTCATATGGAAGTGTATAGTGTACAAAGCCAGGACACCAGAGGCATTCTCTCTAGCTGTTTGTATACGGCATTTGCTGTACCACATCAGGCTATTCATCTGTCACATCCAGTATGCTACCTAAACAGTGGTCAAAACATATTGATTCTGAGAAAAGCAATCGCACCCTCTATTAACCAAATTTGCAGAGCTTTACACGGGGATGGAACAAGCACTTTCTAACTCAATCAGAGTAATTAGTTTACAGTTTCAAGTGGTATTATCAAGTTTCAAGTTGTATTATCATTACACTGGTTGGACTGTCCTTTCTTGATAATTCTAATAGTGTAACAGATCTCCGAGATTAAACACATCAAAGCAAACAAACAAAAAAATCTCTCAATTTACTCAGCTGTCAAAACTCCATCCAGTCTGAAAATATTTTCCCACCTTGGACAGAAGGTGAATCTTAATTCACTGAAGCCATCAAGTACTTCCACATTCTGAGTAGAAGGGGATGAAGCAGCATGTAATATTACATTGCCAAAAATTACATCAGCATTGTCATAATCATGTCATTACCTTCAGCAGAGACCACGTGCTGCACTTGCATCCTTTGCCTACTGATTTGATACAGCATATATTGCTATCTCCTGTATCCTAAGTAATGACACCCTTACTACATGCCTAAATGGTTTAATGCTATCTTCTCCTTTTGCTGTAATGAGCCCATTCAATAATGAAAGCCTCTGTTTGTGTTTTCAGATTAGCCTTTAAATGATGTTCAAGAAAATATTTTTCCTTTTCCACAACATCACAGCAAGGCAGTTCTCAGTGGGGCTGACACTGCTGCTCACAGTTAGTTTCCTCACTCCAAGCAGTAGCTTCACTCTGTTTCCAAGACAAGTGAAGCCAATTGCCCCTGCTGAAAGATGGTGGAGGTTCTACGGTCTGATGGGAATCCTGGTGTGAAGTGATGAACATTTTGAAAGGACCATTCTAACCGTGGGCAGCTCAGGTGTCTTGAAAGCTCCATTTGTAACATCATCTGAGGGAATAAATTAAACACCAGAGTTTTTTTGAAGGGAATTTTTTTTTTATAATGTGCATAATAAAGGTTAAAAAAAATCTTGAAAAAATCTTCATACATTATCTACATAAGATTTCTGTGATCTTTAAGTAGATCAAAAATCTGGAATAGCTAATTCATTATTGAAGCTATAGAAACAAGCAAAAGATCTAGCCCAAAGAGTCAAGTTTCTTAAAGAACCCATATTGAAGAATAGTTTTACTCAGTAAATTAGTTAATAGATTTACTTGTAACTTCTCAGGAAATTCACTATGTGTCCTTACAGTAAATGCTGTAATTCTTAAAGTAGGTTGTGCTTCTAACCTATAACAAACCCAACCAAATCTGTATTTTAAATACAAAACTTAGATTAACTGTTAGTACACAGACATGGCAAGTACCTCGATGGTACATATTAGTTAATTTTATTTATTAACGGATTTTTGTCATTGTTCTGATTACTTCCCTTGATTGCTGAGGTCAATGTGCTAAAGAGGGTTGAAGCAATCACAAGATAATGTCTGTAGAAATTAATCACTCATTAATAATTGCAAATGCGGAATGGGTGTACAGATATTTTCTTAAATCTCCAGGGCTTTTGAGGGTCAGCTCTTTAAGCATCCTGAGCTTTATTATTAATTAGTTCTTTTACAGAAAGGCTTCAACTGACTTTCAGACAGTGTTGACACTGGGTGCTCTGTACTGACAGACATTATGTCTTCATTGCCAAAAACAAGCAGTGCTTTAATATTCAAAAGGTTTACTCCAGGTGTATTCCTCAATGTGGAATCTCAGGGAAGAGAAAGCACAGGGGATTTTATGGCATTGTGGCTAGTTGTGGTCAATACAGTGCAGAGGTACTTTGGAAAGTACCTCTAACAGCTATATCAAGGTAATAATTTAGTTGGGAATTTAATAAGCGGTAGCTGTCTTTATTTAAAAATTAAGGGAAAAAAAAAAAAAAAGAATGCATCAGTTCTTGAGGTGCAGTCAAAGTCATTGCAGAAGAATACCCAGGCCTCAGCAAGTTCTGTTCTAAAGAGAAAGGTAAAGGAAGAGTGGGAAGTAGAGGGGAGGAAAGATGAAGGGCTTATTTCAATGAGGAGCTCTCCCAGTTATTCTATGGCAGTTGTTTCAGGGCAGTTCTCCAGGTAGCCATTAGTACTCCAGATAAAAATTCCTTTTTCTGGCATGATTTCTATGTCTTTGGTAGCACCTCAAAGCTCCCCACACCTGCCTTTACCTGTATTATAACTGTCTCACTGGAATAAATCATCAGGGGCATTACTCTCTCCTGAAGGATCCTTTCCTCTCCACATCCAGCTAAACAGTTCTTTGCATACCATTTCTTCCAGAGACACTGGCAATAGTAGCACACAGCCACTGATTTGAGTCTTTTAAGCACTTTGTGATTTCAGCTGGTAATTTCAGGGAGATTTCTAAGGAAACCCTCAGCGCTTGAGGAGATGGTGTTAGTGACATCTAGAATCAAACCCTTTCCTCTGAGTCAATACTGAATGATATGCCCTAACACATTTCTTGCACATGAGACCCACAACTGTAAGTTGATTGCTTGTGGTCATCAATGATCCTTCAGCTAATTGCATAAGCCTAAAGGCGTTTTGCCCTGATGGCCCAGGCAGATCAGTCTGAGTACAGTTTGCCTTCTGCACATCTGACATTTCAATTTTAATTGGGCGGTTGCTGCTTCTGCTCTTAACCTGCTGTGCCCTGCTGAAAAGTACTGGAGAATGGATTTCATTGTTAGGTGAAGGGATAGATTGAGAGTCAGGGAAAGCAGCAGCCAAACTGGAAGTACCCTCCAGGGTAAATCTGGGGTCGAAGGACACAGTCATCATATTTTAACATTCAGACTTACCAACTCAGCCAATCCATACCAGGGGCGTTCAGAGAAGTGTTGTTTTCAGTGAGGCTGCAGCCAAAAATCCCAAGAGTTCATAACAGGGCTTCTTAATTAAAGTGCTGGGTGGTTGTAGCAAGAGAAGGCAAAGGAGCAGCTGTAATCCTTTAAAACACACCAGGGAGGAACTACACAGTGTGTGGCCCCTGCCAAGGAGCGCTGCAAACCCCCCAGTGGAGCCTCTCAGGATCCCAGAAATCCAAAGTGAGTCTGAATTTAATTCATGATTTGTGAAATGCATTGGGAATCTCTTGGAGTGAGCAGCGGTTATTTTCTTAATGAATTACTGCTATTTTGAAGGGTTTCTTTTTGTATATTTAATTTTACCTTTTTGTTTGAAATGCTTTTTAGCTTTTGAGCAGAATGTTCTTTTGAAATGTTGTTCCCCTGTTCAGTCTAAATCTTGGCATGACATTTTTAAGGAAGTGGTTTTGAATGCATCAACTTCTGCTCTGCAATCTTAGATGCTTAATTGACTTGAGCTTCAGAAGTGCTGAGCATCTACCTCTTTCCTTTCTAAGATGCAGAGAAGAGCAAAGTCCAACCCCTTCTCACAGAGCAACCAAGAAAACACTATTCCAGAATTCAAAGAATGCTTTGTAGATATTTGGATATTAGCTGCTTTTACAAAGATGATCACTTTATTAAATACAGTAATTTTTGTAAAGCTAAACTAAAAAGCCAGACTCATCTTCAAGAGAGCCTACCATAATCAAATATAGCAAGATACACAATAGTAATGAATCTGAACATTGTAGTCCTTAAATCTGATTGCAAGTAAATTAGATACAAGCAGAACAAACTGATAGAGACCAAAGCAGAAAATGGAAATGCAGTGAGTGTAATAGGATTTTGATTTTTTTTTCACCTGGAAGCAGAATTGCACTGTTGATAATATTTTTAGATGTACTCACTTTGGATAAAATTCACCTCATTCATCATGGAAGTAATCACATTAATCTGTATTTTGAGGGGTTAAATCTCCTTGTAGCAGTACACGGGCCTTGTTTAAATCTGGTGACGAGTACTTCTTGCCACCGCTAGTTTTCTCACTGCAGAGCCCTTACCAACATTCACAATGCATCTTGAAGGGTGAGAGCTGCACAGTTCCTACAGTTTGTAGCTCTCAAAGCTTTCTTCTGCAGACTTTCTGAAGTATGTAGAAGAGGAACATCTTCTCAAAGGATGTATGAAGTACATGACGTATAGTTTTTTCCATTATGCCTAGTAAATTTTTTTTCAGTTTGGAATTTTCCCCTTCTTTCCTCTTTTGCATTGTTTTCTGAATTCCAGCTACAGATAATCAGTTTTTTGAAGTTACATAATGAGGTTGTTAAGCACACAGAGGTCAGGAAATAATGATTGTAAAGATAGCCTCATTTGAGTGTGTGTTTTGATAATATGCAGCTGTATAATTGGAGTCTAGCACCAAAGTCAATATCACCTTATGAATGCATATTGAAAGGAAATCTCAAATCATTTAATGCAGATCTTCTACCTAAATGATTTTCCATATGTCTTTGATCTAGGCATGTACATAATTTATATAATTGCTTGAATGAGACTTGTGTCTCTTTAGAGTAGTCACTGTAGAAAAATGAGGTTACATTCTCATCTTGTGTGATTTCAAAGTTAACCCTGCTGTGGGTCGGGGCTTGAACTACAGTATCACCAAAAATCCCTTTTAATCTAATTATTGTAAGACTCTGTAAACAACTCTGACCCACTGGTTTCTGTTCAGAATTTCATTAGCTTCAAGCAATTTGCCTTATGAATAGGAAAGACAGTGAAATAGTAAGGAGAAAAGATGTAACACATGGTTAAAATAACTAGTCCAATGGACTGTCAATAAGATTATCAATTCCCTGATTTTTTTTTTCCTTTCAACTCTTCTTTGTGAGATGATTTTTCAATTACAATACTGATGTTAGCATAGTGTGTTCTGGACTGTAACTGTAGGAACAAACGTGCATGAAGTTTTATCATGTTGTGGAAGAAATAGCCTGGTTTCCTCCCCTCATAAACCATAATGTGATGTTGAATGAAACAGCTGGCTATTTCACACCCCTATCTCAGCCTGAGAATAGAATCAAGGTAAAACAACTGTGCTCTCATGGTTAAGTGAACTGGTGGCACCAAAACCAGTTCTCAGGGTAGTCTGTGAACTGGTTTGTAGCTGTTGTAGATCATGTTGTGCCTCTGCACTGATGACCTCTGCTATGGTCCTCTTCAGCACATTCAGAGTTCCCACTTGCCGCTCAAGACCGTCATGGGCTTTACGGGGTCCTTCTGCATAGAGTCTCCCCTAATTTCATCACCAGTTCCAATGGGTGCTAGAACATTACCTCAGTAAGCATGCCTTGGAGTGGACTCACTAATAAAAATTGGATTCTCATCTCATTCCATTTTATCTTCTGTACAAAGCCAATACAAGCATAGTGAGTAAGTTGGAATTACAGTAAGATGGCTGCAGTTGCCACGCAGACAAATGTAAGAGTATGTTTTCTCTAAACTTTTTGAATTAGCATTGCCCTCACTACTTAATGGGACAGAATCTGCAATGACTAGGTCCAGTGGTTAGGGTTTCAGATAAGGAAGCATATAAGGCTGAATATGAATACAAAAGTCATGAATGTGCACTTTTGTTTTCATTAAAGCATTTTTACTTGGAGATATAAGTACCACCATTATGCGGTTTGTATGCAAACGGTGTCACTGAGAAAAAAATGACTGAAACTGAGAGAGACAATGTCCATTCTATGCTCACTCCCCAAGGTTAATTGAGTGCGGTATCAAAAACTTGCAGAGTAGACGCTGGGGAGGAGGATCTGCAGTGTTTATGCAGTTAGCAAATCTTAACAACTTCAAGGACACAATAACTTGGACCTCTTAAAAAAAAAAGAAAAAGTGCAGATCTTAATGATGTCCTTTACCTGTGCAACACACTGCAAGTCTGTTCCTCCGGATGCAAATATGTTGTTAGCTCCCTACAAAACCAAGCTGGACTGTTTTTAGCTTGAGGCAAGAAACCAGCACTCTGCTTGCCCCACCCAACTGGTATTTCATCTCCTCAAGAATTAGTTCATGTGTGGCCCACTGATTCCATATTCACAGCCAGATTCTCTATATTCAAGTCAAAGCACTGAGTCCTTATGACATAGCCTTGAATATCTCATGAAGTATCTTATGTTTGCCTCTTCAACCTTGGAAAATGTCTCCTGTGAGGCATTTCATCAGAATCTTTGTCTCTGTATGGATAGGTACATTTTTTTTTAAATGAGAATGAGAGCTAAGTTGGTGTCTGTCCAGAGTTTCAAACCCAAGCGCTTGAACTGAGGCTCCTAAGCCTCAGAGGCGAGCCTGTACTTTAGAGTGGCTTAATGCTTAAAGTTGCTAAATACACAAGGATTGAACAGACTTCAGGGTGAGCTATAAAAAGTCAGACTCCCTGCAAACTTGTGCTTTAAACAGGAAATACAAGCAGGAGTGAAGGAGGATAATGTTAGGCCAGCTCATATTTTGAGAGCGTGCTGTGTACTCTTTCCATGGAAATTTTTAAGTAGGTGGTTCACTAGTCCAGTGATGTTGGACTAGTGTATAAATTGCGGCTTCAACTGACACCTGCTCATACCTATGGGTGCCCCTGGTCACCCACATGCACACAGCACACATGCCTACCCATCAGGTGTACAAAGACCAGCTCATTTGGACTTGTGTTTGCCAAAGAAGACACAACACACGCCCCCACCCCCCACCTGAAGTACGCTCATGGGACCTCTGTTCCTCCATTCAGGCATACTGCAAATGCACCTCTTTCATTTATAATCAGATCCCTAGAGATACCCATGTTCAAATATACTTTTGCTGAGATGTGTTCAGGCTTGCATGTAGAATGCCTGCTCCTGTATGAGGGTAGAAAAAGCCCTTCACATGATGCTGTGTTCACCCAATCATGCATGTAATCCCACGTTCTCACACACGTGCAGTCTGCTGTTTTCCAGGTATGTATTACAGCAGAGAATTTAAATCTCTTTCTTCCCATCCTGCTTAACATGCAAATATGGGTAGCACATCAAGATGAGAAATAAATGTAGCAGAATTACTTCAGTCAACCTGAAATGTCGAATGACTCATTCACACCCTTTGCACAGTGTTCCCTTTTTGCCACATGCAATCTATTGAGTAGTCTGAAGGCTGTGTGGTTCCCTGCTGCAGAGCAGCAATCGATTACTTGCTCTCCAAAGGAGGAGGACCGTGATTATTTTTGCAGAGTGTACAAGGGCTGTGCAGAGAGGTTCCAGTGAGCCTCATTGCCTTGGGGGTGCCCACACTGTGGGAAGGGGATATGTAGGATGTCAGACTTGATCAACCTATAGGGAACTTTTTGTATTTAATTAAGTTTCGGTCTGCACATTAGTTCAGTAACCAATGTTCTTACATCATGGTATGACCCAGATATTTTAATTCCAGATAATGAGGACCCATTACAATTTGATATAATTCAATTTTGAATTACAATAAACAAGAATGTGTTGTTCCGAAGTCAGAGTAAAAATGTCTACGTGTTAAATCATTCAGGAACTGCTGCTGCACTTAAATTTCAGAGGTATCATAATCCACATGAACTAACAAATGCATTGACAAACATGAAATATGTTCCACACTTCTACTTAAAATGGTATGATCACTGTGCAGAGAGAACCCCAGGAATAGTAACAAGCTGGCATTCACATTTATCTTAAAATGAGAAGAAAACTTGGATTGACTGTTGGAGTTGAATCTTTAAATGTATGAATTATTGTAATTGATTTCTTTTAAAACCCCTTCAGAACCATTCCCAAACGAAGATGCAAATGGACTGCAAATTTATAGAAAGGCTGTTTTGTAGCACTTACGCCTTGTAAAAGGGGTACTGTGTTTAAATGGAAGTTGAGCTGTGAAGACCTGTTAAGCAGAAAAAACATAGTACAACAGAGAGGCTCAGAAGGTAAACATGCAAGTGGTGACATTATGGAATGAAGGTATCACAACCATGTTCATTATACCACAATGCATTTCAATTTCTCTGTCCTTGCTTAAATGTGAGGCTTTGTGTGTGTGTATCTCTGTCTCAGTTTGTCTCAGAACAAAGGTGGCTCTGAGCTGAAATTATCTATAACATGTCCAAGATAAGAAGGCCATAAAAACCTAGTTATCAGATTACCCATATTTGTGTTTTCAACAACATAGCTAAATATATGTTGAGATAGACTTTTGTATTTCATTCCTTCATAAAAGCATGAGAGGAAAAATATATAAGAGAAAAGAGGCAAGACAAACTTCTCAGTAGAAGAACACTACTTGTGAAGTCAAATGCGATTTTGTATAAAAACAAAAGGTTAAAAGGACAAAGAAACTTTACTTTTTCTCACTGAGCTAACTGTAGTTTTACTTCTGTGCAAGATCGTATCTGTTGACACACAGTGTAATTTTAGTAGCAGAGTTCCAGATTTTGCACAATTATCTGTAATGGCAGGATTAATCTTACACACCACAAAAAAAAAAAAAAAAAAAAAGGCAAGGAAAATAGCAGTTTCATCACTGATCTTTTTTTCCCATTTCACGCAAGCCTAGTATTATGTACCCAGCAGTATATTCACTAGCAGATTTTCATAACATTTTGTTCACATATCCCACTCAACTGTATTGCTCCAATGTAGAGTCCAATATAAGATTAAAAACTATTTTTGTAAGATTGGATTAATGCTTTAATGTAATGACTTCTCTACATTGTGCTATGCCCAGAAATAAAGAAATTATAGCCTTCTGTTGCATCTTTCATCTCCTACACAGAAAAACAGAGTTTCTTAAATGGTGTGGAAATGAACCACGAACATAAGGTGAACGTATTCGTATTTTAGCACAAATATTTACAGGTTTTTTTCCTAGATTTCCATTTCATATTGTGAAGTGCCTGATTGCACAAGACAAAGGGAATTTACCATTCTTGTGCACATCCAGTGTGTATTCATATGCAGACCTACATGAACACCAGCATTCTTCAGCTCTTAGTTACAGTGCAAGAGTGCAGATTTACAGAACAGCATGCTGGTAACTATGGTTTTTTGAAATCCTCTCTCTGACAGTCAAAGTTGGAGATAATGAATCTAGAGTGTTCTTTCCCGTGTTTAGATACCCAAATACAAGGAAAGCACCTTGAAATATCTTGATCTAATTGGAGGTGGGTTTTACTGTCTGTGGGTTAGTTGTTTTTAATCAAGTCTGACAGCTCCAGATTCTTGACTCTGTTTTGACTCTTTTGCTTTGGAAGTGACTTTTGAAAAGTCCTCCCTGATAGGATATACGTCTGAAACATAACATCACTCCTCATCCCAGTCTCTTGTATGATTGATTTGAGAAGTGTAATTCTCCATCTGACTTGCAGCTAGCAGAATTCCCCAGGACAGCTGACGTGATTCAGAGAAGCTTTGAAGGTACTTCAAATTATACCACAGAACAGTTTTAGGATAATTAGTCCCAGGATTTCACAGAGCCCAAACATGATCTGATGCCCTCTTGATCCCTGTTGACTGCAGCTTTTTACTAAGAGTAGATCTTTTTTGGAGGATAAAGGTTGTAAAGGGCTACATCTGCATAAAAGCAGATGTATGTACATGTGCACAGATTCCAGAACAAATTCAGAGGTGTACATTTTACCCTCTTTCTGGTCTACATCCATTTATCCTCCAATGAACCTCCAATATGAGTGCAAATATGCTAAACACACACTGTTCATTGGTATATTGATAGGGTGTATTGATAATAGTGGTCTGTTGGGGCCCTAAATTTTGTGAATTCACAGGGTGCAAATTCTACCTGTACACAGAAGCAGATCCCTTGTTTACATACATGCACTTGCACAGCGGGAACAGGACTGGTTTTCTGATAACCACACACTTGCAGCACAACACGTATCAGCCAGTGCTGAAGCTTACCAAGAGGAGATGAGAAAAATTGAGAGGCAGTTAGCAAGATAAGGCATGAGGAGATTTAAAAGAAAGTAGCATAGAAGGAAGTGGCTACATTTTTTATACTTTAGTTGTTTGTCTGGATGGCTTGAGAAGGAGCTGCTCGACAATCGTGCCAAAAGAGACGATTCAAAGCAACTTCCCATCAGGTGGCATTCCTCAAGTGTCTGCTCTTTAGGAGCAGTCAGGGAAAATTCATTCTGTGGGAAGCAGTTAATGGAGCTGCATTACGGACCCCGTATTGCTCTGTCTGATAGAGAGACAGCAGGTTCACTTTGGCAGCTCCAGAGCCCTGATCAGTTCAGATTAGGGGCACATCATCTGTCTGGCTTAATCAGGCATGTTTAAATATATTTATCATGATTAGAGGGGTGTAGTGCAGGGAGGGAGAAGAAATAAAGAGTGAGATTACTTTTCTCTGGCTCCAAATGGAAGCTTAGGAAATCCCACTGAGTCAATAGGTGCTCATCAAAGGGAGAATTTAAATCCTGGAAAGGAATGTTCTGTTGAACACTCCAGCACCAGATTCAAATCACTGAAGAAGAGTCTCTTTTTCTTTCTCTCACTTTCTTTCTCCCTTTTCCACTTGCATGCAGCAAAGAAGAAAATCAATTGCTCATGCAACCCATGTTGATTTTGGCTTGATAGGCCCGCAGTTCCTGCTTAGCTTATCTGTAGCTCAACTTTTAATAGTTATTTCAAAATTAGCCATCATCATAATAGCCTAGACATCTGACTCCTGTGTTCTTGCCATGTTTATCTTTCAAGTATACTCAGGGTACCATTGCAACACTCTCTAGGACTTATTTTGGTACTTGTTAGTGTTCAAAAGGGATGATATTAAACAAATTGTAGAGACTGGGAAAGGGTTCTTTTTTTTTTACCAGTAACACCGCTTCTGTTTTTTAAGGTTTGAACACTGTAAAGAATAATTAGCACAATGTATTCTATAGTGAGATGTGCCAGATTTGCTGCTGGTCTAACTTAGTATAGTTCATAGATGATAGTGGAGATAACTGATTAACTCTTAAGAGTCTCTGAAAGAGGTGGTATTGGCTCCCAAAAGACCAGCAAGGAGGAAAAAGTTTTCTTAGATCTTTCTCAGTACTGAGGATGATCAGAAACTAGTCCTGCTGGCAGAAGGCTCCAGAGCAGCGGTCAAGCTGCAGGATCTATCATGTCTTGCCCTAAGTAAATGGCCCTCTTTGCTCTTAGATGAGATAACTGTAGGACAGACTTATAAAGTGTGCTCTTATGAGGAACATACTCTGTTTGTTATTTTCCGTGGCCTCCAGCCTTCTTTGGGCTTGCAGATTCCTCCAGATTTCCAAGTGAAGGCACAGATTGCTGCGTGGTGAACATAGGCTTCCTTGACAGTGAGCTGGATCTTCTTTGGTGTCAACAGCCAATCCTTAAGACAGTTCATGGGCCTAAGCTGACACAGAACACTGCAGAACACAGCAGGCGTGCTTTGGCTTTGTACCCTCAGAGCAGCTGGCAACACAGAAGCTGTCAGACAGTTCTTTGTGTCTGAACTTTTGGGCAGCAATGCAGCAGTTAAAGTCTATGGAAATCTATAAGAATCATTTGTTAGTGAATCAAAATATGTCAAACTTCCCTTTTCTTTGTTGTAATCTACTCCTTCCTCCTCTGCTACTCCAGCCGGTTCTGTGACAGTTCAGTTCTTGTGATCTTGTAATTGCTGTCACGATGATAATCTGGGATGTCACAAGCATGGCTCACTGTAATCACCATACAAATGCAGAAGGTAGAGAACCTGACTGACAAGAATCAAAAAGCTGCTAATGAGACACTAATAATTCAGTAGAAGGAGTTATGGGGTAGGGAATGTAGAAAAGAAAGTTGGCAAGTTTGGAAGAATTTGAAGAAAATATTTAATATCATCAAGTTTGCCAGTACTTCTTTAGAATAGAGAAGTAGAGGATCATAGCCATATACTCCCAGAGAAAAATCTCTCAGAAGTGCAGAGATGCTCCTCAGCTGGAATGGTAGGGGGTATCTTTGGAGATCAAATAGCAGAATGATGGGAAGCGTTGTATGAATTAAACAGCAATTTAACACTGTTGTTCAGGATTAAAGCCACATCTCCATGCAATAAGTGGTGCTACATTGATGGCACAGGCAGTTGAAGTCGTACACTCTCCTTGTGCAGGCACATCCATAGAATTAGAACAGTACCCTTACAGTTAAAGCTTATTCCTGTAAGAGAAATGACTTCACACCTTTAATTGAAACAGCTGTACCACATGTGCAAGCACAGTAGGCTGTAGTCATATCAGCTAAACTGAATGTGGTTTGTGAGGGTGATGGCGACAAGATCAGCACTAGAATAGCAATAGCTATGCAACTGATGCTGTTGACTGAGCTTTTTGAAAATCCTGGAACATGATCAAAGAGGACTGTTGCAGGTGAGAAACAAGGTACAGAGCTTTCAAGACAATCTTTGCTGAGAGAAAGCATAGCAAATTGGGACAGAGCTCTTTCCAGATCAGTTCATGGAGCACTGCAGAGAAACTTGTATAGCACTGCCACTCCTGTGCACTCAGTCCTGAAAAAAATAACTGGCCACTTATGATCTGTCACTGTGGACAGCCTGAGCAGCTGTTTGCAGAAAGCAAAGCAGCGAGAGGATGGATTGCTTTGTGTGGAGCATATATGAATGTGGGAACAGGAATAGATGGGACACTGGGAGAGACTAGACAGCTTCCATTCCTAACAGTCAGCTTTATGTGGATTTACAGTCCTGATGCTCCTGAATCCATAGGTGCCAAGTTATTACTTACAACAATTACTTACAACAATTGACATCTCCCTTGTTTCCACACTTTGACTTCTGTTTCTCTTGTTGGCAATGCTACTTTCAGGAAGCAAACTAATTAAGAACATGGGGAAGTAGTTTTCATTGAGGACTAACAAAACCTGGCCACTTAATTCTTCGTATATTACCAACTCAAATAATTCATAGTAGACAAGATATTTGATTTATGTGTTTTATTGAAAATAACTTTTTTCCCTTTTCTTTCCTTTTTATTTTTCCCTTTGGTTTTCCTGGTTTTTTTAGGTTTTTTTTGTTTGTTTGTTTGTTTGTTTGTTTTTTGTTTTTGGTTTTTTGGGTTTTTTTTTTTGGCTTCCCACATAGAAACTGAAGTGAATTAAGTGTCTTGGAAAAAGATTTTTCTCTTGAAAATTTCAGCCCAGCAAGAAATTACTAAAATTTTTGAGACCACACATTCTTAGGCAGTTTTCAGGCATGTTTGCTGACACATGTGTTTTGGGTCACTCACCTAAGTGCAAAAGCAGGTGTAAGTTATCTGCATCAAGCATTTTAAATTTAGGTCTTCCAAGACTCTATCACAGCCACGGTTCAGCTATCCCATCTGGATTGTGTCAGTAGTAGATGATGACATAACAAGTCTGCAGCAGGTACCTGTGGAATAACCTGTCTGCCTGGGCTGGGCTTTGAGAGTTGACTAATAGAGATTGGCTAAAACACAGATGCGTGGAGTCTGACGTCCTTCCCATAAGGTTTGTTTTCATTACTTATGGATTAAATGTCTGGATATTTCTTCACATTTTTCACCATAGCTGTGGTGGATGTATTCTGCAAGGTGAAGAGGTTAATGTGTTATCACAACTGTGACAGAGGAGGAGTATCTAGAAATGGAGAAGAAAGAAAAGAGAGTTATTCCGTACTCTATTGTATTTCCTGTCCTTTCTCATTGCTGGGAGCTTGCCACTATTGAGTGTTTTGTTTATAGTATAGAAAGCCACATCTTTTATAGCTTGACATTAAATAGATATAATATTATAATGCAATAGTTCTGAATACATAACAGGAATCCAGGCAGTGTTTTGTGACATTGTCAGACAGCAAGAATGAGTGACAACTCACAGCAGCATTCTTGCTGGGGGGCCCATTAGATCACATTATCGTAGAAACAGAGAAAATAGGTTGTTCCAATGTGTAACATAATGTAATTTGTCATGCTGTCCACAGACCATAAGAATCCACATAGCCTAAAACCAGGAAGACTGTGAGGATTGGTGTCCCACCTGCCCGTACAGAAATTTATACTCTTGATGTGCTGATAGGCACATGTAAAACTTTATGCAACATGGCAAGGGCTGGCTGCTGTATTCTTCTTATGGCTCCCTAGCTCTTGCACTGTATATTTTTTCAGCAAAATATATTGGAGATTATCCTCTTCAAAGGGAATTCTCAAACCCTGACTGGTTTGAGTGCTTTGTAATTTTCACACTCCGCCTGTTCTAAGTTATAGATATTCCAGGGAGATTATTGCCTCCCCAAAGGGCAGTGTGTGTGGAGACTACCACCTACCAGCGTGCTGCTGGACTCATTGTCTTGGACTAGACCATTGGTGTGTTTTTTGGTGAAGTACCGTGACTCGTATGAAAGGATGACCTGGGTCAAGTTACAGTTCCATGCAGCCTATGATGTTGTGCTTAGCA
The DNA here is from genome assembly GCA_035583155.1 of Acropternis orthonyx. NCBI lineage: Eukaryota > Metazoa > Chordata > Aves > Passeriformes > Rhinocryptidae > Acropternis > Acropternis orthonyx. The sequence goes on along the minus strand of JAWWEU010000040.1, from coordinate 50,156,440 downwards.
ACAGCAGTTTGGAGAAGGAGGGTAAGAGCAGGACAGGTAAATATCAAAGCTTCTTCCCCTGTGGCCTCCCAGATCCCAACACTCTTGGGAATGAACTCCTAGTGCTTTTGTTATGAGAAACGACAGATAAAAATTCCATGTTTACCTTTTCCATGATTCTCATTATTTTCTACATTGCTTTTGCATTTATCCCACTCACAACTTTTTTCCTAGGGTGAAGGATTCTAGTCTGCTTAATTTGGTCATTCCTTGTTCAGAAGCTTTCCTTTCCTTTGGTCATCTTTAATTATGTTCTCTCTACTATTTCTAATGCTACTGTCTCTGCTTTTGAGATAGAGGGATGAGAACTACCTTTTGTATTCAAGTTACAAATATTCAAGCAGGTGCCCCTGGATTTGTACAGCAACATGATGTTGCCTTCTCTCTATCACTTTCCAGACACTTCCTAAGCTGCCTTTTTGACCTTCACTCAGCTGGCACTTTGATAGAACTATCCACAGCAACTCAAAGGTGTCTTTCCTCAGTGGTAATTGCTAATCTTAAATTCATTACAGTGTTCACATAGTTATGTTATTTATTCCCATGTCCATTTCTTTGCAGTCATCAGCATTGAGATTCATTTTGTGTTTCGGCAGTGTTTTTAAAACCATCGGCAAGGCTTTATAATCAGATTTAATTTGTATTACTCTGGGATTTTTTCTCACCAGTAAGTTTTGTCACTTCATGTTTTCCAGATCATTTATGAATATGTTTCCTAACTTTTAATCTGTTGTTAATCCTCTATAGGACCTTCCCTCATGTCCTTTGAGAGCTTAGGAGGCTTTTTAAAGAGTGTTTGGTGAGCAACTTCATCAAAAAGGATTTAGAAATGCAAGTTCTATATCAAGTGATCACCTATATGCTCATCAGCTCCTTTGAAGAACTCAGACTTGTGCAATATGACTTCCTTCTGCAAAAGCTGTATGAGGGGGAATTGCTGTGTTCTTTCTCTCATATGGCCAGTAATTCTGTGTTTTATTATTCTTTCTACCAGTTTCAGGCATACAGAAATCAGACCTCCTGCACCTTTTACATCCCCTTGAAACACTTCCCAAACACTGGCATTGTGTTTGCTGCTTTTTCTCCCAGCACCAAGGCTGAGTTAGGTCTTGGATTGTATGCCATAGCTTAATTGTTCAGCCTTTACTATTTCATGTTCAGTTTAGATTTCAGTCAAGATTTCTAAAGTATTGAATCCTTGAATTTATTGTTGCTCATTTACTGCTTTTTTTCCTAAAACCTTTTCTTCCAATTCTTCAGCTTGAGATGGTTCCCCTGGCTCTTCTTTGCAAAGAAAACTCCAGTATGGGAAATTTCCTTACATCCCTATGGAAGATGCATAGATGCAGTGAATTAATTTAGTTTTTGTGGTTCATCCTTATCTTCTTTGAGCATTCTTTTTACATCTCAATCATCTGACAGCCCTACAGACACACTTTGGCAGGCTTCCTGCTTCTTTTGTCTTTGAAAATAATTTTGTTACATGTTTTTATGTCTTCAGCTGCTTTTTCCTCAAGATATGCTTTTCAACGGACTTATGGTTTCTCAGTTAGCTTATGAGATCTGTGCTCATTTCTGTTTTCCTTATTTGGGTATAATTTGCACTTTTTGAGGGATAGTACCCTCCTTTATTCATCTGTTAAACCACCCTGGGCTAAAGCAGCAGCAAAAGGTAGATCCTTTCGAACTGACACCATCATATTTCCAGCATTGGAGACTGATAGTTGTCCATGCTCCACTGTGTCCTGTGACAGACACTAACTATTCTGTGCCTCTGTCCCCCCTGCCCACTCCTGACTTTCCTCATCCACACACGTGGACCCGTTACTGATGTGGCACATTGTCACTGTAGGGAGGAGCCTGATACAGGCTGAGCTCTCCTTCTCTTCTGTCCCTTAGGTGGTAACACACCTCCTGCTTTCTAGCCAAGTGCCAGAGGAGAAGAGCGCTGCTACAAGGTACAGGGTGAGCATGGTTTGAGACTTGAGTGGGGGAAGCAGTGTGGGAAAAGATACTAAGGAAAGGGGGGAGTTTGGAAGGAAAGGTAAAGAACTGTGCAGTATGGGAAGAGCATGGGATCCCAGGGTCATCTTGTTTATCAGCTTTCACAAGAGGGCAGTGCTTTTGCAGGACAAATCCCTGTGCCTTAGCCAAATCTGACCAGCTGGAAACTGAGGGAGGAGGGAGCAAAGAGAAGAAGGTGCTTCCCCACCACCCTAGTCCTCCACATCAACTCCTTCAGGACAGCAAAGATTTGTGATTTTACACTCTCCAAATATCATGTGGTACTGTGCTACTCTCTCTGGGGTTGCTGTTGCACCAGCTTCCCATGTTGGTGCTCAACTCTATACTTGTGACTGGAATTAGCACAGCAGACCCAGGTTCCCCAGGGAGATTAAGCACCATCCTAGTCTGGGGCATTTCTTACTGACTGCTGTTGGTTATAGAGTCCTGCAAGTTTGTCTGTTCTGTGAATCCAGTTCCTAGGAGACTTATTTTGTTTGCACGCAGGCTCAGCCCAAATGCTATGCATTGCTCTGGATGGCGGGATAGCCAGGACTTAAATGCAGCAGTTCTGAGTGCTTTAGAGACTTGTTCTTCCTTATAAATTTTACCCTCTTATCACTGACAGTCAGTAGAGCTGCACCGTTAACTCCGTAGCAAGAGGTTTGTGTTTTTAGAACGAAATATTCCCATGCCACTTGTATGGGCCTTAGCTGGTGAAAACAAAGCTGTTATCTATCACAGCTCTTCTAGATAACAGGTCCCTTCCCCATTGTTTCTGCTGAAATGTCATCTGGAGTTTCTGTACAGATGTTCAGGGTTGAATCCTATCCCCAGTTGCTCATCAGTCCAATAGGTTGTTCTTGCAGAGCTGAACAAAGACACCGTAGCTCGTGCTGTATATCATGATGCAAAACCTCACTGGATGAAGCTTCAGACTGGAGAGGGGTGCTATTTTTTATGCTACAGGCATAAAAATAAAAATTTCTGTTCATACGGCTCCTTTAAGCGAGCACATTTTTATAACTATGCTCTCCTTCTGATGTTAATATGTAAGATTGAGCAGGGCTGAGCCTGGGCAGTCCCCGAATGATAAAACTCTTCATAGGTGGTGACCTTCCCTGGCATTGTTACTGCTAAATTTTGACCCAGCATGGTGTAGGTTAACTCTTTGGGATGCTGCCGTCAGGCTGTGTTGCTCGCTGACATGATTTAGGCCTTGGCACTTTCCATCAACACAGACGCCTCATGGAATGGCATTCTGCTAAAATAAAATGCCTTCCATGTGTGCTGAAAGCCATGCTGCTTTTCACTCCGTTTGTTACCCTTCTATTGCCCCAGTCTCACAGAACTGCAATAGCCTTATCCCCTGGGATCCACCCTGTTAGAATAGGGAACCACAGAGAAAATTCACCTCCATGCAGAAAGTCAGTACAAAATGGAGGGTACTGGTCAACTCACACTACTCAGAACTGAAAAATCCTGCTTTGAATGTTGCATGGGCTTCATGCTAAACTCTGTACAAAGGTGATTTTCACAGAGAGTGTTATGCAGTCTAAAATTGTCCTTGATTGCTCAAAAGCTGAAAGAAGTTGTACCAGGCAGTTAAAAGCAGACTCTGGCACTCTGTCTGCAAACTGCAGCACTGTCCTTTGGGATAAAAGGTGTTTAAGAAATGTAAGTTACGATAATAGTGAAAAATTTCCTGTGTGTGTTGTGGGTTGGTGTTCGGAGTCACGCACATGCAGAGAGGGAAAGAATGGGCTCCTGGCAGGAGAGTTTTCATGAGGGCCCAGCACTGACACATGTGGAGTGGGGATTCTCAAATTACAGATGGAGGGAGGAACAGGATCAGAAAAACAGAACTGGTTTGAAGTTCAGGTGATGAAAAGTGGTAGGCTGGAATTCAAAGACAGGATTATTGGCTAGTGTTGCTTTAGTAGTTGGTGGGGGAAGAGCTTAAGGCCAGAGCATTACTGCATTGCTGATTTATCAACACAGCCAACACTGTGTATGGTATTTGAGACACTTCTAAATCCAGCCGCTGGCAATGAAAAGCACATTTAATCCATGTGTTAGATTGTTTGAAGAGGTATCTGTCTCCTGGTCTCTCTCCCGAGGTTGGGATTTCTGCAATTGAAAAGGAGGTGAGAGGGAAGATTTTAACTGTTTCACAAACTCTCCTCCTTTGGCCGGAGGAGGGGGGGGTGTGTCACAATTCCAATAGCCCCTTTAATATATGGGATATTGAAAAATGAGAGGGTCTCTACCCTCCTACCCCCTGCAGAGAGAACCCCCACAGTCTCTTCTCTGTCTAAGGCACAGAAATCAAAGACAGGATTTGTATTTAAATAGTTTATTGTTTTTAAGTGTGTTCTTTTCCTCAAGCTGGGATTAATGGTCTGCACTTAGGAGTTCCAGGATTCATCTGCATTGTTGGCTCTGATCTCTCTGCAGCAGGCCACCACTGGAAGATAAAACACTGAAAAACAACCCTTATTAAAGTAATTCTCCTTTAGTCTTTTTCTTCAGTTCTCTTACATGAAAGAGTATCAGTGTTTAACCAGTTCCCTCAAGGGTTAATTCCCCTCCAATTTAACACCCCTGTGCTCTGTTAGCATTCAAGGGGCTGACACTGGCTATGGGGGCTTATAGACTGAAGCTCCAAAAATGTCTATGCAAGAATAGAGGAAAGTTCTCAAATGATGCCTGAGCTGCACTTGCAGAGTTATACCAATGCCTTGGAGTAAGAGTAGGACAGAGAGCAGACCTGTTCTGCAAAGGTTATCCAAAGTAAGAATTAAAGAGCATCAGTAAGTCAACAGAGAGAATAGGGAGTGAAAGTGTTTGGAATAGCTGGACACCTGAAGACTGAAAATATAGCACCAATGTGCTTTAGGGTGTTACGGTTCAGTAGTAGGTATATTGAAAGCCTAAGGCAGCACGTTGGAATAGCAGGCTTATAGCAGATATCAGCTGAGCTATTTACTCAGACCTACACGGGAGGCCCCGACACTGCACCAACCCCAGCTGCTGCAGAGCAGTTTCATGCTGAAGGAGCAGAACTTTCTGTGGACTACTAAAAACTTTGCCTTGGTTCTGCATAGCTCTCATTATTGGAATACAAATTCACCTATAAGCAGCAAAAAATAGGGTGCTAATGGAATCCAATAGGAAGCATGTAAAGATATTTTTATAGTTAGAAATTAGTTGTAACAAATCTCAGAACTAATATCCGGTGATGTTATGCCCCTGTTGTGGATCACTTTATCCAGGCATCTTTAGTCAAGTGCAAAGGAGCTCTGCAAGGAGGAAATAGACAACTTTGCCAATAATTAACAGCTTTATACAGCTAGCACACCCAGAACCTAGTCAAGATTTAATGAAATATTAGGCTAAATATCAGCATACTCCTCACCTTTGTAAAGGCACCCAAAGATTCTTTGCAGGCATCAATCAGAATTGAAGAGTCAACCTCCATGACTGTCATTTGCCACCAGCTGGGTCAGCTCTGATGGCACTGACAACTCAACTCAATGACTCCAATGATTCATGATGGGCCCTCAGCTAGACTGACTATCCCAATGAAACCTCATGTGGTTTTGTTTTTCCCCTCAGGTTTTATACGTTGGTGGTTTTCCTCTTCAATCCCTGGGCTACTGCTGGTTCAGTCCCAACAGCCCTACCTACCTCTGTCTATAATTTTTGCCTGCAGAATTTCTCCCAGCTCATCCTCAGCAGTTTGAGTTAAGTTGCACTGTATCAAAGCTGGGCCCTAGATCCTTGTTACACAGGGAGTTAAATCCCTGGGTTGTGTGTCAAAAGATTACAAGAGGTATTGTAGAGAAGGAGGGTTACAATAGCCTTTTGATTTTAAAGTGGCAAAATTTTGGAACTTGCTCACAATCTGCACTTTATTATTTTGGGGATCTTGTATCAGTTCTAATAGGAGACAAGAAACATCTAACCCTACCTAGGGTTGTTCCGTTTATTTCCAGGACTTTCTGGTTAAGAATGTTCTGGATCAGGCAAGTTGTCACTTCTCAAGTCAAAAATTCTGTGTGTTTTGGTGAGAAGTGAGGTTAGGTAACAGAGCCTGTGGCTTCAGGATCATTGTTCCCAGATGAATCTATCTTAGACATCATAAAAATTACTTCTATATTGGAGCTGTCTGATTGTCTTCAAAAGTTGGGCTGCAAGAGCACTTACCAGCAGTGCACTTGCTTAGCATGGCACTGACTACCTATTTCTCATCTTGTCACTGGCAGCCTCACCACTGGGCAGTGGGGTCTGTGAGCCAGCCATGGGAAATCAGTTACTCTGGATTGTAGAAGTGGTCCTGCTGGGGTACATCCAAGTTACATGAGCAGGAAGTGGTGAAGAAGCAAAGCTCATCTTGCCACTTCCCCTGACACATTGCTCCGGTGATGAAAAGCAGGCTTTGGTTTGCAGGCTCTCTAATACATTTCAGGCTCCTGGGTTACCAACACTGAGGTAGGCTAACTCTCTGCCTGCTTCATAATAGGCAATACAGCTTTTCAGCAAACAGTTTATCCTAGCTGAAAGTTGTGGTCCACACTAAGCCATCACAAAGAAAAGACTTCAGTAATATGGCCTTTGTCCAAGAAAAAAAAAAATATTTATTGCAGGCTGTTTGTTTTGTCCACAATTTGTCTCACTCTTGAGATAAAGAGTAAGTCACTGCAGAGGGCAAATGCATTTTTCTATTGCATGACAGTCACTTGTTTTATTGGGAACTCTGACAGAGTAGTGGTTGGTCTATACAGGTTTTTGCCATGAGATTGCTGCAGAGAAAGAGATCTGTTGGAATAAGTGTGCACAATAGGTTGTTTGAACTTCTGACTTGAGCTAATTACAGGCTCGTCCATGCCCTCTCTTCTGCTTGCTGATATCTTTCCATGTCTAGTAATTAATGTCTACCAATGGTTGGTTGCATTCTCACCCATATACAAATCACAGCCTGTAAGCTCTCCAGAGGCTGGACTCCACAGTGCCAGCAGCTCAGAAGTGTTGACAAGTATATACTTCTTCCAGCTTTGCTCTGCCACCAAGACACAGTATGGAAGCCATCGCCAAGTTTGATTTCACTGCTTCTGGAGAAGATGAGTTGAGCTTCCAAGCTGGGGATGTACTGAAGGTAAGTGCAGTCCCAGGCTTGACTGAACAGCATTTTTGAGACTGGTGACAGATCTTTCTAGGCTCCTTGACAAAACGGACGTATATAGGCATCTATAAACTAGCATACAAATGCAGGATACTCATCTGCCATAGGATTTGCAGTAGGTCAACCAACAGTTTCCAGGTTACTTGAGTATGTCCACTTTTCTTGATTTTATGTCCATAAAGTATAGATTTAGTTGCCCTGCAGTCCTCAGCTAGTCAGTAGGGAAGGATAAATACCTTTGCTTGTGCAGAGATCAAGTTCTTTGGTAGACAGATTTTGAGGCTCCTGTCTGTTTTCATTGACTGTATGAGTAGTCTACAGTGACTACATTTAGATGACTTTGTCTAAAGGCTGGCAGGATGAGTGCAGTCCGGAGAGATTGCTGTCTTCCTTATTTCCAGCTCTTAAACAGTTTAAAATATAACTATCATCTGTTACAGAACTTATATCTAACTATAACTAATAACTGTTAGTAATTACTGTTAGTTGCTGCAGGGCTTTTAGGCAATTGCAAATAGAAAAGGAAAAGTCCATATGAGAGTCTGTTACACACTTAATGGAAGAGTTTAAGAGGTCCTGGCCTCTATAATACAAGTGTGTTATATATGCTCTTGCAGGAATTTAGCAATGGGGCAATGGTAAAAGTAGAGTTAATCATATACAATACAGAACATGAGAAAGTCTCATTAAAGTTGACTTGCATGTGTTATGGTAGAACAGTTCTTGTTAACACTACTAAAGTCCCACAGATGAAGTCACTCAATGCTTCACCCTAGTTATTTATCCACTTCTCAGCTCCCAGCTGTTCTGTTTCAGTTAAAATGCCTGAGTATTACTCCTCTCTAAGGCCTTAATTCCTCCACTGCCCAAATGGCTGATGTACAACAAAAGTATGTAAACCATTGTTTGGGCAGGGAACCTTTGCTACCTCCCTGTGCAGTCCTAGATATTCCAGATACTGGGTCTCAGCCTTGCCTTTTCCATCATCACCATTTTTTATATTATTGGCCTTTTAATCTTGGCACTTAGACAAAGTTGATGGCATCCAGACTCATTAATACCAGATTTTTCCAAAGAGCTGTGCAAAGGTTCTGGAGAAATCACCGCCTGTTTTCAGCACAGATAAACACTCTTATTCCTAATTCTTCCCCAGTGTTTCTCTACTATCCCATGACCTTTAACTGATACCTTCTTTCTCAGGAAACCGTTCTTGCGAGACTTCCATCAAGTCCCTGGCTGGGGTGATAGTATTGGTCAGATCACTTTTCATTCTGTTCCTCAGTTTCCCTTCCTGTAAAATTATTATAAACTAGAGTTTCTTTTCAAAGTATGCTGGAAGCTACTGATGAAAAGTGTCTAATAACACTATACAACATTATTATTATTGTTATTATTGGTTGGCACAGAGAGTTTACTACCAGAAAAATGAAACTGCCTCTTACTTTAAAGTCCTTGAGGCAAGCAAAATAACACCTTAGCCACCCAAGCCATAGTAGCAGTAAATTAGCCTGAGTAACAACTCTGTGCTGGCATATGCACACATACATTCATACCCCATCATGAGCCCCCTCCTGCTGCCTACAACAACCTGCTGATTTATAAAGGAGATAAGATGAAGTATTGATGTAGAGATTAGAAAACAGGAAACATGAGGCCCTCAACCAGCAGTAACAGGAGGAAATCCACCCTCTCACCCCCCACACATCCTTCTCTGGGAGGATGACACACTGAGAGAAACCTGCCAGTCCTGCAGTGACAAACAGCAGGTGGGTCTTTCTGGAAACCTCGCTTCCAACAGAGCATGGCCTGAGCATGAGCAGGAAGTAGTTATCATCCCCTCTGGTTGGCCACAGCAGTAAAAAAGAGCCTTAATCTGGCATCCAGGCATGAGGAAAGCAGCAACTGTACAAGCAGGGAAGTCCACAGCTTTCTATTCCCTAACTTTTCTGAATCCAAATGCTTAAAAAAGGCCTATGTGGCAGGGAAGGCAACAGAGAATTGGTCCCATAGACAGTAACATCCTGTTGCTGACACCAAGCAGTTAGAATATGCCTTAGGCTCCCAAACCCATGAGATTGGCTCACAAAATAAGTATTATTGCTGTTAACAATAGATTTGAAATTAAGTCTTTTCCACTTGCTTTCTCCTTTTAAAACTGTCATGGCACATGCTTTTAGGCTCCTCTCCAAAACCAGGAAGAACAGAAACATGTTCTATTTCATAAAGCAGAATTCTGTTCCAGGAGTTGAAATACCAAACAAAACACCAAAGACCACAACACTTGCAGTAGAATCACAGCATGGTTGTATTCTTGTCCTCTCTCCTCCAGCCTGGGGCTATATCAGGGGCCGTCAGCCAGGGAGCAGTGAATTCGGGCAGTCCCCAGTCAGCAGTGAAGTTACTAAGGACCATTACAGTTAACATTAATGTGAGCACACTTGAAGCTGCTCCAGTGTGTGGTGTGGACTGGCTTCTTGCTATCCTACAATCTCCTAAGTGTAATAGTGTCTTTAAAATAATTTTTGTCTCCTTTTTTCATCTACCTTAGCAAAACTCAGGGCAGCTGAAGACTTAACCCACTAAATAATCTCCTGTGAAATTACATGTTTGGGCACATGGTAACATCTGTGCAGTTGTAATGGTTATGCACACAGATACTGCTGCATATCCCTCCATACCCATCACAGACATTTTTTTCCTCCCTTGTGAATCTGAGATGCTCCAGCACCAACTATTAAAAGCAGCACAGATAATAGCTTAAACCCCTATTTTTCCATTTCACAGGCATCAGAGACACACAGACAGTATCCCCAGCTGCCTGGACAGGCAGTCAGATGAAAGGATAATGTTAATAAGCAATCTGTCTAATTCTACTTGGACTTTTTTATTGCTTGTCTGCTCTGAAGTGGTCATCAGCCATCTACCTTGTTGCACAGTGGGTGGGAAGTACAGCATGTGTAGCATTCTATTCTTATGAGAAATTCTAGATTTCTGCCAGAACCATGGTTACATTTGCCTTTCTCAGGAGACACGTTTATTCCGTCCATCTCTCCATTGCAGGTTTTGAACTCCCAGGAAGAGTGGTACAAGGCTGAGCTTAGAAGTCAAGAGGGCTACGTTCCTAAGAACTTCATCGATTTTCATGTTCCCCCGTAAGTGTCATAGAAATGGTGTGTGTACCCGCATTGAACGTTTCCACAGAGCACTGTCAGGAGCATGTGTGCATGTGCACACAGAGGGAGACAGGACAGAGGAAGCACTGGTTAGAACAGACTCCACTCTGAGTAGCAAAGGTTTGCCATAATGCTCCATTGCAGTTCTGCCAGGGCAGTGCATTTCTACCGCAAAGCATCCTCTGCTCTTTCGGAGCTGAATGGTTCTCGATGCTCTCTATCACTCTCAAGTGACTCTTTTGTTACTGGTGCTCAGATGGATGTCATTGGGATGTGGCAGGAACTGCATTTAGATCTTCTCAGACAGAAGAATAGTCATGATGTGAAGTCTTGGCCACAAAGACAGGGGCTGAGCACAAAAGGAACAGCGAGAGATCTTTCTGAAAACGAATTACAAAAAAGTAATTCCCTCCCTCTTCGACTCTTAACTACATTGACTGCCTTTTCCCACCCTGCCATCCGCATTCCCTCCCCCCGCCAAGTGTGTGTGAGTTTCTTTCGGTGCACTAGAGGTCAGTGCAATGCTACGCGAATGTGACAGCTGGTGTTACTCATGTATCGGCGAAGCTGATAGACGAGACATGCCGCTCCGCTCACACACACTCACACACGCACGCTCCACGTTTCGTGACTGCACACCCAAACACGGATCTGTCAGAGGACACGCGTACCTGCATTTCTCTCTTCCCGCTGAGGAGATGGCACTGCACTTTCAGAAAGGACTGATGGGTGTTTAAATGCACATTAAATGTGCTCTCCAGCTCTGTGCCATAAATATGACAGTGGATGGGATTTTTACAGCCTTTTCCTTTTAGTTGGCAGAAATGCTCCCTGAAGACCCTCTCATTGTCCTCTTTTTTCAAAAGTGCTGCAGCATTTCACGAGCAAGCAGGCAGGACATGCACCAAGCCCAATACTGCTGGCTGTAACACACTGGTGCCCTGGGCAGTCATACTGGGAGCATACAGGGATTTTGAGGTTACAAGGTAAGTGCCTCTGTCCCCTTTGGAGGTGGCACTTACTGACCTTTTTGGACATAAGCCAGCCTGCTTGGCTGAACTGAAGGACATTATTAGTTTGCTGTGCAAATATGGGCTTGTCCTTCTGGGCCTCAGGGAGATGAGATCTTCCAGTCAGTTGTTCTTGTTCGCTCTTTCACAGGGCTGTGGCATCACGTAAGAACACTGACAGCTTCTTTTTTCACACCCATTTTTCTCATGATGCTTTCTCCATGCAAGAGCTGTGAAGAAATATTTCCACTTTGATGCTTTTCTAAGAGCAGCAGGTCTGCACTTGGAAGCAGTTCAGGCCAGATTCCAGAACCAGATGTAGGGAAGGAAGCTGCCTCCTATTTTTGATGGGCTGGTTTTCCCCATATTTTTCTTGTCAAGTAATCATTGAGACTGGTTATCAAGACTCATTAAAGTCTGATTTCCCTTTGCTAATGATACATAGGTAAACTGTGATGATAATAAGGAACTCCAAAGTGGAACTGACAGAGCTTATGAAACTATCAGTCCTTAATTTTAATGCAATACAGAAAAATTAAGTGTTACATAAAAGCAGATCACAGATTGTAGATCTTATTAGCTGTGGAGTGGACATATGCAGATGTGTGTGATGATTTTTTTTTTTCTCTACTGAAAAATTCCTATTGACATTGTATTCTTTCACTATGGTGATTTTCTCCTTATTAGTCCAGTACCTTATACGATTGTTTGTTATGCCTGGCTAAATTTGCATAAGTGTGCTTATGTATTCTGTGCTTCTTTGATTTTGTGGTATTATAACTCTTGCAGGAACCAATTTATTAGTACTAAAACTTTCATGGCTTACTTCTGCTAAAAATTTATGTGTGTCCCTTGCAATATATCCATCATAGCCCAGTAATTTTCAATCAATTTACCAAAAAGCAATTTGATGTATATGTCTGAGAATTATGTGTGTGTGTATGTATACACACACATTTGTAATTTAAAATTTCTTTGACTAACACCTTACTGTACTGTGCCTGTAATTAGAGTTTCAGCTGAGTGTTGCTTCTTAGCAGGCCAAAGCTAACATTGTTCTCTTTGCATCTACAAGAAAATGGTCTGCACCCATCAAAACCCTGTACCACTGGGAGTAGCCATGTGGGCTCCTCTGATCCTTTTGTTTTCTTTCCTCCACCCTGCTTATTCATTCTCCCTACCCTCAACTTTTTTATTCCTCACCTTAATTCACATCCTTATTCACATCTCCATGATTTTTTCCCCCTTGACAGCTGGTTTGATGAGAGAATATCCCGCCATGAAGCAGAGAACCTTCTCATAAGCAAAGGAGTTGGCTCCTTCATCGTCCGAGCCAGTCAGAACTCTCATGGTGACTTTTCCATCTCTGTCAGGTACCTGCTTCTCGCAGCATATTCCTGCTTCTTCTTCGGTTTAATGGTGTCCCTGGCTCCTCTCGACAGGATTCCTAATGTGACATAGGCTCTGGGGAAGTTTGCATGCTGCCAGTCACTTGCAGTGCTGCTGTGTTGTGAATAAGAACAAATTAGGCATCTGATTCCCAAATGTTTCTGCCTTTTTTCAAGTGACACAGCGAATGCCCCATTCCAAAGCTGCATCCCCCAGTGCACTGTCTCTCTGAAAGAGCTACAGCAAGGCAGAGTGGTACATGGAATGTCTCCCACAGTGCTTAACATGTCTTCCATTTATTTTAATTCCCTGACAGCTCTGGTTACTGAACCCAGGAATTCAACTACTACCTATTAAGAGATTACTATTACATTGTTAACTTATTTCCCACAGGTCACTAAACAGCCATTGGACAAGGAATGGTCTTTCCTTGCTCGCAGCCCAGCTGCATTTCAGCAACTTACTGTAGCCCAGCCCTTCTCAGAGCATATGCTTCAAAGCACAGTTCTTACATAATGGTTGGTTTCTCACTTTTCAGTCAAACAACGGATAACCAGTTTTAAATTAGAGTCGTGGTTAACAATGTCTTTTCCAAGAAGTGTGTACATTCTGATTCAGGAAGCTCAAAAAGTATCTGGGGGGAATGCAGGAAAACATTCTGGTTACATTTATACCAATAAACACCAACACCAATTAAGTACAGTCAGTCTCTTTCTCTGGCCCTAAAGTCAAGCAACGTGGCAGAGCTTGGGTCTGTATGGCTAAATCCTCTTCACCCCACTGAACTGAATACCTCTATTAAAGCAGCTCACTGCAAACAGTTCCTGCTCCATTCTGCCCCCCAACCATGGTCCAGCACTATCTAAGGGAGAGCTTTTCCATGCTAACATTTTAACAGCTTGTGTGACTGTAGCACTCCAGGATAGCACTCAGTCCCTGCCCATCCCCATTTAGTTTATCTGTGCAGACATATTCTCTTGAGACAAGTGTTTTGAGTTCCTGGAGTTGTACAGAGCAAGGAAGTGGGTACCAAAACCAGATCACTTCCGGTGCAAAGAGGAATTGTCCACATCAGACAAAAGGTAAGAGGAGGGGAAGTGCAAGGGGAAGCAGGGTCAGAAGGCTGAGGCCATTAATTTGGTGTGTAACAGCATCTGAAAACTCCTTCTTTTTTTTTTCTGCTCGGGGGGGGGGGG
>JAWWEU010000040.1:49991529-50142434 GCA_035583155.1 Acropternis orthonyx | reverse complement strand
CCCCCCCCCCCCCCCCCCCCCCCCCCCTTTTGGGTAGGGAGAATGACCAGTAGTAATGATATTACACTAGATTTTGTACTATTATAAAACTCACTGTGTGGCTTCATGTGACTGTGTCTTCATGTAATGGTGGTGTCCATGGTGTATGAAGGTGTAATACATCTCTTACAGTTAATGCAGACTGCATGTCAAGAGGACCTGCAGAGGCTAGTGGGTAGACTACAACTAGCACCTCCTCACCCTGGAAGCTCCTCTGGCCTTTATTTCAAAGAGGCTTTAAAACCATGTGCTTTGTTCGGGTAGTGCTTTGTGACTGGGCAGCCCTGAGACACTCAGTGTTTGTAAATTGATGAGTCTTTTGAAATAGAGCCACATTTGGGTCCAGTATGAACAAAGACTGATGATTGCTTGACTTTCCAGAAGTCTAGGTTTGGCCAAGCAAGAAGTTTTGGTACCCTTCTGGAAAAGACTTTTTCAAAAAAGGTAAAAGTGCTATCTGTTTGATGATCTCTTACTTTTCCAATTGGATCCAGGCATGAAGATGATGTGCAACACTTCAAAGTGATGAGGGATTCAAAGGGTAACTATTACTTGTGGACAGAGAAATTCCACTCGCTAAACAAGCTGGTGGACTACTACAAGACAAATTCCATCTCCAGGCAGAAGCAGATCTTCCTAAGGGAAAACAGCCAAGAAGAGAAGGTAAACACAAACTATCCTTAGGAGTTTCTCAATCAGAAACCTTTCTGTGGAAGGAATTCATCCCATGAGAATGTCTTGGGATGGAGGGGAGCAGAGTCTGTCCTTGGAAACCCGGCCACATCACTACACTGGTGGGCCCTGCAATGCAGATTTTTAGCAGATTCAGTGGTATGTAGAGTTACATAATTGAGCAGAATTTTTTGATTCTGCTTTGGATAGCAGTAGACAGTGCTGCAAATCTGCACAGAGGTGCTTTGCTAAAGCTGTGCTAAGACCCCAGAAGTGAAATGTTAAGATGCCTTACACAGCCAAGGGAAACAGGACTTACCTTATTGAAATGCGTAGATTACATAAGGGCAGGTGCAGAGTTTGACTGGTAGGTTGTGACTGAGGAGAATTTGAGTCTGGTTTCCTAGTGTCCTTGAACACACCCAGAGCGTAATTACAACTGTGAGTTTGTCTGCTCAGAAGAATCATCCGTCTTCTGCTACTGGGCAAACAAAGTAAGGAGTGTGGAGAAACACAGGGTAGAACCTGTAGCAGTGGCTGGTAGGAACTACTGAGAAAAACATAGCAGATATGGGAACAAGCTGTGCCTTCAGGGAAGGTGTAGTAGTGGTTTGAGAAGGCAGAGAAACCCCAGTCCAATGAATGCCTGGTTTTGTGCCAGGGGAACAAGCAAATGACACAGTAGAGACTGCTGCACACTGAACTCTCAGTACTGGGACTGAACATGCCTGGTCACTGCAGGAACCAAAGTCCTGCTTTACTGGGAAACGGATTCTGGTGTTAAATTACCAGGATGTGCACGTAGAGGCAAGGTGTGTGACTTGCTGACTGCAGCAGTAAAGTTTTATAGGCTGTATGTGGGTCATTCTTGCTGGCTCCAAACAAGAGATCATACATTTTTCAGACAGAAGAAGGGGCTGGGGTGGTTATCTCCTTCTAGACCACTTACACAGAGCTTTAAAATGCATTAGTAAGGTATAAAATAGAGATTGTGGGACCTGTGAGAGAGATCATAGTGAAGAATTGTCTGAGGAAGGAGAAAGCAAGACTGTATGCATGTATAGCAGTAAAATAACCTGTTTGGGCTGACTGTGAGCAGGAAGGAAAAGAGATGCATTTACTCCAAGATGCAGACAGGCAAATGAAAGAACAGAAATCAAGTTTGCTTGGGCAAACTCTGTACATTTGTTATGGTGATAGGCTCAGGAGGGTATGTTTAGCTCTCACAATTCAAATTTCTAGATGCTACAGCCATATGATAAAATTATCATAATATATAGATTTCAGTGCAGAGACAAATGAAGTTTAAGGGCAGTATTTCCAAAAAGAGCTTGGTTCCTGTGCTGGACCTCACACCAGTGGCTACATTTTCAGTCCAGCACTTCCCATTACTGCCCAGTCTTCAGATGGGGAGTGGCTATGACAAAGATCTAAAATGCAAGATTCCTGATTTGTCGTCCTGTTCAGAGGGGCTGGATCTTTTATTTGAAAGATCCATCAATGTAGAGGATGGTTGTAGTGATCAGTGTACAATGATTGCTGAGCTTTAGTCAAGGATGTGGTAGGAAAAAAACCTGATCTCAGTTTTGTCATCTTGCTTCCATTAGGACAGGCATGGTGGCAGCCTGGAACGGATGGGCTGGGAAGGATTCCACCCAAGTGGAGCAACTGGAGAAGATCATTCTTCTATATCCAGGAGATATGCAGAGCATCCTATCCCCATACTGCAGCAGCAACAGGTACTACCACGAACAAGGGGCTGGGACATCAAGCCCAGGCACGTGCAACATTGGCTTTAGATGCTTGGTAGCAAGCGAACAGTCGCTTTATCAAAACCCTGCCAGTCTCAACCTGCTTTACAAAGTAGAATCAGGTCTTTGTACAGGAATAGCAGGAATGATGGTTTTGGCCTAGGCAGGTCTTTTGATATATAATAAATATGTGGGCTTTTATTTAGTGCTGTGATCTGTGACTGACTGACAAACCAGCAAACAATAGAAATGAATGTACAGTGACTCTTTTAGTGGGAACCTAGGAGTACTCTTCGGTTGGTTTTGGTGCCCCATCCTAGAAACTGAAAAACAAGGAATGATGTCATGCTCTTATTTTGCTTAGGAAAAGACATAAAGTATCACCCAGTGAGAGTGCAGGAAAACACAAATCTTACATGCACACACATGTATGGTTTCAGGAACTCGTCTCTAGAACAAATGAAACCTTGCTGTCTGTTTCTTTTTACTGAGTTATGCTACTGATATTCAGCACCACAAACACATCACAGGGATGAGAAATTACTATAGCACTCCTAGGAGAGTTTGGTTTCCTCCAGAACATTCCTTTTCTTCCTCCCTATTCTAGGTCCTCTCTGCACTGTTTCATCATGTTGCTTCCCTCATGTCTGAGGTTTTTTTACTCCTTTGCTTGCACAGGAATGGAGAGGACAACTGCACTAGCTGGTGCTGTTTTCAAAGTTCTTCCTGATTAATTTTTGGGGAAATAGTTTTCCTGGAGTTGGCTCATGTCTCTAGCTAAAGACCATGTAGCATCATCCAAGGAGAGGGCTTTTCTTACTTAAAGGGAAGAAATCCAAAACCATGTCCCTTAACTTAAGGCATGAAAGCTCACACATAGCAAGGCCAGAGGCAATTGTGAAATGGCTGCTCTCTCATCAGACAAGCAGTGTGGTCTGTTGGGGGACTGCTGATGGAATAACACAGCTCCTGACAAAGCTGAGTGCCTGCACCCTTTGCAGCACAGTCTATTCATGACTCACATCTCATATGGAGCAGAAACACTCATAGGAGTGAACACCCGTGTAGTAAGCCTTGTGGCTGCAAATCTACATTGAGTTCAGCCCCTTTCTGGCAGAAACAGGTGAGCTGCAAATTGTGCTCCAGTTTCAGGCAGCCTCAGCAGCTTTTTGGGCTGACAAAGGCACAAGTGAGACCAAGGGTTTTTTGGAGGAGTCCTGCAGGTAAGGACGCAACAAGAGGGAGAGGACAAAAGCTGTTTACAAGCAACAGCAAGCACAAGCTGTTGTTCTTCCTCTCACCTGTTGACACAGCAGATCAGACCCTGTGTCACTAAAGCACTGCTGCAATATGACCTAACATGATTTAAGATTCTGTCACACCCTTATCATAAAACCAAAAACTTCAGTGCCTGCACTAAGGGTCTGGGGGTATAAAGAGATTCAGCACCTCTCAGCTGTGCACACAAAAGAGAACGTGCTTCCTAGATGTTTCCTACTTTCTTTCTCCATCTGTCTGGATTGATTTGTGTTGATATGACTTCAGATGTGTGGTCATATAGCTACTTTTCTTTGAAATTGATTTTGTCTCATTCTTCTTTGCTTAATTTGGCTACTAGATTCTCAATCTTGCTTGCTGTCCTTTAAATATGGAGCAGCCCAAAAAAAGTAAAGTGAGTCCTCAGATACAGTCAGCTGCATTAGCATCACTGTCATCCCACCAGCATATGGGACAGAGAAAAAGCACAGAGTGGGCAGGACTGGGTCATAGTAGCTCCATATTGGCAAAAGTCCCCTTGGCAAGCATGGCTTTTCATCTGTGAGTTAGAACAACTGTAGTTTTTCTCCAAAAGTCTCAGAGACCAAAAAGGCCTCTCTCGGATCATTTTTCCCAGCAGCCATGAAACACATCTGAGGACAGTCAACTTTCAACTTCTAAGAAGTAAAATCCAAAATAGAACAGTCAAAGGTGACCTTTGCCATGAGGGTTGCTGCTTGCAGAACTGGAGCACTGGGACTGTATTGGAAGCAGACATCTAAAATTATTTGACTTGAGGGCTGACCCCTTACACCTTGCTCACCAATGACTCTCAAAGCCCTTCATTTATATATCTCAGCATATATATGTGTTGTGGTTTAATCCCAGCTGGCAACTAAGTACCATGCAGCCACTCACTCCTCTTCTTACTGGTGGAAGTGGAGAGGGAATCAGGGAAAAGGTAAAACTCATAAACTGATAAAAAAGCAGGTTAATAATTGAAATAAAGATAATAATAATAATAATAATAATAAAAGTAGATAGATAGGAATAAAACAAGAAAACCAAATTATGCACAATACAATTGCTCAACACCCGCTGACTGACATCCAGCCATTCCCTGATCAGTGATCAGCCCCTCCTGGCCAACTACCCCTAGTTTGTATACTGGGCCTGATGTTCTGTGGTATGGAATATCCCTGTGGCCAGTTCGGATCAGCTGTACTGTCTGTGCTCCCTCACAGTTCCTTGTGCAGCTGCTTGTTGGCAGATATGGGGAAACTGAAAAGTCCTTGATTTAGAGTGAGCCACTACTTAGCAACAACTGAAACATCAGTGTGTTATCAGCAGTATTCTCATGTTTAACTGTACCAGCTACTAGGAAGAAAATTAACTCTATCCCAGCCAACGAGAGTAACATGACTTTTCTCTTGCTGTTTTCTTTCTAGGAAAGGTACGGTGGGAGTCTGGACAGGAGAGACATGCTGCATGGACTAAGAGATCATGGCCAAGGAAATGCAGGAGCTATGCAACGGAGACACACAGACCCACTGCACCAGCAAACACCGGTAGGTGATGTACCTGGAAGGCCCCATGCACCCAACTCAGTGGGTCCCTTAGCAATGGCCAAGCAGTCTGGGCAATGTCTGGGCACAGAGGTTGCATGAGGAGTAGTGTATTAAGCCTGTCAGAACATATCTTAAAAGATGTTTCTGAGTCTCAAGACTCTATCCCAGCCACTTAAATCTACTTCTGGGGCTCTCTGAGGGTAGGTCTACCATGTTACATGAGCGTAGTTCTAGGACTGCTCTCATGGGCAGTCTTAGTTAACATGCATAAGCTCAACAAAATGGGCTTCTGGGACATTGGCATGAGCACATGCCCACCCACGGGCTTAGATCAAGCATGAGTCCAGTCCAGCAGAAGACATTTCTGAAAGCCTAATGATCTAGGATAATTCAGGTCCATTAATGCAAGGGACTATGAAATATCTTTGCCACCACAGCCAGGCTGTGAGTAAGGTCAGTAGCTAGATGTGCAGTACATTTTTTAAGTTCTGTGGAGAGCTGCCTCATGATACTGTGCCACACTGCAGTGCTCCTTCTGTCTTGCGATGCACTTGTAGTCACACTGTCTCTTCCACTAATGTTTTCTCAGTCCCAAGAAGGCCTGTCATCAGTCAGCTCTACTTGTCTGCACCTGGCACATCCTCAGGCCTACTATGCCATCAAAGTGGGACTCACCTGACACCCTTAGCTGCCAGAGCCTCTTAACACAGAGGATGTGGCATGATCAAGATATGTACCTGCAGACATCTCAGACCACTGCCCTACCTGGATCCATACCTGGCAGCTGACCTTAAGTAACCACCTGCTCTGCAAATTCCCACTATGTGAATGTCCACATAGAATATGGTGTCTTTCTCTGCCTCAGCCTGTGATTCCACTGCCAGTTCTAAAGTATTTCTCCATCAGCTCAGTGTGACCGAAGGAATGATCCTTTTCCTTGAGGAAATGTACAGAAACCTAGATCCAAGGAAAGAAGAGAAGGACACCAAGCCTTTCTCAAGAGAACAGACTGGATTAGGACATTTGGAACAAACTAAAAAATAAGGATGTCTTTTTTTTTTTTCGCAGAAGCCCCAAATCTTTGTTATAATCCAGCTCAAAATACAGTGGGGTTTATCCTTCAGAGGCTGTGGCAATGAATAACAACATGCCCTTGCCTGCCACATCTCATCAGTGATCTAGAAGCCAGAAATCCAATTATAGGAAGGTCTGTATGTCCAGCCAAATAACTAGAAGCCAGGCCTAAGCAGGGCCCTGAATGGAAGATTTATCAAAAGTTATTCTGTCTTCAGACAGATCTCTCCATCTGTCCCTGCAAAACATACCTCCCAAATTATCCATGCCATGTAGTGTGGGCACTGACAATTTCCCAGAAAGAAGGTCATGCTATGTCCTTTAAAATCTGATTTCTGGCCAAAATGGGAGTTTGACTGCAAAGTCTCTTATGATTAAGTTTTCATAAGAAAAAAGTCTAACCATAGTGCACATTAAAGTACAAAACCAAAATAAACTGATATACTGAAATAGATCCTAAATCCTTTTGATCTCAGGGGACTGACCTTGGGGAGAGTACAAAGAAGGTTTAAGACCCTCTCCTATGCCCCAGAAGTGCCTAAAAGAGCAAGTATCTTCCTCACAATGTTGACTAGACTCATCTATGTGCTGGCTCTCATATACTCTGCTGGCCAAGGACATATTTTGATATCTGTCCCCGCACCAGATCAGCTCCCCAGAGCCATTCACTTACAGTACAGCCCCACAGGACTCAGGCAGGAGCCTTTCTCTGTGCTCCCAGAACTGGCTTCAGACATGGCCTTACAGGACACAGGCAACAGAGCCATGCGAACACTATTTCCTAAGGAGCTCAGTCTGACTCTTAGTCTGAGTTTTCACCCTGTGGTGCAAGAGCCCACGAATACACTGAGGCTGCTGAGAAACCAATCACCGTTCCTTGGGCGTCCCAGTAAATTGGTCCCTCCTTCCTGGCATCTTGGCCACTTCCTGGTTTAATTGCAAGTTGGTCTAAATTTCAGTACTGCTTGCCCTCTCTTAGCAAACATATGTAGTGGGGCTTAAGAGGGGTGACAGGAAGATGGTCTTTAGGAGTCTTGGCTCATTGTTCCTTCCTGTCTCTCTCCTCTCCAGCGAACGCTTTGGGTCCGTGCCTTGTATGACTTCGATGCTATGGAGCATGACGAGCTGGGCTTCCGCAGTGGAGACATCTTAGAGGTCCTGGACAGCTCCAACCCATCATGGTGGAAAGGACGTCTGCGTGGGGAACTGGGTCTCTTCCCTGCCAACTATGTCACACCAGTGCTCCTGTGAGGGCACAGTTTGCCCCAGAGGGCATTGCTGGAGCTGCTCTTCTGACATGACAGGGACAGAGAAGGAGTGAATCTTCCCTGGCCACCAGGACATATGTTGGTTTTGGTTTTGTCTTAATTTATTGGCAATTGATTTTTTGAAATGTTGGTATGAAAGGGAGCCCTTTGAAGAAAATACAAAATTTTTTTCCCCCCTATTTTTCACCTTCATGGAGATGAGGGAGCAAAAACTCTGGACTGTTCACTAAGACTTGGCTGCATCCTCCCTGCCCTGTCACCTCTTTGGCTAACTATTGATAACTTCTTGAAATTAGGTTTGTTCTGTGGAAATGCCCCTCAGACAAGTCAGGCTTCAGGTTAACTTCAGGTTTAGTATTCAGATAGTACTACCCCTTCCTTTTGGAACTGACCCGTGTGAGTTAAGTGATCACTGGTAATTACATTGGTCCTTCAGGTAGGAAAGGAAAGTGAAGGGGCCTTAGGCTGAGGTGCAAGGCAATCCATATTTTTCTAAATAGTTTCTGGCTTACCCGTCTCATACTGTGTGTATGGACTATATGCATATATCAGATAAAGGGAAACAATCCTGTAAGCTTTTGTACAAACAAACTAGCAGTGAAGGTATGGGAGGGCAAGAACCTACTTTCCTTTTTTTTTCTGATAGTCCTACTCTTCCTTCTGTGGCCTCATTCCATTTTCAAGCTGCTCTCTTAGGTACCTATAGTTCTGCTAGATAGCCTGGTTTGAGCAGATCAGGTCCTTCAACTAAATTAGTATCCAGTGAACTGGATAATAATTAATATCCCTCACTAGTTCACTCTGTAAAAGTGAACTGGGGAGGGACTGGAGAGAAGAGGTTTTACTGGTTTGGTGGCAGACGTTCTTTCCCTGAGAACATGGGGTATTGAGGATCACTGTGTACACAACTCTGGTTTACAAGTGGAATGTCTCATCCAACAGGTTACTTTACAGTATGCAGAGAATAAAGTTGTGGCCATCAACTAGTCTGTTCTCTGTTCGAGTTTCTTTTGGATAAAATAAGATTAATGAAAAGGTTTTCAAATCATTGCTGAGTGAATGCCCAGATGTGACAGAAATATATTGTAAATGCACATTAAAAATGAACAAAGCCCTATGAAGGAGACACTAGTGCATAACCACTGCTCAGGCAAGTTGATATTAAACAAGCTGCCTGAATTTTTCACAACATGTGGGACCTCAGCAGTCAGCAAGGAAGTGATGATTTATCATTCTTGAAAAAGAAAGAAAAGTGAAAAACTCTTAAATCAGAGTCAGCAGGAAAAAAAAAAAAAGGGTTCTTATCTTTTTTTAGTCCCAGTAGGAGAAAAATAACCCAGGAAATAGGTTCTTGGTAAAGTCCAATTCAACGTAGCTGGCCTGAATAAAGCTGCCAGCTGGACAGAGTATTAGCAGAAAGAACCTGTTTTGAGAAAACTCCACCAAAAGCAGATTATTAATGGGTGAAGTAAAATGAGAATATTTAACAAGGCACACAAGCTCTAAAGACAATAGAAAACTTCAAAAGACACGTGAAGAGCATCTTATCTCTATTGGCTACCAGAGTGGTCCAGGAAATGGAGAGACCCCATATGACTGCCTGGACTGGACTTGGCCCTGTTCTCTTGCAGGAGCTCTGTTCTGGGCCTTTAGTCTTCTTTTGAAGGGAAGTCCATGAGGCTTCTTTAGGAACAAAATGCCTTATTATTTGTGTGAGTTTGTGACCTCAGTGATTGCACAGTTTGAAGATGTTTTGTTGTGATTTGCCCTTTTTGAACCTTTCTGTCTGTTTGGTTGATTTTTGCTAAAGTAGTAACAAATTTGGAAGAGAGGGGGTTAACATTCAATGAGAGAGAGAGAGGATAAAGACCAGAGGGAAGATACAAGCAAAGAAACCAGAGAGTAGCAAAGGCAGAGGAGGCATAAAAATGATGAATCTTTCATATTCAGCTCTGACTGAAACAGAAGAATGGTGTGTTCACAATTATTCCCATCATGTCAAATCATCTTTCAATTAATTCCTTTTTTATTATTATTATTAGTTACTTTTAAAATTAGAAGCAATGTCTCTTTTTCCTTTCCTCAGCACTCTAAAGACCCTTTTGGTAGTGAAGATGTAGTTGCACAAAATTAATTGAAGATAATGCACTTAGCAGTTTGATAGCTCTTCACACATTTGAAACCCCTTTACAGAGATTAACTAATTAAGCAAGTCTAAGTAGTGCATTGTAAGTACCCCCATGTTAACTCATGATTCATTTGAGGAAGAGGTAAATTTTCACGTGATTTTTTTTAATTGATGTTTAAGGAATTAAGGTAATTAGTATTAAAGGGCTGCACGCTAATTATGGACAACATACCAGAACCACAGTAAAATCATGATTTCTCATTATGAGCAGCACCTAATGACAGCAAAATTACTGGGAGGAGAAGGTATCATGGCGTTTGTGATAAGGACACTGGTGCTGTGTTCTGTGCTGCCTTGTGCAGTGGCCAAGACGCTTTGGTCTGCCATAGCCAGTCTCTCTTGCCTCTGTTGTTGTCCTTGCCTGCTCCCCAGAGCAGAGGCAGTGCTACCTGCACTTACTGCATATGCTGGGAGGCACAGGTGTCATGCTGCATTTTTGTACCCTCCCACAGTAAAAGTTGTTTTCCTCCCAGTAAAACAACAGCACAAAGAACCCTGGCTATTCCCAAGTCAGTGGAGACTTGGATACAAGGGGAGACATGGGCAAAGTGAAGAGTTCTGGGGGGACAGAAGGTGTTGTAGCAACAGGATGGAGGCATTTTCCATGCCCTGTGCCATTTTCTGCCCATGAAATTCTCTCCCCCATAGATCAGGCAACTTAATAAGGAGAGAGAGACACTCCTCTCCTCCACCCATATATCCCACCAACCTTCCTGCTCTTTCTTCCTACAGGTCTTAATTGTAACACAATCTTTGTTAATATTGTGGTGATTCAGTTACACCTGTGCTGTGAAAGCCTCAGGTTCTATTGCCCATGCAAGAAGCACATGTTAGCAACCGAAGACTGGAGCCTTAAGGTGACAGTGTGGTGCACTGAGTTCACCTAACATTTGTCAGTGTTTTGGAAACCTCTAGAAAATAACCCAAGAAAGTCCACTGCAAAACCAAAATGGGAAGTAATAAAGAGGGAACCCAGAGGAGTATTTTGTTTGCTATTTGTCTTAAGCAAGAAAGACAGTTCATGAGAAAAGAGATTGTAAACAGAGATAAAAGTAGGAAAAGTATGTGGGAAGGCAAACATTGTTATAACAAATGAAACAGAGGAAGCTGGACTTGCACATGGAAAAATAAGTTTGATGAGAACAGCTGAGCTGCACTTTCTTCTGTCCCAAGTAACTTTTTGCCTATGTTCTGTTTTGTTTAGAAATGTCTCTGTGACTAATAAGGCTGAGCTAAAAACAGTAAACAGAAATCTCCTTTCATGTAGAAGATGTTCAGGCAGTTTTCTGTGCCACAAAAAGAACGTCTCTCTGTCTTGGTGTACATGTTTACTGTAATAGCTGTGTTCACTGGACACGCTGCTGCAACAACAGGATCATGGCTGGTTCCCATCTGACTGCTGACAGGGTAAGGGCACCAGGGAGACAATCCTCCTTCCTGCCCAATGGAATCCTGATACTGCAGGCTCTTGAAAGGCCATTTTGCCTTCAGCCCTGGTGGAGATGAAGCAAGGATGTCAGAAGTGAAAGATTCAGCAGCCAGGACCACATGGTCAGGAGAAATGAGCCCTGAATAGCAATGTGGTATCAGCTGGGACATTTTGCACTGCAGGAGCAGCACCCCAGCAGCTGTAGTTCAGCAGCAAGGTGAAGGGTGATCTTTACCCTGAGTGGGAAGCAGCAGGTCTTTAGTTATATCAGTGTCACATCAGAGGGACAAGAAGAATGTCTGATGGGACAGAAATGTGGCCATCTGGGCCAGGACTGTGCTCAGATTCTTGCTCTGCTTCTGCAACTCTTTGCCAAGGAGCCTGCGTTACACCAGACTAGGTGTGAGAAGTATTTGGCAATGCTGCCCTGTCCCTGCCCAGTGCAGCCCCAGAAGCCTACAAGCACCTCCTTGCAGCTGCAGCCCATCACCTCGCTGGCCCTCCGGGCATTAGAAAGCCCAGGGCCCAGCTTTTGCTTCTGTGCTGATAGAAAGTGCTCTGCAGACATTTAATTTAAAATACTTATTCAAAGCAATTGGTTTAGGTGCTTTTAAACCAACCCCGCAGAGATCAGTTGAACCCATTAGTGTTCCCTAGACGATCCAGGGAGTAACATTTACTGGTTAAAACACAGGAGTGGACTTAAGAGCTTCTGACACCCAGCTGTTCCTTGCTGCTGAAAACTTTGCATTTTAGTGGGGAACCATGAACTGAGTGCATGATAAAGCCTTTAATAGCACTGGGGAAGAGGGCAGAGCATTGCCAATTTCTCCAATTTTTCAGAGGCAACTTTCATGTGACAGAACTCAGGAGCCCTAATTCACATCAAACGCAAAAGAAGTTTCTTACATAAGCAGAAGTGACAGTAGAAACCCATCAATGACTTATCTGTGAGGTACAGGACAGCTGGGCAAAAGGCAAGTGAGTAAGGAATGGGCACTGACCTTTGTGTGCAGAGAAAATTCAAAGCACATTGTCTACTGGCATTGTGCAAGTGGGAGGTGCTTGGCCGATGTCCAGCCTGCCAACATGAAAATGCAAAATTTCACAAATGGCAGGCATGCAGGGATCCTTGTAGACATGCAGAAATAAAATTAGCTCAGGCAACAAAGGGAGGAAGAAGAAACAAACAAATTAAAAGATCGCTAGATATCTCGCAGCTTCTCCCCGCTAGTCCAAGCAAGCTCATTCCACCAGGGTTTATGAAAGATACAGCCATGGTGAGTTTGTTTATCACAAATAAAAATGAGAGCAAAGCACTGGGGAAAAGAATGCAGTTTGGGGCATGAGTCTATTACTGTGCGCTTAAAGCTATAAAATGGTAACAAAGTCCTGATATCACGAGTGAAGTTCAATTCTCTGTTTAAGTGGAGCTTCCAGGAAACCTTTCAGTGGTATCTGTAATTCATGCACATATAGGAATTCTATGATTCTATATCCAACCACAGATAAGGAAATGAAAAAAAGAAAACCCACATGAAATATGCCTTCTCCACGGATCCAGAGGTCATTTGCAATGTATCTTTTATGTCTGTGCTGTACCGAATGTGTCATAACTTTCTTGTGTACTGACAGTCCCTCTTCCTTGTCAAATTCCAAGAAGGGTACTACTGCAGTGACAAGAGATAATAACAATTAGCAGGAGCCAGTCCTTGGTGACCCTTCTCCTAAGTGAATGTTTTCTGCCAGGTGCAGCACCCCAAAAGTTTGGTTGCAAAATGCTGAATTAAAAGTAGACTGCACAAACATTTTAATTTTTTTGTCTCGTCAAAATTTAAGGAGAAAAACATTTCAACTGCAAGTTTGCTACCAGCACCAAGGAATTTGAAAGCTGCCCTTTGCTCTGCCCTTTCTAGAGTCACTTTCATCAGAGCTGAATGTATGTGTAGCTCGTTCTGAATTAGTAGCTTTTCAAACTCACCTGCAGAAGTGTGAATAAAAGGGATGTGTGGCAACAAAGAATCAGCTCTCTGTGGCTGTATATCTGTTTATCTTGCTATTGTGATCGTAGCTATTTGCCTGTTATCAGACGAATATGGTCTGCTAATAACAATGGCCGTGATTTCATGAGAACAGGTGAGTCACTCTAACATCTCGCTGCTGCCCCGCAGAAAACCATCTGCTTGGTTTTTGCCGAGCTAATGAGTTGAGTCAGATCACCAAAGGCAGCGTAAGGAGGCCCAGAACCGGCGTAGGGTGAGCAGTGGGAATGCACAGCCAGGAGGGGAAAGGGTGAGAGGAACCTCCCCGTTCTGGCAGTAGGAGCTATTAGATCACTTCATCCCAGGCTGTGGACTCAGCAAAAGGAAAACTTACCTGGCATTGAGGTTGCCGTAAAGCCTCGGCATGAGTAGGGGATTTTCTTTAAAGCTTGTTTGGGAGACTGGAGTGCAGGGAGGAAAGGGGGAAAGAACTCGGATCTGCTACAAGCAGTACATCTCCCTGGAAGCCTAGAGAAGCTCCAGTTAAGCTGCAAAGCTGTAAGAGTTTTTTTGGGGGGAGAGTGGTTTGGACTCTGAAGCAGGGAACAAAACAATTCCTAACACAGCCATACAGTAAAACTCTCAGTCATTTAAACTATAATCAGCATTAACGCTGAGGAGAATGGACCATACATAACAATTTTCAGGAGAAATAAAAATATAAGTGTGAGGGACCTTGCTGCCCTGTGAAATACCTAAATTAGAGCCACATGTTGCTGATGCTTCTCTTTCTGGGTGGGGTGAAGTTATCAGTCATGTTTATCAGGTTGGAAAGCACACCAGTGCTTACCAGTTTAAATCTTTAGCATCAGCTGACCAAAATGATAGCCACATATTCTAATTTAAAATGTTCATAACTTGTAGAGCACAGGCATTTCACAAACACACAGCAGAATGCACTCTGGAACAGCAGTCATAAACACCTTGAATTTAGGACTCAAAAAATAAGAGGTAAGGCTTCAAGACACACAAATGGGTGGTTTGCACTGCACAAATTCTGACTAGAAAGAAAAAGTACATATTTAAAAGAGAAGGTTCGTAACCACTTGAACAACATAGAAGTTTGCTGTGGTCTCTACTATTCAGTCTCCAGCTCAAGGCTGGCAAGAGAAATGGATACAAAGTTTACTGGGTGAAATATCCTGGCCTTGGTTATGGGAAGCTGGGGACCATGGTCACAACTGTCCCTTTGGTCTTCTGAAGCCTTTGGTTCTGTCAGTGAATTGAAGGTCAACCACTATGATGAGAGATACCATTACTAACTAAAGACTATTGGTGTTTGTTGTCTTTAAAATACTTTTAAACATGAAGCCTGTTTTTCTGAAGTGCTGGCTTCCCTAGGCCTGAAGAAGATGTCTCTGAACTGTTTCTGCCCTGTTTTAGCTCGAGTGTGCAGCTGTGGCACACACAGGTTTGCTTGTGACTCTGGGAGAAGGGGGACACTTGAGAAGACATCTGAGGAGGCAAGTGTGACTGAGCTTTGTCTGAGTAAGTTGCTACTGCATGTTTTATGTTCATGGAGCTATTCTGATTTTTACCAGCTGTGGTCCTGCCTTGTTATTCCAGAAGGAGATCATACTTTAATTTGATAATATCTTCAAGTAGGGAGCCAAAGGGTGTGGGCAATGATTTACTCCTCTTTGAAATTATAATTATAATCTTTCATCTATTTAAAGAATCTTTATATTTACCTGTGTAAGACAGTCTAATATGGTCAAAGCCTTGTGGTTTTCTTTTCTCATGATTCAGACAAATCTGACCACAACTCCAAAGCTCTTCCCAACATACTCTTCTTATTATACTTTATTGTTTTTACCTTCCTTATTTCTGCAGCCTCCAGCTTATTGAAAAAACTGCTACAAAAGATTGTGGGTTGTTTTGTTGTTTGGGTTTTGGGGTTTTTTTCCAATCATGTCTATGCAGGGAAAATGTGTCATATAGGAAAAACAGCTGGTTAACTTAGGAGCTGGTTCAGCTCAGTAAATAACTCTAGACAGTGGCATGACTGTGTCCCAATAAGCGGTCAAGCCCAGTACCCTGCATGGATGCACACTGTCCACACAGCAGACCTGGAAGATGCTGTCTTGCATGGAGACCCATCTGGCGTACAGTAACAGACCTCACAGGGGAGTCAGTGAAGAACAACAGTGTTGTAAATGTATGTAAATAACTTTCCCACGTAAAGACCTAATATTTTGAGGAATACAGTGCCCAAGGAGGCTGAAGCCTAGAATATGCAAGGCACGTGTTCAGAGAGCATTAACCAAGGCTTATGAGCCCTTTTTTTTTTTTTTTTTTTTTTCAGCTGTCTTTTGTGCATGAGAAATTCAAATTTATGTTGAGTATCCTGTTACTTTGAGTGTGGGTGCAAAACTCCCCAAAAGCATGTGTACTGCTTGTGTAGACAAGGCTTGACTGGCTCAGCACTGCAATCACATCAGCCTTCCATTTGCATCCTGCCATTGTTTCCTTTTGCCCTCCCACATTAGCTGGAAGCTCTTGTCTTCATCAGTGTAGCTTCTAATACCTTCATTCTGCATCCACAGATTAAATGCTTCCTTATGATCCTGAATTCCTTTGACAGTGTTCCTAAAGTTCATCGTCCTCATCACCTTCTCCCTCAAGAGTGCGTAGATTTGTAGATTTGCATTCCATTTCCTTACACATATCATGGACGCGAGTGTGCTCTCTCTTTTTTATTTTGTGTGTGGTTTTTGTTTTATTCAAGTTTTGCAAATATTATTTCAGTATTTATTCTTACTATTCCCAAGTTGCTGTAAGTGCTTGGGAATGCTAAATCCAGACCAAGACCTATGCCTTGTAGTGCTGACACTATGGCTGTCCCCCAAAGCTCTTGCAGCTTCTAGCCAGTGGTAATAAGTGTACAGGCAAGGAGATAGGAATAGGGCTAGGAAGCAATGAGGCAGGATAGGTCACTGTGATGGCCAAAGCAGCAAGCATTGTTTTACTCATCTGAGCAGCTCAGTGCATGTTATTTGAGTAAAGTATTTCCCTCTCTGAGTTGAAATCCTTTTTATGACTTGCTTGTGCTAGAGGACCTATAGGAGCACCACTGTGCAAATGGTAATTCCATTATCAGTGGTCTCTCTGCTCCCCTCTCAGAGCTTTGCTCCCACTGAAGCAATGTGGTTTCCTCACATCCAGTGAACGGTGCAGGGAGGGAGCTGGACCCCTCCAGGCATGCACAGACATGAGCAGACAGTCCACATGTTGTCAGTTCAGCCTGGCTTTGCCAAGCACAGGTGCTCTGCTGGGGGTCTGATCTTTTACCCCCAACTAAAGAGCACTGAGGAAAGAAGAATCCTTAAAGCAGAGACCACTCATCTATGAAAGACCACAATTCTTACCTGGAATACTCATTTTGTCTCACCTTGTCAGCTTGTAGTTTGTAAGACAGGACTGGCCTCCCCTCACCATCTACACAGTACAGAGACACTCAGGTCATAAACTAGTCAGGAAGTCTGTGTTACTCATGTGGAATGAATGCTTGATTCCAATTAATAAGGGTTGAAGCTGAAAGAATCCCTGTGAGGCAGGAATCCAGAGTCAGCAGGCTCGGCACAACTCTGTGAAGTTTGAGTCTTGGCATCAATGTCTAAGTTTTAGGAAGCAGCTGCCTGTGCTGCCTCAGTGGCAGAGCTCAGGCAGCAATTTGAAATTAAAAAGTAACATATGTCAACCCAGGAGAAAAAGAAAGGGACCACAATTGTTCTAAAGCTGAAATTAGGAAATGACACTGACTAACAGAAAACTGAATACATCAAGGACATAACCCTGACTGGAAAACCTAAAAACAGTAAAGGATTGTAAGAAAATTTGGAATAGGAATAACTAGCAGTGATACAGACTTAACAACATTTTAATTCATACAATGAAGACATAAGACCCTGAGTCAGTTTTTATGGAATAAGCTATGTATGTTAATCCTTGCAAACTCTGTCCTATAGCTTTGTCCCTGGTCCCACCCAAAACACCAGCAGTGAAAGGATGACAATATGGAAATCATTTGCCTGGATACATACTGAGAAAGGCTGTGACAGGTTTGGAAAATAAGACAGGAGGCGTGACAAAGGGAAAAGAGCACAGTTTTCATTGAACCATGACTTTAAATCCATGAGACCCTCAGTGTCATGCTGAACAGAGGACAGTAAATTGAGAAAACACAAAGGCCCAAATCCTTACAGAGGTCTTTATTTTCACATCCAGTTTCATTATATGAGTGGCATCTAATGCCCATTAATGGTATCTAATGCTCACTAGTTGCAGTGGAACTCTCTTGCATAAGTGGGAATTCAATGTCCAACTGCACTTGAGGATCTGACCCTCCAAAATGGACTCTGCCAGACCCTGCAGTGTCCCTGCAACCCCTGCTGTATAAGGGCTGCTGTGGAGGGAGTACCACATGGGATGAGAACAGAGCATCCTGTCCCTGTGGTGCAGAGGAGCTGCTGCACACAGGATACTTTGGTGAGGGCTGCTGACATCCCGGACCAAAGTTAATTACCCGTGTCTTCATTTTTGTTCTCTGACTTTCCCACTAATGTTTCTTCCATATTTCTATGGTTTTGTGTGTGCTGCTGCCTGTGGTCCAGAAGGTCTATTATCTTCCCATCCTATACTGATAGGCAGTAGAACGAGTGGAATATAGCACTAAGAGGTAATTAACATTCAAATAGGTCAGGAGCTCACTTGGGGGTTGTGCATGACTGGGTTTTCCCAACTTCTTGTCAGAAACAAGTGTTGATAAGAGCAAGGGCAGTCACCAGTGGTGAAACTGCAAACATGAAATCAAATCTTGGTGGTGCCTGGGGGCAAGGTGGAGTTCACCTTGCACATTTGCTCACCTGCAGGAAAGGGAGGTCATGAAATGCTGCCCAGAAAACAGAGAGCATGCTGCTGAGAGCTTGCAGCTTGCTTCCTGCACCTCTCCTCAGCTGTCTGGGGTGATCTCACGGTCTGAGTTTCCTTTTTGCTGGATGTAATGTGTCAAGCACCCCTCTCCTGTCCTACATTGAGCTTATGGGCCCCTTATTTTCAGTGTACACTAAACTGTATGTGGACTACCATGTTTATGTGTGTGTCTATAGAAGATACAGTTAGTACTTGCTTAGATTTGTTGGGTATGTGTGCTTGTTAGGAATTTTGTAATTTCTCCTGGAGTTTCCTTATGTGTAAAATGGAGTTAATAACACGTAATTACCTACCTTGCAAGGCTGCTGTGAGGACAAATTAACCAATGCTTGTGTGGGTGTTTGCAGATGAAAAGCATGATATTAAGACTAAATATAATGAATGAATGTTACAGAAGAGAGTTTGTATTTATTATAGTGATTGAATATGAGTTGAAAGCATTTTGTGGGTGTTAATTTCTTGTGCAGTAGCAAGGATTTGTGGAAGGTGGGCAACTGGTGGAGCCAAGTTTGGGGCAGGTGTCAAAGAAAGGGTTAAAATTCCTCTTTAACCTTATAGCCTGCTGACTTTCTTCTTCTCTCAACTAAAACTAATGCTGAACAAGGGACAAGAGAACAGGGGAATGAAAATGAGGCCAAACTATAGAGGAAGGGAATGAAAATAAAATACAATTGAAGGTCACATGATTTCAAAGAACAAAAATGCAAAAAAATTGAATAGGAAAATAAAAGCTAGGGGAAATGAGGACAAAGGAAAGAAAAGAAACTTCAGGGATTCATGGAGTTACATTATCTCAGTACATGGTATTATGAGAAAGTAAACATCAATTTAAAAGAGGCATCACAAACAATTGATGGAAAGCAGGGAAAGAAAAGGAGTGGAATGGGAAGGAAGCAGCAAGACATGCTTAATTATTTTTTGTTTTCACTTCGTTAAGTGTAATGGCATCGTTCTTTTATTTCCTATGCATTGTTGAGAGGCACTTCTTTGCAAACCTAGAAGATGGTGTCAGGTATTTCAGATGTTTTTTCCATGTGTTCCATGGGCAGGCTGCTAAGGGTTAAGGTGTGGATGCATTTGTCAGCCTGAGAATGGCCCTGTCTGGTTTCATTTGGCTTTCATGCTGTCTCTGGAGAATTAATGGAACAAATTCATTTCTACCTACTTCAGTGAAGCTGTACTGTGAGTGAATCAGACCTATTCTCACTGCTAAATGTAGCTGTTGCCCTATGAAATCCTGATCAAAGTGTGTTTCAGGTTAAACTTGGAATGTTCTGTGATTAAACCAAAATAATAAAACAAAATCTTAATTGTTATGATCACTTGGTGAGTATGGTATGTTGCTGCGCGCGCTGCCCAGAGGAGTGGCAAGGGGAGGTGGATCATGAGAAGAGAAAGGAGTAAATAACCAGTACGCTGCAGAATTCAGGGAGTAGACTGCCTTTCTTTGCAAATTGTCCTGGGTTGGAATGGAAATCCTTGACAAACATCCTTGCAGGGTCCTGTGGCCTGTTTGCCTTTGCTCCTTCTTCTTTGCTCTTCTTCATCCTCAACCTCTCTACTTCAACATCTCTCCAAATCCAGATGCCTCTGGTTCTTCACCTGGTCCTCCTTCACAGCTCTTCCTTGAACCCCAAAACTTATTTTGGGCTGAATCATTCTTACCTCAACTGCCTCGCCTAAATTAATCCTTTGTGTAATTCAACTGACTAAAATTGACGTAAATGGAATTACATCAGAGCTGAAATTAACCCAGTCTGACTAAAATAGCACCTGCCTTTTCTACTGAACCAATACTTGTCTCTTCCCCATTTCCACCCACATATCATGATTTTAACATTTCTTTCTCCTCATTGCTCTTTCGTTTATCCTGCTGCCATGAGGAAGCTGTGTTCTCAGTGGTCAGTGTTCCCCTCTTCTCTCCAGCATCCTGTTCTTCTTCATCCCCACAGCACAGGCTGTTGGTTCCTGTTAACAGCCAAACCTTGCCTGTGTCCAAGTCTATGCAACAGCCTTTCATCTTCCTTTGGATTTCCCTGTCCTTCACCAAGAGATGCACTGTCTGAGTTTAGAGCCTGTTTGCAGTGGGCACTTCCTATGCCCATAGAAATTATAGTCTTACTCCAAAGAATTTGCAAGTCAGAGTGCCAAGACATTCAAAGAAGAGGAAATTAGATGAAGGTGAACTGCGTTGCCAAAGGTAGCCTAGCAGGACAATGGCAGAGTTGTGGATGTCAGACTCAAAGCTCCTCTTCCTGTTCCATGACTACTTTTATGCCAGCATAGCATTTCTCATCACCTCTTTCAACCCCTGTTTTAGGGCCCTCTCCCCAGTAGTTAAATGTTTCCTTCACTTCCTTTCTCTCATCACCTCTGGCTTTCTGACTTCTTTCAGCTTGCCCTTGGAGCCTACTCATGTTCACTAGGCTTTCTTCCCTCCTCTTGAAAAAAGAAAAAACTGGGTGTTTGCAACCAAACATAAAATAGAGCTTCTCTGGTTGAGCCGTACTTTGTTTGCTATTATGCTCCACCATTCGCATCTGGGTATCTCTTTGGGGCAAGGATTTATACCATAATTACTCTGACATATTCATTATCATGGCATATGTATCTGCAGTGTTATGCAAACTGTAAAGGTTTCTAATTCTAAAGGTCACCATGGGTGTACCATGTGTTTACCTTCCAAACGCAGATGAGCACAGAACAAAAGGGACTGGCAGGCCTCTGAGTAGATGAAGGCAGGGAATCACCCTGATCTGACTAATTTGCCAGGGTAGTGTTCACAAAAGTAGGTTACCTAGTGCTGCAGACAAACAACCCAATCCAAACTCACCCTCTTCCAGATGACTGATTTAATTCCCCAGCATTGCTGTGTAATCCTACAGCAATAGATAGCTGCATGTGCTGGACACCCAGAGGAGGAGCCTACCTGTTTCTCATCCTAAATGTCAGGCCACTAAGTCTCCCATGCTGGGACTTATATATGGGGCTTCTTGTCCCTCAATGTTTAGTGCCAGACAGAGCTTCCTGGTAGTGGTGAGCAGGGGCTGTGATGTTGCCTTGCCGTGGCAGATTTGTCCCCAGACTCCAAAGAGCCTTGCTGCAGCTAATGCCCCTCAAAAGCTGGAGAGCTACTGTGCTACCTGGCGACCAAGGCCACCAGTATATGCCTCACATTGCTTGTCACAGTGTTACCCCAAGCATTGGCATGAGTGATAGCTGAGCTGTGATTTGCTATTCACGTTGCTCTGCAGTGTTGAAAGAGGATCACAAGGCACCTACCTTATGTGAGCACATGAAATGACACCACTACATCCTATATGCAACTTGCATGAAGAGTAGAAGGATAAATCAAATGTTTGTGAGAAATGCAAAATACTAAGCTACTAATTGCAATCCTTTCCAAGATCACCCACTGTCTAATAGCATTTCCTGCTTCACTGTAACTTAGGTCAATTGTCAGCATAAGGGGAAAAAAATATTGCTACCTCTACTAATTGGCAGCCTCAACAAAGTGGAATCAAAACCATGAGGGCTGGAGTCTCTCACTCTGCTTGTCAGAGCAGAGATACTCTGGTAGGGATGGGGATCTGCCACAGGCTGCACTCTTCCTCAGGGTATGCAGCTGCTTCTCCAATAGGAGAAAGTAAATACAGGAGGGTAGGGAAGAAGGTGTGGGGGTCTGGCAAGCAGAAACCTGTTTCTGAACCAGACTTTCTGGAAGAGTAAAAGGAAAAATGCTCATGGTCACTCTCAAGGGAAGAATTTTAAAAGATCCCACCAATGGATGGCAGGGCAGAGAGAAAAGAGCAGGTGAGCAGGATAAGCTAAACACAAGGAGAGATCTAGGGATTCTTCATTGTCAGAAGAGGGGAAGGGGAACATAGATAAACTCAGTGGCTTATTTCTGCTGCAGCTTCTCCACCCACTCCCTTCCTCTGATGTGCTTTGCATGAGCGTACAGCACTGTAACCTACTGCAGCTTTGAAATAAAGAGTACTGGGGGACAATCTGTCTGAAAAATACCCCTCTGCTGAAAAGAATCTCTCAAATATGATGATCAAAGTGTTCAGATATTAACAGATAAGAATGGCTTATGAATCTGGATTAGCTCAGAATCCATTTGAGTATTTTTAAACCTCAAAGACTGAAAGCTATAAAACTTCCTAAGAGAAATGCCATTTATTTTAAAATGAGCAGCAAAATCTTGATTAATTGAGTTGCAAAAGAAATGGATCTAAAAACAGGCTCTGGAGGAACATAAGTGCATTATGCATTTGGGTTTTACTTTTGGAAGAATTCAAAACCAGATCTTTCCACCAATGCTGATCTGAAAATATGATATTCTAAGCCTGCATTCAGGTGTCCATGGACCCAAGGAGGGGCAAGCTGAGTCACTGTTCCTCTGATACTATCTCAGGACTAAGACCATCACCATGCCTCCAGTTGGCTGCCTTAGAAGCTCTTCCCTGCTGAAGTCCAGGGTAGTAGTGCCTCCAGTATCAAAAGGTAGGCAATGTGCTTGCTTCTCCTTGTGTGGCCTTGGGGTGCCCAGAGTGCACCCCTACTTGGAGCAATGTTATAGCCTGGGATAAATTCTGCTGTACACTGTCTCAGTCAAGTTGGAGGCTGGTTTGTCCACAGAAAGAGCAGCTGGGACAGAGGCAGGGGATGCTGCCTGGTATCTTTTTTATGACCTTAGTCCTGCACTTATAAAGCAAAATAAAATAAAATTAAAAAAAAATTACACAGATTTCAAGCTTAACTTCCTGTAAAGTTTTGCTTTCACGCCTACAACATGTCTCTCTGGAAACAGCCTTTCCAGAGGGGGAGATCTGGTCAGCCCCTTTTAATTGCTTTCTCTGACTCACAGGAGTCACCTGCACCCACTCGATCTGCCTGCACTGTGGCACTGCTGACCAGAAGCACTTGTGAGTGAAAGGCAGGGACCTTCTAGAGCTAGCAGTGCTTCTGATAAGGTCACAAGCAGGTGATTTTTCCTTTGCATCACCTCTGAATATTTTTAGGCTAAATACAAATCAGAGGCCAAAGTATGCTGATCAGCAAAGGGCATCTTCAAAACCAAATAAACACACTTCTACCGCATCTTAAAATCTAGCTGTATCTTTCTTTATGTTCATGAATCACAGATCAACTTGTTCCATCTCCAGGTCCAAGTCTACGCTTCAGCCTTCTGCATTCCCCCTCAAGAGGGTTCCCTTTTTCTTTCCTATGCTTCTCCCTTTACACAGTTTTGCATTTATTGTGGGAGCCGAACTGCTTCCTACCTGTTCATTTTTGTATTTTTAGGGCCAGCTTCTAACTTCTCTCCCTCATACTCAAGCCTCACAGTTATATTCTTTCCCCCTCCTTATAAAAACCAGAATTTCCTATTTTGTCATGGCTTTTTTTTGCCATCTTCCAGGATGGCTAATATTTTGTGGATACTGGAGCCTCCTCTCTGCTTCCAGTTGCTTTCCTCCCCTCCACTGATTATGCAGCTTTTCAAATGAATTTATTCATTCTTGGACACATCATGCCCCTCTTTCATCCTCTCCACTGACTCCCTTTTACCTACCACATAACATTGGGACATCTTGTCTTTGTCATCAGCACATAGTTCCTTTGACCACCTGATCTTGGTTGGTGGTCTGGTCCTCAATATCAAGATTGTGCCATTAATCACTTCCTGCCAGTCTCCTGTTCATGCCTTCAGCCTCTGTCTGGGACACCCACCCCAGACCTTCCTCTCTGCTTCACTCTTCTTCATGTTAGCCCTCACCTGAGCATTTTCTCCAGAGAGTTGATAGCAACATACATGGACAGGTGGCCAGTACACAAGTAATTACACAATGCTGTAGACTTGTTGCTGCCTTAATTTTTCAGTGCCCCTATGCCTGGTGTTCCTTTGTCTATACAGCACACTGTGATTTGAGAGCTACATAATTATAGCTGCAATTAAGCATCCTATTCAGAGACTGCACTGCTGATTCCTTGCTGTTTTCTTCAGCAAGAGCTTCCATTCAGGGTTTGGTTCTTCTGCAAAGGGGTTCTATGTTGCTTTTTTTTTTCCCTCTCCTCACCCCTTGCAGGAGAAATCAAAAATCAAAGTAAATGTAGGTGATGTTGGTTTGGGTTTTTATTTTTAAGCTCTCCCCCATAACAGTCCTGTGAAGTAGAGTAGTATTTTCCTCATTTTACAGACTGGGAACTGAGGCACAGCAGACAGACTTGGCCAAGGCCCCTCAGGGTAGTTCAGCTGAATTGCAACCAATTTTGAGTCCTTGCCTGTATGAGAGTTGGAAGATTAGGCAAGAGGCTGGGGTCAGCACTATTTCTTACAGGAAACTGCCTCAAACTGCTGCTCTGTGAATGGGAGCAGTCAGGGAAAACGGCTAAAGGTCTTTCTGTGCATGTTCAGTCAGCAAATACCTTGCTGCAAGACATGAGCCCACGAACACAGTTGTTCCTTTCTGCTCTCTTCAGAAGACTCTCTTACCTATTTACTCTCACATGGAAACAACAGCTGAAAAACTGAGTGGGAGGCCAGAAGCACTTGAGTCATTTGCAGCAATTCTCCAATTTAATAGCTAGGTCTTCTCCCTGAGGCAGTGTAATATGACAGAAAGGAAGCATCTGAAAGCATTTCTTCATCCTCCAGAATGCAGTCTGTCACTGCTGCTGCAGAAGTGACACACCTACCTTCCACCGCCTGCAGCTCTTTGGGTCGCTGGAGGGGGAACGATGTAGGCAAGAGCTTCTTCCTCTCCACCCTGAAATCACCTTGTTTCAGGCTTTTTAGCTCTGCCAATACTTGGACATGACTAATGCACCCATTCCTGTGCTGGCTTGGCAGCCCTTACAAACGAAATTTCAGGCTCTGGACAAGCAGAGCACGGCTCGCTGTGCACGTAGCAGTCTCCCCACAGACTCCTGGATCCTGCTGCAGAGAAGAGTCAAGAAGGTGCAAACTCCACCAAGCCTTTGACAGTCTTGCTATGGTGCCAGTCAGCACAGGGAAGGAGTATAGCATTTAATAACAACCATGGCACAGGTTCCTATTTATTTACTCTTCTATTTCAAGACAGCAAAGCCCCATCACCTCAGGCTAACCTGCAGCTGGGACACTGAGAAATGGAAAACACTCCTGTATCCTCCATCACATAAGCAATGAGTTGTCTTTGCAAAACTAATTTTTAACCAGTTGCTGCTTTTTATGGAGGAAGAAAACTAACAAAACCCTAATCAAAACAAAACAACAAACAAACAAAAA
Source organism: Acropternis orthonyx (assembly GCA_035583155.1). NCBI lineage: Eukaryota > Metazoa > Chordata > Aves > Passeriformes > Rhinocryptidae > Acropternis > Acropternis orthonyx. The sequence goes on along the minus strand of JAWWEU010000040.1, from coordinate 50,116,941 downwards.
AACCAACCCAAAAGTTAGTATGGTTGAATCAAAGGCATTTTGGTACATCATGTTATTTTGTTTTGGAGGATACCACCCCTCAAAAAAACCCTTCTACTATACAGTTCTCAATTGCTTTATCGAAAAGTGTTTTTTTTTTTTTTTTTTAAATCTGCCCTTGTTCTTACTCCTATTTTGCATGTAGATGGTGACTGCTCTTGGGAGAAATAACATTTAGGTGAGGGGGAAAGCATCCGAATTCTGTTCCTGAAGAGCTAAAAACCCAAATGTTTATACAAGAGGTTGTAGCAGTTTATGTCACAAGAAAATCACTGCTGGGAAATTTATCAAAGAATGTATCACAAGGTGGGCTCTTTAGGGACTGAAATTACATAGGAAGGACTGGCAAGAGAGATGTGCACTCAGGACAAGCGAAGTTACAACTAATGCTAAATATTAGGTGTCATATCTTTACCTAATGCACAACCTGCACTGCCTCGCAAAAGAAAGTGAAGCAATTAGGGCCAAATAACCAGATTATATGTGGGAGGTGTTTGAAGGCAGAAGATTTAAAATGCCATAATGGGTTGGGGGAGGGTTACAACAAGAGGTAATATTTCCTGATAGGTTAGTTTACATCCTTTGGAAAACATTTTGGAATCAGACCAGAAAAGTAAGCAAGACCTTAACCAGGACTTGGCTGGGACAACACCCAAACAAAGTAAAAGTAAAGAGACACAAATCTGCCTATGCACAAGAAGCCCCTCCAGCGAGTAATCTCCAGGAACAAAACAAATCCAAGAACTGATAGTGCAGTTCTGTGTGGATTTGCAGCTGCCTCAGCCCAATTCAAAAGCAGCCTTTCCCTTTCTTATTTCTCTTGAGCCAGTGCTAAGGGCAGAGAAGAAAACCTGAGCTCTTTTAGAGTGGAAACTGGAATTCACTCCTCAAGCCCAGAGGGGCAGGGCCAGGCACAAGTCTTTCCTGGAACCCTGCCTGCCAAGTTAATTTTTCTCCAGTCACTGAACGGTTGGGTTAACTCTGTGACAGAGAGGGTAGTTCGTTTGCACAGCCTTTTTACCATTCTGTGAGGTGAGGCTGTCAGCTGGAGAGTCGGGGTTAATCAAAAGGAACTGAATCATCAGACCTTATAAAAACTCCATATAAGAAATAGATTTAGTCAGAATGTATTGCTGGAAGAATGGGGAAAGGGGATGGGATGGGACAAATGCTTGCACTGGGAAGGGGTTCTCTCAGCTTTTTCAAAGTTCCTTGCTCCTATCAACACACAGACAACACTTTGTCTTCTAGAGTGAGAGATGAAGGCCAAACATTTCATCACAAAAAATAAAATCTCTGCTTCCTTTAGCTGGATGTGGGAAATGTTCCCGTGCTTTTAAATAAAAAACTATACATGTATTTGTGAACCTACTGTTGCTTTCATGCGGGAGCCTTAGTTGAACACAAATTACTGCACAGCTATGAATGAATAGAGCACTTAGGATTAAAGACACTTGATTTAGCCCCACATGAAAGAGCAGAGTACATGGCAGACTCTGGTACAGAGAAAACACAACCAACAAGTAGCTCAGTGAGCACTGGAACTAAGAAAGCCCCATCTCCTGTGTGTTTGTATATTGTGGTTGATTGACTAGGGTGTCTAAGACAGCATAAAATTAATTTGAAGCTCTTCCTACAGATGAGGCATTTATTAGCATTCTCACTTTTATGGAATATCTGAAACAAAATACGGCATGAACCCACATTGTAACTTTCCCGGTTGGGGACGGTGATAGAGCCTCTGTTTGCTATCAGGCCATTTATTTTCACAAAAACTGTAGGGATGTAATTACACTCCTGCCAAACTTGTTCAAAATCAGACAGTGGGGTCAAAAATTATTAGAGAAATGGACAGACAGGCAGACAGATGCAGACACCATGACCACGTAAGTCTCATTTCCATCAGAAATCAGGCTGAAAGAACCTATATGGAAATTAATTTTTAAAGGGGACTTGATAGGCAGAGGAGTAGACCTCTGCAAAGTGCAATTTCAAATTTTAAGTGAATTTCATGCTAGGAAAAGCTATTGACAACAGTTTGGAATACTCAAATTCTCAATTTTACCTAAAGGAGAGGAACAGCACAGGTGTCCCATGTCATCCTTGATTTTTTAAACTAACACACTGAGGGCAGTTGATTGCTTAGAGAGAAGAGACAAAGAGCAGCTCCAGAATCTCCATCCCTACATTTTTTTTGTGCATATGAGCACTTAATGCTAATCATACATGTAAAGCACTGCAAATGTTTCTGAATGTTTGTATTTCACCACTGTGTTTGTCTTTATCCTAGTTTCCTTGCTCATTCCCTGCCAGCTCCGTCCCTGGGCTGCAGTGGGAAAGCACTGCTTTTTATCCATTGTGTACATACTGCAAAACTGCAGTGGGACCTGAATCTTGATTAGGGCCCCTAGCAACGATCACATACCTCACAAAAATCATAATTTAACATTACAGCCCCTAGTCTCTCAGCTGGGATATGTGTGTCAAGCTGGGGATATTTATTCATGGGCTCTCAGCCAGAGACTGGAAGCAGGGTTGTTTTATTCCCAGCTCTGACACCCGCCTGCTGGGCGGCCTCAGGCACATCGCTCTATCATCTTCCTCTCTGGAAGTGAGGGTATTCCCACCGCCTGCTTTTCAAGAGTCACTGAGCTAGCTGCCAGTGGGTTCCGGGAGGGCCAGCTCGCACCCCACTGCCACCCACAGGCCATGGCTTGCTCTGCCCATCTCCCTGGCCCCATTCGCATTCCCCCTTTCCTCATGAGCACCCCTCAGGTTGCTGCCAAGGGTGAAAAAGGGGGGGTGGGGAAAGTCTTAAGCAGACTTTTGCACTGCACCCCAAAACACACCCACGGCCCAGGCCTGGTGCTCGTCTAAGCACTGCAGTTGGGGATGCCAGTGCTGGCGATGTCCTAAATCTGGATTCTTTTGCCCAGTGTGGCAGCTGATCCACTCGCAGAATAGGGGTACTTGATTTTCTTTCATGTCTGCAGAGAGATGGGTGCTAAGCAGTAAATTCACAAAGCTAGCAAGCATGTTTATACATACATATACAATGAATACATATGTATACACATACAAGCATATTTATGCAATTTTATTCAAGCAACATTTGCATAATGATCTACATCACTAGCTGGCTAATCTGCTATTGCCTTCACTTTCTCTCCTCTCGGTTTAAAGGTACAGGGCATTCCGAATCCATGTGTTCCGTGGCTGAGGGCTTTCCCTTGGAGGTGCGGTTCTCCCATTTTAACGCGCTGAGTTCACCCACAGGACACAATTTCTCGAGTTAAGTTAAAGATTTCTAACCCACATCCCTCTAAAGCCGGTTTGGGCTGGCAGGTAACCAGTCTTTTCCCTTTATCTCGTTGTTCCCCTTCACTGCGTCCTGCATCCCTTAGGTCAGGTGTATCTCCTTTGCCCACCCGGGCGGTGGCGGCGGGGCCCGGCGGGGCGGCCGCCACACCCGTCGGGGCGGGCTCGGGCAGGCCAGGTGAGGCGGGCCCGGCCTCTCCCTCCCTCCTTCCGTCCCGGCCGGCCGGCGCTGCGCTGGGGAGCTGACGGCATGGCCGAGTCTCAGGTGCTGCTGCTGGACGAGCTGCACGTCAACGAGAAGGTGACGGAGGCCCAGGCCCGCTTCTACTACAGCGAGGAGCAGCGCCGAGCCCTGGAGGCGCTGGTGACCCGCGGCGAGGCGGCGTACCGGGAGGCGCTGAGGAAGGAGCAGCTCCGAGACTTCCTCTCCGGCCGGGAGCTGCAGGACCTGCGGGGCGGCTGGCGGGGCTACGACGACCCCCGGGAGGGCGGCAAGGTGGCGCGGGGGCCCGGCGGCGAGACCCTCTCGCTGGCCTACTGGCCCGAGTGCTCTGACACGGAGGTGCCCCCGCTGGACTTGGGATGGACCGACAAGACCTTCTACCGGGGCATCAGCCGGGTGTCCCTCTTCACGCACCCTCGCAAGGAAGAGAGCGCCCCGCACCTGAAGGAGGTGGCGCGGGAGATGATCCAGCAGGCGCAGAAGGTACGGCCCGGCCCTCGGCGGGCCAGCCCTGCCCGCCTTCGCGCCTGGGCCGGGGCGGGAGAGCGGGGGGCACGGTGCGGGGTCCGGGTGGGAGGCCGGAGGGAGCCCGCCGTGGCGGGGCCTTCCTCAGTGTTGGCCATCCAGTTGGCATCCGCCAGGCAGGGATTTCCCTGCGTCTTGTTGCCTGTCATGGTACGCTCTGCCCAAGCTGATGCCTGGGATGGGGTTAAACCCCTTTGCCCCACCCTCCGTCCCCTCGCAATTGGGGTTCTCTGCCCGTGGTGCGCTTTGTGCTGTCCCGGTCTCGTTCTCGGGTTCAGAAGAAGGTAAATCGTGATGCTGATACAGGCAGCCCTCCGGTGTGTGCAGGTATCCCTAATTAAACACAGGGCAGTGCGTTTGTTTATGGGGTGGTGTTTTTTGGGTTTATTTTTTGTGGTGTCAACACCATCCAGCCTGGACTGCAAGTAGCCAGAGTCCAGACAATATGTGGCTGTTCCTCCTATTTATCTTTGTCTGGAAATGACTGTTAGTGGTGACAGGACACCTCTGGCAAGAAAACAAGCCAGCCGTGATGCTACAAGAGCTTGCGTTGAATAGGTGGGGGCGATGACAAGGTTTTGCGTCACCCAGCCCGGATGTGGGTGAAGTTTCCAGGGAAGACCACCCAGGAAAAGATCCCCTTCAGAGCTGACATACCCCCTGGGGAAGGGGGAGAACAGTGTAAGAAACTTCATTTCTGCGCGTAGTTTTGCTGCTTTTTTGGGTTTTCTGCATTCTAATTCAGCAGTTGCTTCCTCCTCCACCTGCTGCCCTCTGCCAGCACACACTATATGCACAATTTTTGCAGACTTGTTAAACCCGAATCTTCAGGGAAACACAGAGAACTTTCCGAAGAGGCATTAATCTGGTATGTGATCTCCTCAGCTTGCAGAAATCGTGCACACCCTGCAATCTTGTTCAGTGACTGGTGTGGTCAGCCATTTAGAAGACCCAGAAGTTACACTCCAGTTTATTCCAGCTTCATATCTTCTTTGCCGTGCTACAAATGCCTCTGTAGACCATGCAAGAACTGGGAAAGTTTTTTTCTTTCGGTAGCTGTTCCTGGCACCTAGAAGTAATTAATTCCTGTGTAGATTTTTATTTTTTCTCTGACTGGACAAACTGTGCCACTCCCAGCCCAAAGCTGGTTTCATGTTTAACAGCCATTGGAGTGTTTAATGGTCCTTTTTACAGATAACTATGCCTATTGTGTTCAGCTGAGTTGGCCTTGGCAAAAAATCCATCTCCAGGTAGCAGCTTTTTAATCAGCAGATGAGAGTGAGGGTTTCTTGGGTTTGTTTGTTTTTTCAAGGGGGGTCTGAACAGATACTAGTAATATGTGGCACATGTCTGTGGGTGGCTTGTCATCAGTGTTTTACAAACATATGTTAATTAAGATACCTTGCTGCAATGAGATTGGCAAACATTAACTTGCCAATCTTTAAATTCTTACCAAGAGCTAGGCACACCTAAGGGCCCTAGAGATAAGTTTATTATCCACAGGATAGGTAGAGAAATGGGGAAAATCTCTTACAGGAGTAGACAATCATGCTCTGACTTGCTATACTTGAGAACATTCCTAGGTGATCTTGACAGATCACCAGATGTGGCAGGGGGTTGAGAAAGTGAACATAACAACAGACATTGCCCACAGCACTTTTTGCTGGCTTGGAAGTCCCATCTGCAAGGCAGCTCATCTGATTTTTGTACAGGACTGTCGTTTTCATGGTCCACAGTCTTGCAATGAAGCCTGAAGTGACTCAGGACCTCATAGCCTGGAAGGAACCACCCCTTCATATTGCAAAGCCCATACTAACAATGAATGGTTTGTCCAGGACATGGAGAAAGTTCTGCAGTCATTAGACTCATTGAAAATGGAGGGGATGCAAAGAAACAAAGTTCACACTTTTGCTATTCGTTCTTGATCAATTCCCTATGTGGATGTTCTTGCTTCAAATCAATGTTATCATGCATTCTTGTTCCGAAATAACTACATCCATAAGAGAGTTAATGTGTGAACTGTTCATGCCTTTAATCATAATTTGCCTGTATATGAAGTTGTTGAGGAATAAAGTGGCACAAGTTCACTGTATTCTGATTTTCAGGGGTTCTGGTAATATTCCCTGCATCTTGCTGGAAAGTGAGAACAAAGGCAGGACCTGAAATGCAGCTCTGCCTAGCAGAAGTTATTGAGGGACCTAGTATGATGTAGCTCCAGTGTAGTTCACCTGTGTCAAGAACTTATATGTTAATGGTGAGCATAAACACATCAGCTCTTTCTTCTAACAAAGAAAACCTTGTGTGAGCACTGTTGACAGAAGGAGCCTGGTGGAGCAGATGTGTTGGTTGTTGTTGGCTATACAAGCAGAAACTCGGCAAACACAGTGGGGGAACATTTACTGTGGCATCACTTTCCTGAAAGCCATTTGTTCAAGAACATATTTCAAAGGAAAGATGTCTCCGGGGAGAATTATTCCTGCTTTCTTAGGGGGCTACTGCAACTTGAGCTGCACCTCCAAACAACGAGTGAAGAAAATCCTAATGTTCAATCCAGTATTTACCTCCATTCACACTGGTACATGCCATCCCCAGCACAGCTTGGCTCATTAGTGTGACCCCCAGCACTTGGAAAATTAAAATTGCCGCAACTCTATTCCCAGCATATTGTCAGCATGAGAGCTCTGACCTGCCAAGTTGATGTTTCACAGCGGGACTAGGGAAACAGTAGTTTCCTTCATTCATAACCTTTCAAATGTTGGGAAGAATAACTCTTTCAGGCAGAAAAATTAATTGGTATTTCTAATGGTATAAAAGATATAGAAAGGGAGACAAAATATGTAAGATCAGCATTAAAGTTGCCCATAACCTTCTTGTTTTGTTGTTACTCATCCTATGAATGTTCGGGCTTGTCTCTCATGTCAGCTAAACCTTTTGTTTTTATGTAAAATCTATGCCCAGAAAGACAGATTAGTTTTATACCAGAAAAACATTGCATGTGAGGAAAGAGAATGATCAGTTTGCCTCCAAATCTTGAACACACTCCAGTCCCTTCCTGAGAAATACGAGGTGTTTATGTTTGAACTCCATAAATCATTCCTTGGTAAGTCAGCCCTGAGAGCAGACTTCTCAGAGGGAATTGGGAAAAAAGAGAAAAGTAGAATTCTTCTTGTCTGCACTGTGCACCAGGGCTGAGGATTCAGGCCCTGATTTTTCTGCACATTTATTCTTCCATTACACACCTTCAGGTTAAGTGTTAGAGTTGTGTTTTCAGTCTTCTTTTTCAATCTATTTTCAGTGTTCTTCATTTAAGTGGATCCTTCCTTACAGTGGCAAGGAAAGTTTCACAATGCAGAGGAAAAACTAGACACTTGGCTTTGGCATTCCTCAGGCTGCTGAAATAAGTAATTTTCCCCTAGAAGAACTTTCTTTATTAAGTTCCCTCCAAAGTGCAGCAGGAGCCAAGCCAGAAAATTACAAGATTATTAGTGGTGCTTGGACATTTACATCCCTGTACTTCCATCTCCCATATATACTTGTCCTCCATAATCTGGCGTCCGTGCTCTCCTTTATTTTGCACCACTGTGATCGTCCTTCCTTTGAGTTCCTAATATTTTATTCAGTTGTCTGTCTACCATCTTCTTGTTTCCAGATTATTGCAGTGGTCATGGATGTATTTACAGACCGAGACATCTTCCGTGATGTTGTTGATGCAGCATATAAGCGCTGGATCCCAGTCTATATAATCCTAGATGAGGAGGGTGTGAAGCTTTTTCTGGAAATGTGCCGATGTCTTGACCTCAGTGACTTGCAGATCCGGGTAAGATAACTGGCCTTTTTCAGTTGTAATGAATTTTGGAACTCACTTGGACCCGCAAACACATCTCTTCCTCCCTAAAGTCTTAACGCAGCACTTAGACAGGATTTGATGGAACACAGAGGGATGAGAGAGTGGCTTGAAAATACAGAAGGAAAGAAAAGGGAAAGATTTAGGTTTTCTGTCTTTCACCCGAAAGAGGGACTGGGGTAGTTCCTTGTCTCTTGTGACCTAAAAATTCCTCTTTGGGAAGAAAACTGTTGGAGCAAATTCTTGTAGGTCTTCTATGTGAGGATTCAAACTACCATCCAGAGTAGCTCTTTGAGTTGACTTTCCTGTCCAGCAGGGATTGTTTCAGAGTGAATGAGCTTGTAGTCTTTCTTTGCATGAGAACTTAAGGGACTGAGGGGCATAGCAGCTGACCAGCCCCATATGAGAGTACACCTTCATAGAGTGCATGGAGAACAGCAGTGTAATCAGTCTAGGTTGGCTGGCATATGGGATCTCGCCTCTCAGAGGGATCTCACTCCCGTTACATACACACTGAAGTCCTTTGTGTGTTTCTAGTTAGTACTGTATTCCTTGCTTTTTTTTCATTATTTTTTTAGTCACTGTCACTACCCGGAAACAACCTTTGGGATGCTAGACTCAGCCCACTTTGTGATCCAATTATTCTGAGCAGCAGCGGGGAGGGGTGGTGGGGGGAACCTTTTTGCCTAGAGGAAGGGTGGATGTTCAATAAACACTCAATAGTTAACGTGCACCCCTTCCAAAACTCAAAAAGCTCTAAAGATTATAGGGTCTTATATTGAGTATTTTAGGAGAACCGTCTTAAATCTGGATGAAATTTACTTGCATATATCTGAATAGTGCTCTTGTGAGCTACCACTCTGCTCAGAGTTTCATCAAGAAAGACATCCAACTGAGAAGCTTTCTCATTTCTCTCTAAAACAGAGATGGAAGTTTCTTTCCTCTGGTGTCTTTGAAAGCAAGGTACAGACATTATAACAGACCTGTTTCAAGCATCAAGGGTATTCCATGGCCTAGGCTCAAGTCTCTTTGGTACATAATTGTGAAATCTCAGCAGTAGTTCCATTTGTTCTGGTACCTGTTTCCCAGTACTTTTCTCACAGTGTCATTGTGCAGGAATGATGTCTTCAGCACTGCCTACCTTAACTCCTGGACAGAGTGAATGAAAAGATGCCCTGGTATTTTAGAAAAAGTTGTGATGCTATTGGAGAGATGAGTTCCTTTTTGTCTGCCTTTTCAATCTCTAAACAGTAAGTGGTCATCTTCTGCTCTTCCTCTTGTCTCTTTCTCCATAAGTATCCTCACAGACTTTACACTCCTAAAGCAATTGTCACACTGACATGCTACAGCAATGCCTAGGTCCTGCAGTTGTATGATCCTTTCCAAAGAGGTAGAGTTTGAACTCATGCCATCAAAAGCAGAAGAAAACTCTTCTGTGTCCCTTCTGTGGCTCTCTCACAGCAGCCCTTGCTATGTTTTTCATTAGATTCCATTAGCTAAAAGTAGTACAGATAAAAGATAACCTGAAGGAAGTCCACTGAGAAGAACTTTTTAATGTCTTTTGACCCAGTTGTTAACTTTTCTGCAGAGCTCCAGCCCACAGAGTGCTGCCCTTCAACTTTTTTCTCTCTTTTCTTAAGGTTCTTATATTCCTTATCCAGTATGGCTAAGGGTTTTGCTAATCTTGTTAAGATCAATGCAGCTAATTCCTGTGTATGGTACTGTGGAAGGACTGGGAAGATTCTTCCTGGAAAGGGGAAAACAGGTCATTTGCCTCTCAAGGAACATGCTTTCTTAGAATCCTGCCCATGGCTGCTTTGGATATATCCATATGCTGCTGCTTGGGTCAGCGTAGCAGAAACCATCATGGAGTGATTCCCCTGAAAATAGACTTGAGATAGCCAGGGAAGCTCAAGTAATGTTAAGGCTTCCCCTTGAGGACTGCCCCAGCCCTACCTCATGGATGTAATGTGCCAAGTACTGAAGACCCAGATTTAAAGCAAGAACGCAAGCTGGGCCTCTGGTCTTCATGCAGAATCATTTTGTCCTGCATCATTTGATCACAGAATTGGAATTGCTGAGGAAGAATGAGAAACTCTAGTGCAGTTAACTCTGTCATTCACTCATTTCTTATCTATGACATGTCATTCTCCTGACAACTGCTTTAATGTCTGAGTTTCTTCTACAGATTTTCAGCAACAGGGAAGACATTATCTCCTTTCACTGTCTTTTTGTGTTACCATTTTTCTTCCTTCTAAAAGATTTTCACCAGTGAGATATAGTTTGCCAGCAAAGGAATTACATACTCTTCTTTCCTGCCCTTCTTCCCACCTTTCCTTTGGAATGCTTATGCAGGATAGAGAGGATGGCTTTTTTTCTCAGAAGGCGCTGCTATGCAGGATATAACTTTAAGGTTTAGAGGCAAATTCTGATCTCAGAGGGAGAGAGATGACACACTATCATGGGCGGCAAGATCTTCTGTCACTACCAGGTACTCATATTGTTCTGTGATTCCTGCTCTTTTGGTTCCATTGCCTTGTTCATCCAATGCAAAGTGAATAATTCAGTGGTTCTACTATAGGGAGATTTACTCTTAACACTGGATTTTGCCCTTTGTCTATATACAGTGCTGGGCACTTTCACAAAATTCCTGGCTGTTCTATTACTGTAAGATGGCAAAGTATCATGATCTGCTGGCAGTCTCAAGGGGGGAAAACTGCTGTAGGAAGATTCTGCAAAGAGGAAAAATTTCTTTACTGACTCCAAGCATGAGATGAGAAAACCTCAATTTTTGTCTGAAGGCCAGAGTTCATTAGAAATAAATTTAAATTCAACCATTGGCACGTTCATGGGTTGTTAGTAAGAGCATGTGTATGAGTCATACACCTTCCTGAGCCTACAGGACATGATTTGCCAGACTTGTGTGTGTTATGTTTGACACAAGAGTGTTCTTTGGAAGCCACAGTGAATCAAAGTTCCATAGATACAAAATTCATAGCCTCTCAAAAATTCCTCTTTTTTTTTTTTTTTTTTTTTTGACCTGCAGGCTAATGTTCTCACCAGTTTTTAGATAAGTGCTTTTTCTTCCCATCCTTCTGTTAACCAAGACCACAGTAACAGACACTCCTGCCCAAAGACAGGGAGTTCTCCTAGAGTTCCAAGCAAGCCCAGGGGATTACTTACCTGCAGGAAGTTCACCTTCATGTTAATTTTTACATTCATTTTCCAAACATGTAAGGACTTTCTTCCCTCACTCCAGGAAGTTTGATAAATTTCTGCCTAGGAAACTTTGGGAATTTCATCTTACTATTTCATGAGTTTCCTCATCGATTCCTGGCTCAGATGAGGGACAAGCTGAATGTGATGGGATGCGGTGCTGTTGGTTTTTTAATTATCTGTTAGAGAATTCTCTTAGGCTGCTTGTAACCTTCTGAAAATGAGGGCTTACAAGGCTCTCTTTTTGCAAAGACACAAATAAATAATACCCAGTAATGATCTTGGCAGGCCAGGTCCCAGCTAGCCACATTCCATCCTGTCCTACTGGAATACTTGCAAGTTACACTATTTTGTCAATAAGCATGCCTTTTCTAAAATGGTTCAGGGCAAACACATAGGATAAATCCACAGTATTTCCTAGCATTACTTGATGTATGCTTCCAGATTGTGGTTGCTTTTGTGTCCATGTGTAAGGTGCATTACTGCCGTCCATCTCTCTGACCTGGAGGTCTGATCATCAGAAATTATAATCTTGCAGACCATGAATGAGAAAAAATCCTTTGCTGTCATTACTATGGTCTTGTCTGCAGGAATCCCATAGCTCTCATTTTCCCCTTTCATTTAGGATTTAAAGTGGGAAATAACGGGTATCTGGTGCCTTTCCCTCAGCTCTGTGCTCAGGTGAGGAAGTAGTACAAGAGAACAAAGGACAGGAGGTACCCCAAGAGATTCTGTTGACTGAAGGGATCTGAATTTCACAGGGACAGCAAAAAAGGGATCTCCACATTTTGAATAACAGTCAATATGAGGGACTGTCATCTCTCAGCTACTGCTTTTCTTGGTTGCCTCTCCTTAATCTGTTTCACATCTGCTAGTTTATAGAGGTTCTTTGTGCCGTAGAGACCCCTGCCCGTTTTGCAATATATATATATCAGCAGTAGTTGTAAGAGGGAAGGTACACACAGGATTCCCTGGTGTGGAAGCACTTAAAACACCTTCCTTTTGGGTCTGTCTTGTGTCTTCCCCCTATTCAACCCCAGTTTGTGAGCACTACTGCTCAGGTCTGTCAGGTGACAACTAAGTGTCAGTCGCAGCATTACTGACTTTATAAACTGGGTCTAATTTAGCTTTCTGTGGGTTCAGGGTGAGGTTTAAAAGTGTGTCACAATAAAGCAAGAAAGACCAATTCCTTCACTGTTTGTATTGGGATGATCTGTCAGGCTTGACTGTTACCAGTCCATATTAAGTTGGAGCCAGGGAGGTGTTAGTCACTGCTTGTGATGAGAAGTGATGAAAGTCTGCGTAAAGGAAATATGGAAATTTAATGCAGACTGCAGCTTCCATGAGCCAAAACAAACCTTAATCAGGCTTCTGCAAGAATACAGATCTGGAGGGGTCACTTCTGTCTAGTGAACTAACTGGTCCTCTACCCAAAATATTTGTTGCTACTGTAACACTAGTTTGCCCCAAAAATGCTTACAATCACTTCATTTACATTTGACTTTCCTCTTTTATTAGTGTGCAGCCTTCAGTACATGAACCCAGGCTTGTTCTTCTGTACAGCTTGATATTGCAGTCTAAAATGCACCAAGATCCTTCAAGGCAGAAAACATTATACAAATAACCTGTTAAGTGGCTTGATGTTTATATGACTTTGTGCATATTTTCTGCATTTCAAGATGCATTTATGCACTCCTGTACCTACTTTGTTCAGGGAGTTTTATGTGTTCAGCTGTGCTTTTCTAAGTGTTATGTACAGCTCAGTTACCACAGAAAATCAAGTGTGCTTTCTTTCCACTGAAAGAAGGTGATAGAACATACAAACACAATGAAATCCACACTTGTTACATGCTAGGAAGCATTCTGCTCACAAAGGGTGATAATTCTTGATTCACAAAGGTACATACTATGTCAGAGCTGTTGAATGGTTTGAAGAACAAGGTCCTTCTTTTCACTTGCAGTCAATATTCCTTGATTTGGCAAATCCCATATCTAACATTAATCAGCAAGGAAAATACATATTTCAGGTGATCAGCCAGTCAACTGCAAATGTTATTCTAACTACTGGAAAGGGCAGCCTTTCTCCTGTGCTCTACCCAATCTGCATTCGCATCCCACACATATGACTGACTCGCTGCTAGGCCTTGGGCAAGTCACTTCATCTTTTGCTCTCTTAGGCTCCTCATCTTTAAGACAAGGTAATAATACTTTGAGCATTGTTGGGAGCATTTAATTAGCTATTGCCCACACAGGACTCCAGAGAGATCAAGCAATAAATGAATGCAAAACAGTAGTATTATCAGTTACTGTTAGTCAGAATTTGTATTGCCACTGCTGTATTTTAGTAGGGGAAATAGGAGCAGATTGAAAAGGTAAGATTTATATTTGGAAAAATGGCTTTTGAAAGAAATCTGCATTCTTACAAGCACTCATTCCTGCATGCTGATTTCTATAACCTATCAATATTTAAGCTGTCAGTGAGGTTTATAGTAATAGGACTTAGCTCTTTGTGGGATCTGAGGCATTAGCCAAATTCTTCTGATTATTCTGCTCTGCAGATGGGGGAAGAATGAGGCAAAGGTGAAGTGACTTTTCCAGAACATCACAGGGAATAGTGTCAGAACTGTGACTAGACTTGGGACTATCTGACTTCCCACCCTGGATTTATGACTCTAGGTCACAGTACCTTTTGACTTTTCATTGTTAAAGAATCCTTACAGAAACAGATGGTTTAATGAAGAAAATTGACTAGATTTGTGTATCAGAGTGACAAGATTATTTGCTCCAAACTTATACTGACAGTCAATGCTTTTGGGTTTGGGATGGGGGGACGGGGGGATGTTTCATGTTAGACAGTTTGGCAACTCAGCCTCATACACCCAGGACCCACGACCAGAATAACACTCAGTCCAATGTGCAAATATATCCTTATAGCATGTGCAGGCATGCATCTGTTGTTGAAAATCATGTAACCTTAATTTTTAATGGTTTTTCTGTGTCTGGTAGTGCTGTATTTTATTACTTGTAGGTTTGTTGGCCAAATGAGATGTGAGGTTTGGGGAGAGGTATTCTCTAACTACTTCCATTCATTTTATGAAGTTTTTCCTTCCTCTTCTTCAGAAATTCTTTTCTGCTGATCTGTCCAAGACATTGGTAGAGACACTCATCCTACTCCTTTTGTTCAAAAAAAGTAGTGTGTTTTCACCCTCTGGTGAACAACAAGGGAGCTGGGTGGACATTAACTATTTGGGGTTCTTAGCAAAATTATAAAGGTCAGGGTTTTCCTTTTGTTATTACAGACAGAAAACATCTATCTTTTGAACAAAGGAATTGTTTCCTCCTCTTTTCTCTAATAATTAAATTTTCCATTCTTCTAATTTGGTCAGTTTTGCCAAGCCATGCATTGTTGGGAATTGAAACAAAACCACAAAAATAACTTACTGCAGACCTGTCTCATACATTACCTTCCAAGTAGCTGTGTCTTTTGCACTGCACAGGTGTTCTGGAGTTCCTTGATTCTGTGATCCTGCTCACATTATGTGGAGAAAATATCTCACAAGTGCGGTGGAATAGGGATCAGGATTCAAGGAGTGCAGATGTAACTCAGAGCTTTCTCTGATTCATTCCCCTAAACTGGGCTGGGCCTTCCAAGCTACAGCACAAGACTGGGGATGGGGGATTACTTGATTTTGGCAGCATTGTCTTGCCCGTGGGCTCAGATGAATAGCTGAAGACAGCAGGCTGGGTTACATAGAGGCTGACCTGTTGGTCAGGGCTATAAACTGAGGGAGGGGAGTGACCTGCATAGACAGGGGACGACAGCAGGTCTTACAGCACAATGCTTTTCTTTCTGCAGCCCTTCTGGTGGCTGATACAAAATAAGCTGTAGTCCCAGAAGTAGTGAAGTAATGTGAGTGATGTGTTAAGACTTGGAGTTGGCAATTACCTAAATCTCTGTCCTATTTATTGTGACATTTTGTCTTTTCACCTCCCTGTTAGAATATCCGCATACGTTCTGTGACAGGAGTTGGGTTCTACATGCCATCAGGGAAGATCAGAGGCACGTTGGCATCCCGATTCCTAATGGTGGATGGTGAAAAGGTGGCCACTGGATCATACAGGTGGGTCACACTTAGTTAAGGCATTTGTGTAAAGAATGGCTCATGGCTTTGCTTGAGAGTATTCTTCTCATGTCATACCCTTTTTTATCTCAGCCTCTGTAATCTGTGTGGCATCTGTAGAAACTGGAATGGGATGACAGAGAAGGTGGCATAGAGCCCAAGCTACTTCTGAGAGAATGGAATATACCCATGCTGATAGGCTATCTCAGTGGGCTAGAGACAGTTCCACACTGCATCAGGTGGGGGTCTGCAAGGACTTCCCACCAGTCACTGTGCTCACTTCTCTTCAGTGAGGTTTTCAGTCCGGAGGCTTCTCCTGTTGATATAGTGTTGCTTTTTAAAAGCATGAATTGTCCTTCAGAGTTTTAGGGCCTTTTCTTTCAGATCTGGTCTGCATGCCTTAATGAAGGACAATAATGTTGTTGTAACATGTGTCTATTGTGACCCATCTTGCCAGGGATGTGGGCAAATGGCACAATGATACGTATTCCCATGCAGTGTCTTAGGTTTTGTTAGGTGGGCTGGGTCAAGTATTCACCCACAAATCTAATGTTGGTTCTGTTTCCTCCTCTTAGCTTCACATGGACTTCATCCCACATTGACAGAAACATCCTGCTAGTTTTGACAGGACAGCATGTGGAAATGTTTGATGTTGAGTTTCGTGAGCTCTATGCCATCTCAGAGGAAGTTAATTTATACAAGGAACTGGGTATTGCTAATCCATACCTTCTTGGAATCGGGAAACCAGGCCTTCATTCCTCCACCGTGGCTCGGAAGTTCATCAACCCCAAGTATGGTTTAGTTGCAGGGGCGACCCGTGGTGATATGATGCTCTGGGCTTCACGACACAGGCACGATAATGAGGGAAACATGGAAAAGGAGGAAACAAGTGAGTCAAAGAAACGGTTAAATCAATTTCTGAATGACTTAGTCACATTGGAGCAAGTGTTCCCAGAAATAGATCCCCCTCTGGAGAACTTGAACAAGCTGAATCGGAGCCCTCAGAAACTGTTGTCCCGGCTCCACATGGACCTGAAAAATAAATCCAAATCCAGAGAGTCTATTCGTGACATGAAGAAGGAAGATGCACAGATCAATTCAAAGCAAGGAAAACGGTTTGCCAGTGGGCTTTTCAGTCGCAAGGCCAAACGGTCTCCAGGCTCAAGCATTGAGGCCAATTCTTTTGCCAGTGAAGGACATTCAGGAGAAGACCTTGGGAACATGAAATTGGAATATGAGCAGCTCAGCACTGGCCATGCTAGTGTTCGGAGCACTGGAGGCATCTCAGGTAAAACCTTTTACCAGCATACTCTGCTTTCTGTGTCCCTTGTTCTGAGTTTGGCTGACTGATGCAAACATACTCACTATAGGTACCTGTTACTTCCTCTGCAACAAAATGAGTGAGATCAAAAGTAGGAGATGTATCATGTGATACAGGCAATTTAAGTTGGAAACAATTTAATGGCAGTCTTGGTACTTCTCATGTAGGTGTTTCTCATACTTCAGGTGGGTATGGACCAAAGAGAACATTCATATTGTAGTGGTGAGCAGGGTCAGAGAGATTTTCAGTGTAACCCCTCCTTTCCTCATTAGAGTTTAGTCAGGTGTATTTAGTGTGACAAGTTCCTGGTGGAGAAGAGAGAAAAACGTTATTTTGTTGAGCTGAGGGGACAAAGAGTGGAGGAAAGGGTGCAAGTCTTTTTAATTTGCTCCTTTATCACTTTCTGAAATGGGGGAGAAGGTCATAAAAACAGATGACCCAGAGAAGTAGATCACTAGATCTCAACTTTTCTTTCTTTGCTAACGTGACTGATATTTTCACTAAGTCCTTCCAAGGCTTCAATCAGTTGAAGACACAAATGATAAAGATTTCTACCAATTTATGGGTTCCTAGCTAACTTCTCAATATGGTTTGTGAGTTTGAAGTAAATCTTTGGACTATTCAGCCTCGTTGTCTTCCTCTCAGTGGGCTGTTGAGTATCAATACATCCTGCACTAGCAGAAGAATAAACTACTTCAGGGAGAAAATTTCTCCTCAACTTGTTTGGCCAGAAACCATTCTGTGCTCTGATGAATGTGAAATGCAGGCATAGAGAAACTGAATTCCCTTGAAACTACCATGATGTGAAATGGAAAGACATTCTCTTGAGACCGAAAAGAAAAGCTGGGTATTGGGAAGGTCAGCAACAGCGACTGATTAGGTTCTTAGAAATATTTCTGGCTGAATGAAGCAGACTTCAAAATGCCAAATGAACACAGGAGAGGAACAGTAAAAAGGCTTGGATAATTTATTTAAGATTATGGTAGATCCATTTTAGAATGTGTGTTTGGCATTTGGGGAGGCAGAAGCAAACCCGAGTATAAAGAGGTCCTCTCTCCCAATGACAGCCTTGAGCACAGACAGTATGTGCTGGTGGACCCCATGACTCACAGTTAGGAAAACAAAATCGGTGAAGACCTTATAGGGAGATGTATGGGCATTTCCTCTCGGAGGAATGGACTTGAGGGCTTGCAGTACCCTCTAGCGACAGAAGTAGAGATTGGCAATCTCTGATTTGTCAGCACTTTACAGTATCAGAGATTCCCGGCGTTTCTCACTGTAAGCTGTTTTAAAGCACACAGCCTGTTCTCCCGCATTGTCATGATGAAATGAGGCCCAAATTAAAGCACGAAAGAGATTGATGCCTCCAGTTGAACAGTGGGGCACTGCACCCTTCTGGGGTATTACGCAGTCTGGGCAGCAGGAACATCCCTGTTTCTTTTAACGCAGAGGATCTGTGCCGGAGTTTGATGCTTGGTCTAGACCATTTCTACAAAGACCATCATGCCATTATGTTCAGGTTTTATTTATTGCCAACATTACTTCCTGCGGGCTGCTACCTCCTTCAGGGGAAGGAAGGACTGAGAACAGGTGCAGGGAAGGTGCTGAGGTCCAGCTCACCAGCCCTCCCCCTGTGTTTCCTTCTGACCGGATAAATCTTTCCAATGAGTCCTTGCTAGTGTTTTATGCAGCTTGAGAATGCCTGTTCATGGTCACAGCAGGAGACTCCACAGCTTTTGAAATATGGTGTAAGTAGACTTCAGTCATGTTGTGTCATAAAAGACTGGAGGAAAATCAGTGCTTGTGTGTTGCTTTTGAGAAAGTTTCTCTAGTGTAATGGTCCCAAAGTGGCATGTGAACAGAGATGGTAGAGGGCACATAAGGAAGATGATGGAGACTCATGAGAAGAGGAAAAAATTTAGCTATCCAGAAAATCATGCAGCTAATTGATCAGTAGCACATGCTTCATTTGGATTTAGTAAAAAAATTCTTGAACATGGGCATGGAATAGAGTTCCCGCTTCAATATAAAGATAGGAGGCACTTTGTTCTTGGGTAACCTTAGGGCTGACTTAGTTTTAAAAGTTTTAAGTTGTCTTTGAGCAGGGTCAGTAAAAACTGCTGCTGTGATAGGCTGGGTGACAGAAGGGAGGTAAGAAGTGGAAATGAAGGAGAAGGTACTTGGTATGCAGGCAGGTTAGGATGCAATTATTCAGAGCTTCACAGTTTGAAATAGCTGCCCTTACCTTTTGTAAAGATTAAACAGCACACTTAAGCCCCGTGGGCCTTCCTGCCTGCGCACACATCCTCCAAAGTCGCTATTAATTCTGTAGTACGACAGAGGCACATCCCACCTTGCAAATGCAGAGAGAGATCAGATCCACGCCTCGAGTAGCTCACAGAGTAATTGAAAAACACTCAAGTAGGCTAAAGGTCACATTCAGTCTTGTAAGAGCAAATAGTGATGAAGAGAATCTGAACTGGAAAGGGAAGTGATGAAAGTGTGGGCTGTGATGGAGTCTGAAAATATGATGCAGTATTTACATGCTAGAAAAGGATATCTACAAATCAGAATTGGGAGTCTGGAAAATACAAGGGCTACAGATAGTAATGTCCCAAACTAAGTATCTGAATCCAAACCCTGAGGTGTTGTCCTACCATGCTGCATGGAGACTATGCTTTGTCTTACAAGGCTTTCTTAAACCACATCATCAAATGACAGAACTCCTGAATTTCACTGTTGCCTGCTTAGGAACACTAGAGCAGCTCTGAACCTGAGCAGAATCTTGTTAACTTTAAACGGTGCTGATCAGACTGTGATGAGCAAAGACACTGACATCTATGTGCAGTTTCTGGGAAATCTTGCAAAGATTTGAAAGCTGTGTGCCTTTGGAAGGCACTGACTCTTTGTTTTGTGTTCTCTCTTGGAAGAAGTGAAGTGGGCTTGTTCAGAAGGGTCTGCTGTCCTCAGCTGCTTCCTACATCAATCAGCCATCACTCCTCATGAGTGATGGTTGCAGAACACATACTTGGTAGCAGGGCTTCGTGTTTCACTTTTGGGTGCTTCTTGCAACAAGAAATGGGATTTACACTAGGCACTGCAATACCACTGAAATAGCTGCTTAGTTATCACCAGTGTTTTTCAGCCAAAGTGAGATGACAGTGGGGTGGTACCTGGAATTTTCAGCCTCTTTTTTAAAGATAAAGAGGGAAATGTTGTTGGGTACATGCAAGGAGAGTGTTTGCTCTAACTGTAGTGAGATCTGTAGAAAAAGGTCAGAAGACAAGAGTAGAAAGTGAGAAGATAAAGGAATTGAGAGTTAAAATTAAGCAGAGGAGCACAGACATCTTTGAAAGCAAACGTGAGGGTCTTGAATGTGATAAGACAGGGAGGGGAAGAGCGGTGGTGAGGAGATGGTGATGATAAACTTAGTAGTAACATGCAGAATGCATCAAAGTGGGGACAGGTAGAAGGTAATGCCCTGGGGAGGTGTGGGGAGGAGGCAGTAGCATACAGAGCAGCCACAGAAGTGAGGGCAGGCTGCAGTGCAACCTCCCATGTGAATATCAAGAAGATGGAGTGTGGAAGAAAGTGGAGAAAAGGGAGTGGGAGAGAGCTCTTCTCTTTCCCATCACCTACAGGTAAGGACAACATTGATCAAATACTGACAAGCAAGAGAGTGACATTAAAAATTATTCACTTGAAGCCCAGTTCAGAGGTGGTTCTTGGCTTGAATGCACCCTAAACTTAGCAAGGCTGACATTTCTCAGTAGCATGTCACCATGACCTGTAGCAGTTTTCCCTTCCTGTTCTCAGAACTGGAATTTGACTCCAACTGCTTGGGAGATGCACATAAGCCTTCCTTCTGTACAAACACATGAGCGGGGCCCGCCATTTCTCAGAGTGATTGCAAGCCACATGGCAGCCCCTCTCAGCACCTACTGCCCTGGGCTATAGGTCATGTAAACTTTGCTAAGCCCAGAGCACCGATGAGTT
Source organism: Acropternis orthonyx (assembly GCA_035583155.1). Lineage (NCBI taxonomy): Eukaryota > Metazoa > Chordata > Aves > Passeriformes > Rhinocryptidae > Acropternis > Acropternis orthonyx. The sequence continues at coordinate 50,096,338 of JAWWEU010000040.1, read as the reverse complement.
CCTGTACTTGCAAAAGCCTCGGAACACACTTTCGTACAGTGCTTGAAAAAATATGCTGGGGCATCTGGACCAGTATCTGGCTGTAATGAAGGAGACCAGAGAGAAGTGCAAGCATTGAAAAGTACAGATACTGGGAGCAAAAGAAATTCATAGAGTAAGCTTTGAAAAAACCTAAGATTATAAAAAATGGAAGCAGCGTACTGTGATAATTAACTGAGAGACTCTGAGGCCTTGGGATTTGTTTTTGCAAAGAGCAATGGTGGAAATTGTGGCACTTGAGATGTTTAAAATGAAATGTAAAAAAAAATTCTGCTGAATACACGTGTGGGTATCAAAGGGATGAGATGACCTGACTTGGTTTTTTGTTGTTTTTCTATACCTCACTCTGGAAAATCTGCCACCCAAGGTATGGCAGGTGGGACCTGAGAATACCACTGAAGCTAGTATGGGTATAAGCTAAAACATGGCAATATTTCTCCAGTGGTTTTCTCCACAGTATACTCCACAGCTGCTCTTATTTTAATGTCTCTTCATTACACTGCAGTAGGAAAAAAAAAAAGCTGCAAGAGAGTGCAGAATAATGTAGGTCTAACACAAGGTATACAATAAATAATGAGAGTGAATCATGAGTCCAAACTTTATTCCGGTCCTGTTTACTTAACATTAACATTACTTTAATTTCTTTTCTTTCCAGGTAACCTGAATCCAAACTCCACTATGAGCGATAAAAACAAACAATCTACCTGTGTGTTATCTTGATTGGGAAGGATTGTCTGGAGAACTGACGTCTGAACAAGCTGGAACAGTAACTTCTTGATTGATTTTGAAACCACAGCCATATCCTCGCAGTGGTCTGTAAAGCCACTTAATGGTCCTGGATGCACCTGGCACCCCCAGTTAAAGCACATTTACTGGGTCAAGCGTAGACTTTGGATGGTTGGTCCCTTAAATGAGGGTTAGTGAGGAATGTATTAGTCCATGTGTCTGTGTGCACACATATTTTATATATAAAAACAACTGTGATGAATGGTCTCAGAGCTTGCTCTGTGTCCAGATAAATGCTGGAGATTTTCTGACTTACTTGTGCTGCTACTTCAGTCTGTCTAGCTACAGACTAGAAATCACTGTGTTGCATTGTTTACTCTACTGCACTGCAAAAATATATTGGTCTGACCGGCTGAAAGCTAAATCCAATTGAAGTGGCAATAAGTGGGTGAAATAAGGATGTTCACAGACAGCATAGCAATCCTTTGTCCGCAAGGAGTCTTCCTGTAGATTCCTGTTGTCACTTACCCACACAGAAATGAGTGGTCTGGGAGAAGGGTTTAGCTAACAGGCCAGCAGATTAGTATCTGAACTGTTTCATATCATAAATATAGCAGTTGAACAAAGTGATTTAGCAAGAATGTAGTAAAGAAGAAAAATTGAATATAGGGGGATGTTGAACCTGTAGTTCAAACTGGGTCAGGAAAAATGCCTTATAAAAGGGGGACTGGGCAGGATCTGGGAGCAATAATGAGGACTGCAGTGGCTGTTAGAAAATCCTGTTTGGTCCTAATTCAGCAGTACTGTACCATTCATGAAAACGGAATGATTAAGGAGCACATCTTTTGAGAGTTGAAAGAGGAAGCAGAGGAGGCATGCAAGCTTTTCAAGTGTCCTTTTTTTTTTTCAAGTTAACCTTTCCAAACTCTAAATCATGCTAAAATTCAGAGCTTTGATCCATAAGAAGCATTGTGTGCAATCAGTCCAAAGGCCATTCCATCTGCTTTCCTGTCTCTGAGAATAGCCAGTAACAGGTGATCACAGAAGCATAAAACATAAAGGTTGTATACAAAGGTCTTTCTCTGACACCATTCTAGCAGTCTATGGACTTTCTGAACTGGCAGTTCCTTCTGGACCTGGCCTTAATGATGCATTTAGTCTCTTTGTAAAAATCCTTTTCTACTTTTGGCCTCCACAGTGTTCTGTGGCAAAAAATGCTGAGTTTATTGCGTGGTATGAAAAAGAAGTGTTGTCAGGCTGTTTTAATGGTTTTCTTGATGATTTCCGTGAGTGATCCCAAATCTTCCGCTGTCAGACATGGTGATGACCAACCTTATTACTTGTCTCCTTGCCACTTGTGATTTTACAGACCTATATCACATATGTCCTCAGTCATCACTTTTTTCAAGCTGTAGGTTCACAGTACTTGTAGCTATGCATTATATGGGATCTGACTGACACCTCTGTCCTCTTGTTCACTAGCCCTTTTCCGGTTCTACTCACTAAGAGAGTGGAGAACCAGGTTGGTTTTTGTTTCTACAGTGTGCAGATTGATGCTTCACTCTGTTTTCTTGCCATCTAAATTACACACTCTGCTGTCACAAATAAGCCCTCTTGTGATACCTAAGAAAAACAGATCCTAATTGCAAGCAGACACCTGAAAGCTAACATACCTGCTTGCCAAATAAATATTCAAACATCAGAAAAACGCAGGTTGTTTTCTTACTTTTTGTTTAGAGAAACCATCTTGCTGCACAACGAGTTCACAGCCAAGGCAATTGATATGCTCCCAACACAGAACAAGCTGCTCCAGATGCTGGCTTTTGGTAGTGGTTGTTACACTCAAACAGCTGTCTGTAGTTGATGGTAAAATGCAATTGATGGATTGATTGACTGACTGATTGATTAATTGCCTTTCCTGGAAACGTTTTCAACTTGAATGGCAAGCAGGTCTGTTTTACTGTGTTTACCCTGCGGAATGTGTTGAGACCCTAAAATGCCAAAGGTATTGTGTCCTCTGTTAAACATAAACATACTTGTCCTCACTCAATGGGTTAAATGCTTGCTACTCTATATAACATTCTATATAGCCTTCTGGGAATGAGCTGGAGTTTTACAGCTGGGTCTGTCAGCTCATATTATGAGCAATGTTTTATAAAATTGTTCCTGGTAATGGGGGAAAAAAGAGGTGTTGGAAATGACACCACCATTTTGATGTATAAGTAACTTAATACTTGAGTTATCCTGCTGACTTCATGTGTGTAGCTCATGTGCCCAAAGCTACTCACCATATGTTTGTAGGATTGTTGACAGTGGCTTGATTTTGCCATACTTTGGTTATTCTCCAGACTTCTGGGAGATTTCTTTTTTTCTCTCTTTGTATTTATTTCACTTTATTAACAGAGGCCAGAGAAATTTATCAGGCCAATGTTGTTCCACTTTTTGTTCTGATAAGAACATTGTCATCTGGTGCTTTCTTGTTCTTCCAGGCTTTTAAAATATTAATTTTTTTAATTGTGCAATAGGTTAATTAAATAATTAGTGCCATGTTCATATATATGGTCAGGTTTTCCAGGAAGTCCTTTATCTCTTTGGGTTTATGTCTTTGTTCCTTCATTTTGGGTGAAGTAACTTCACAAATAGTCCAAGAGGCTGATTTCACTTGCCCTACCTTTCTTTCTGTGCTTATATATTAATGTGCTTTACTTTCTCTTTCCTATGATGGATGTCAGAGCACTTTTCTTTAACCTTCTCAACTAACAGGATCTCCTTTCCAGCAGGAGTCTCTCATCTGTTAGTCTTCTTTGTTGCCACACCAGTTCCTGAAAGGTAGTGTTCACTTGTTTTTTACTTTCCATGGAAGTCAGTCTCATGCCTTGACTCCAGAGGCTAGTGGAATTCTTTAGGCTTATCATGCACTGCTTAATTACTTAATTTGAGAGAACAAACTTGCTTTTTTGCATGATAAAAATCTTCTCCTTAAACTCATCATGACTGAGAGTGCACGCAAGCCTTGTTGGTCCAGAGTGGATGTTTCAGGCTCTGGTGGAACTCGTTCTTCCCTGAAGATAAGATCAGCTGAACTTGCACTATTTGGCTGCTCCTATGGCAACAGAAGTGAGTCTCGGTGAGGTGACCACATTATTTTTACTAGTTTTGCTAATTGTGATTCTTAATGAGTGCTAGAAACCTGAGGCTGCGACCTGTAAAATGAACCTCTCTTGCTCTCCAGATAAAATGTGGTTGATGGTGCTGGGGTCAGAGGGGCAAAGAGCAATGGTTAGGAATTCTGCTGGAAGTCTGCTAGTGGAGGCTGAAGGTACAGCAGTCTTCAAATATGCTGTCATTAGGTTCTTGACCAAAATGCCTCCTCTTGCAACCAAGTCACAAACCTCCCAAGGGAGTGGGAAAGATGGGAGACATTTGTTGTTCTATTGCTGTTTTAAAGAATCAGATTAGCTCACTTTGGCATCTGTATCCTAACCCTGTACAATCTCAAGAGGTTGCCTGTTCTCTGCATCCCTGTTACTCTTTGGCTTGTTAGCCCAGGTTTGCTGATCCATGTGGCGTATCATGGGGCCTACAGTTGTGGTCCTGGTTTTGGACAGGAAGTTACAAAACTGGGGCTTATGGCTTGCTGTTTCTGGCGTGAAATGGTGAATGGTTCAGAATGAGCCTCTTGGCTGAATGTGTGGCCTCTGGGTCTCTCTTGGTATGTATTTGTACATTTAATGTGTATGTGTCCAGTTAATTATGCTGGAGACCTTTTCTAAGACAAATAAACTACTGTGTTACGTTTAGATACTTTGTTCATTGGTGTCACTTGTAGTTTTCTCTGCTTAAATTCCTGGGTTTGGGGTATTTTTCTTGTTTATTTGTCAAGAACTTGTACTGTCTGGATTAGAGCAGGTTTCTGTGTAACAGGTAAACATCTTTGGCCAGTGTTTGGTGGTACTTGTTAAAAGAAATATGGGCAGCTAAGTTTCCTACAAGTACAGTGTCCTGCGGCTTTGAGTAACTTGAGAGAGACGAATTTATTCCTGCTCTCCCGCTGCTGGAGTAGGCTGTAGCAGATGTCCACTTCACTTTTTCTTTGTTTTTTTCACTACTTTGCAGCTGAACTGTAACTTGCTGCAGCCATAAATGCATCTGACAAAATGCCACCTCGGTTTCCTTTTCTATCTTTCTTATATAATTTGTCCCCATCAGCAATGACATTTTCATTTATGAAACTGACTCCCTGTGCTATATTTCAGTTTTACCTGGTACTATGTAATCCTTGACATTTAAGTAACTCACACACTCTCGTTTCCCATGCTCCCTTTGTTTTTGTGTACAAAAAGCCTGTTTTAAAATTCCTGACCATATTTCAGAATAAATCCAGCCTCTATTTTACTTTTAGGCATTAGGGTACATAAAAAAGTATTCACAGTAAGAAAAATCTTCATATTTCAGTGTTTTAAATCCATGTAGCTATTGCATTTGTACTGTTTTCTTAAGAAGAGTCTGTCTAATCCAAGCTCGTTTCACAGGGTATCTCAGGTCTCTGTGCACCTGAATTTCTTTCTTTATAGCATTAGCACTATCACTTTGTGCCTTTTCTTTTTCTGCACCTGTTTTAGGGAGGTTCTCCAATAAAAAAAGATAAAGTTGTCCTTCCCCTCACTTCATTGCTACTTAAATAGTAACACACTTGTTTCTTGACACTTTCATCTGTATCTTGTAAAATCAGGGAGCAGTCCAGGAACGAATGACTTCTTTGTCTCCCTAGACCTTATGTCCCCTGTCCTTAGCCTGCTGAAGAAATGCAAATTTGGGAATCCTCATTAATAAGCAAGGCTTAGGAAAAGCACATTTGGTGACTGTAGAAGGCATCTTGGAAGGGAAACCTATGGATGCAGATGAAACGGTAAAGCCCTTATGCGTGTAGCAAGGCTGACAGATGTTTACCTAACTCTTTGCACAATGCATATTTCTGATCTTTCTTGCAAGTCTGGGCCTGTGTACTTGGAGTTAGGTTACAGAAAACCACAGCATAACACAGAGCACCCAGCATCCCAATGTGGGCAAATTTGTGGTGCTTTTCAGCAAGATAGGAAAGTAAGAGAGTAGCTGAAAGTCTCTGGACAAGAACTTAGGAGCACGGTATCTGCTGTATCCTAAACTCATAACATAACGTGTCAATGAGATGTTTCTAATTCTACTCCTTCTCCCTTTCCAGCCTGTCTGTCTGCAGTATCAACTTCTACCTTTTCATTTGATTTGCTAGGTTTTATTTTCTTTTTCTAAAGTGTTAGAAATGTCACTGGTAGGAGAACTGTGGGCATAAAACTGCCCTCCTGCCTGCCTCTGGTAGAAAGTAGCAACTTGTAGATAACTGGGAGTGCTGAAAGCAATGAGCCTATAGATGCTGGACAATTTTTTATAGACACTGAAATTTTACTGGCCATGTAAAATCGCACATAACCAGGCAAACACAACCAAAAGAATTTGTGCAGAAAGCGTAGAGGCAAACTACATCATTTGCATAATGAGGATTGTAGCTACTACAGAGACCCTGAAACCTAGAATATAAAAATGAGAGCTGATTTTAATGCACTTACATGCAGTAGCATAGGGAAGGATCAGGGAGGTCAGGTTAAGGATATTTTCCATTTGTGAGTATTGACTCTGTTCAGGGGTCTTTAAAGCAAAAGGTGTTTAAAGCAAAATTGCTTCTGAGTTGTGAATTTCCAATATACAAGAAAGAAAAATATGTTGCACTAGTGGGCTGTGGACTGATCAGTGTTTTGCATGGGCTTGGGTGTGGATTTGGCACATGCCTGCTGTGGGCTTAATGAACACCCGTGTTTCATCAGCTGTTTGATTTGCTGAACTGGAGTGGCTTTTATAGCAAGGATAATGCTCTCTGCAGTCAGACCAATAGCCAGTTGACTGCAGGATGCAGCACTAATATTAAGGTGCTCCAGTACTGTGGTACTTTTATTTAAAAGTGCCCAAAGCAGTACTCCCAGGCCAAGGGCTAAGACAGATGAGCTAAATGTCCAAGAGAACATAGGGTGACAAAGAAGTAGGAACACTTCTGTGAGATTTGCATCCTTGTGATATGGATGCTGGAATACACTGGTCTGTGCTTCCCCTGAACTGGCTACAGACTAATGACAGTATGGAGAATGGGGAAAAAAGATTGAGCAAGCTGCTTTCTCCAGAGCAGGATCTTGCACCAAGCATTAAAAACATACCATCATGGTATGTGGAAAAGGAATGTCACTTGTCTGTATCAGCAAAGCTGCAACAGCTCAGGTCTGGGGTTTTACACACTTGGAATTGTGAGGAATATAAATGTTATACCCTTGTGTCTGAGGCTCCTCCTAGGACACAAGAAAAGGTGAGTGCTGCTTGGTTTTAAAGGGCAGAATCATACTTGTCCTTTCTTGCATTGTTTGGTGGGTTTTGTGCTGAAGAAACACAGGGGCTATTTTATTTTTATTATGCTCTGGCTTTTCTGAAACTTCAGTATTAGAAGAAGTGATAAGGAACTTCCAGGTAGCTGGAATCTAACTTGTGTGAAGGGGATGCTTCCACAAAGAAAGATAATGAAAAGAAAAAGCTATTTCCCTGAGAAATTACAATATATTTGGTGAAACTGTGTGCGAAATCTCAGAGTGTAGGTGCTAGACAACCTTGGGGAAAGGGCATTTAACTCAAATGTTTGAAAGGAAAAGCTATTTAAACTTTGAAGGAGCTATTGGTTTTATTGTTGCAATATTTATGATCCGCTCTTTATAGGTCATGCAACCATTTCCTTAGTTATCCTTAATCTCCTACCAGAAAATCTTTCCCTTGGCTGAGAGTCCCCTTGTGCTGAGCACTTGCACTACAGAAACAGAAAATAGCAAATCTAAACAAAGTGTGATCATTTATAGCTGCCTTGCTAAGTGTACAACACATCTGCAGAAGGATCAGTTGCTCTGATTTAGCATGGCCATTAGTGACATTTTGCTACCACTGAAAGGGAGAGAATATCTCTTGTTTAGTGTCCCGAGGTATAACTGCAATAATCACAGACATTAGAAATGGAAAAGGCCACTAGGCCATCTGGTCCATTGTCTCAGTACAATGCTAGGCAATTCACCAATGTACCTTTTCTAGGACTTGGTAAATTATGCTACCACTTGTTTGAGATTCTCCTTCACAGTCTAGTAAATCTCATAGGAAGGAAGTTAAAAAATAACTTTTTGGAGAGCTACAGTAGGCAGATGTTCTGACAGGCATTGCACTGAAATAATGACCTGTCTCCTAGTTTATCAAAGCATCTGCCATTGCCCTTTCACAATGAGGAAACTGTAATATATCCATTTCCTTTGTTCTGTATTTATGACTGCAGCATTTCAATAAATCAAAATTTTTCAGGAAGGAAAACTTGGGATGATCTCTCCTGGTTTCTCACCAATTTCTAAACCATTTCTAAAGATGTTGATTCAGCTACAGAGCTAAAGCTACGCTTCTGCAAAGCTAGATTAATTTCTCTGCACCCACAGTGGGGTTATGCCGGATTTAAACTGGAGTTACTGGCAGCCCAGTGTGACCAACAGCTTCCTCTTTCCATCCAAGGAGACAGACTCACAAGAACAAAGAGGGAGACAGACAAGCACAGGCGCCAGCTTCAGATGCTGCACCCTGCAGCCAAAATGAGGGTGTTGTTCCAGGCAGGCTCCATCTTGTTTCAAAATCTTCCACTTAAGTAGTGCTTGGTGTAAGTAATTGGGAATTCATCCATGCATGGCAGCATTGTTAACATGGGGACACCCTTGGAAACGCTGTAGGGTCTTTGCATAGAATATTGCTCCAACAGAAGGTCTTCTGGAGGAGTTGGGCTCCCTTGATAAACGCAGCCTCTCTGTCTTCTTGAACACAGCTCTGGTCTGAAATACCTTGGAAAAGCAGCTTAAGTGTGTATTTGTCTTGGTCTTTGCACATTAGCACTACCCCGTGGAAGCAGGACCATAGGTTACAATAGATACCAGGGCTGGATTAGGCCCTGTAAGATCCTCAGTGACAATAAGCAATTCAGCAGCAGAAATTAAATGTGGTCCAAGCAGTGGAAGCAAACACACTAGAACTGAGCTGCGGAGGGCTCTTGAGAGGAAACACACTTTCTTTTTAGCAAAGTCCTTGAAACCAGAATAGTCATAAAAGAACATTTTGCTCTCTTTCAGAAAAAAAAAAGTCTCAACAAAATGTTGACTTTCCTCTAGCAATCCATGAGTCTCTTTAGGGCAGGACTAGGAAGAAAGCCTGGTGTTTTTCTGAAGTGAGGGAGAGAAAACCTGGTGTTTTGAGAAGGGCCGTTTATGCTTGATGAAATCCACTGGAATCTTTATTATCTTTCCTTCCTCATGCAAAAAGAAAATGGCAAGTGGGCCAAATACTGCTTTAGCCCCTGAGCAAACGAGTCCTTTCTGCAGTGGTGCCTGCACGCAATTTATCAGTGTCTCCTAAGAGATTATCTCCCAGTACCGAGAGGTCTTATAATTGCTCCCTGACATTGGCCTGAGGGCTTTGCACACACAGCCCCACCTCGAACTCCCAGAGTCCAACCCGTGACAGCCACAGGGAAGCTGCTGGCATATTTCCACTGAGGAGGTGACATGTGAGCTGTACGCACGAATCCGGGTTGACTTTGCTGCTAACTGCTGCAGAAGCAGAGATGGGACATTGGGTGAGTCACGGGGTTTGCAAGTAATCAGGTTTGAGTAGTAAAGAGAAAAGAGCTTGGCTTACCCAGCGTGACTGTTCTTTGTCCCTGAAGCTGCGGGAGGCGAAGTCATGGGAACAGCTCCCGCCGCCTTCCTCAGGGTTCATGCCACCTCACACAGGGTGACCCTGGGCCATTTTCCCCTCTCTTCCTCCTGGTACTCGAGGGCCACTGCTGTCATCGGTCTCCCTTCTGCCTCTCCATGCAGCTCTCTCTGCAGGGTCTTTGCCAGGAATGCCCTGCAGCTGATCAGGGATGATGCAAGTTCGAGGAGACTGCAGCTGATGAGAGCTCTGTGTGGGGGACAAAACACACCCTTCTGTGTGCAATGTTGGCCCTCCATCCAAGAAACCTCCCAAAGAGCTTCCCACTCCCTAGGACACAAGATCTTCCCCACAGTTTTCCCACCATCATCCTCATTCTGCCTTGCACTGAGATTTTCAGTAACCACATTTTTTTACCAGTCACAGTTTTGTGCTGTCTTTCATATGGTTTCCCCCTCTCATCTTTCTTACTGATGATGCTCCTTTCCTGAATTATTCTTAATTTCTGTCCTTGGGTCCTGCCATGCTGGACTCTGGCCCCTTTGCAAGTGTCAGTGAGCTGTCCAGCAGAAACTTGAATATGTGTGGGTCTTCTTTTTTGTTGTTTTGGTTTTTATAAAAATATAACTGCTATGCTTCTCCATTAAACATCTGTTTTAAAAACTTTGTGAAGGAAGACTGTGAAGGGGGAATAATGCAACCACCATCTAGAGTGTATGAGAGTATAAACAGTCAAATTGCATCTTTAAATCCCTAACCAAAACTGATAGCAACTTTGGTGGGGTTTATTTCCCCTTTTTCACCTGGGCTGCCTGGAGGAGGCACAATTTTCCACACATTAGAAAAGGAAACTGTTTTTTTTTTCCCCCTCAGATTTTCTGCCCTGCATTCTGCACACTCCATTGCCCCACCCTCCAGTAACTCTTCAGTCTATCCCCTGTTCTCCAGGTCCCACTCCTTGTTTTCCCATGTATTTTTCTGGCGGAGCATTATTCCTGCTCACTGTCTGTGTCCAGCTCACTATACCAAAGAAAGGCAGACGCTTTGCCGATGGTATTGCTTTCAGTCTTGCTGACAAGTGCAGACAGCACTGTTCTTTTTTACTATGGGTAGTCTCACTGCCACAGACTAAGGAGAAATGGCAGCCATTCTGCTTGCTTTGATCTCATTAATAATAAAGGACAATGGGAGCTCTTTTGAATATGAGGAAAAAGCTTGAGTTAAAAAATTAAACAGCATACCCAATTAATCAGAACCACAGCAAAGCCTTGGAAAGCTGCCATGTTATATTACTATACAGCTACAACTCCCAGAAAATAATAGTAATTTAAGAAACAAAAAATAATCATATGCTCTTGCTGTCCTAATGAGAGTTTGGGATAGAAGGACAAGTGGGAGCTTTCCCCAGCATCAGTATCGATGGTACGTGCGTGATATTATCAGATGTAGGTTCCTTATTTCCCTTTTGCAAGAGCAAGGGCATATGCATATCACAGCTCCTGTGGCATAGGGAAGGAGCTTGCAGGAATGTGCCCAGACCTCTTCTTTCTTTGAAACCTGAATCTTTTGTTGTGATGGAGTTGGGTGACATAAATTGGTACATAAATGAATACTACAGATGAAATTGGCTAACTTGGGAGAAATAAAAACTTTGAAGTAGATCTCAACTGTGGAGAATGGAGGAAGAAAGTGCCTATAGCAGTTACCCTACGTTGAGCTGTAAAAAAACTAATGCTATCCTGGTGATGACGGTGGACTTGTGACAATAAAATGCTATAATTGCTTTCACCCACCTTTTTAGTTTTCATTTAGATTCAGCTAAAGGTGACTCAAAACAGTTTTGCACAGTCAGCTACTGGTGTTGAGGATCACAGCTTTAACCAAGTTGGTGGAATGGGTATGTTAAATGAAATCATGTCTGAAGAGCTGCATGACCTCTAGCCTCAGCAGCCTCAGCATAACTGCTAGCCAGTAAGTCCTATATGCACGCTGGTTCACTTTCAGTACTAACATAGTGAGAAAAAAATTGGGGAAAAAAAAGACTTTGAGTAAAAGAATACAATATTATTCAGAACATTTTCTGAATTGTCTTTTTTTTCATTAAAAAATTCCCACATGTTAACATTGTTTTGCTGAAAATGGCTATATTTAAAATAGCTCCAAATAATGTTAATGAAGCATTGTTTTAATTTTGCCTCCAGGAAAAACAAAACAAAGCAGCATTATAAATTATTCTCCATTTAAAAACACTGCCATCATATTAGTAATTTTTTCCCTTTGGCTGAGAGCTGACAACCTTCTCTTTCCCCTTTTTACTTCCAACAATATTATGTGAGCATGACAGCACAATAAATTGAAACTTCTGCTAAGCACTTTGCCCAAGACATGCAAAAACTGCTTGCGTTTCTATTGCAACTGCATGTCTTTCCTGGGTAGGACACATAAAAATAGGTAATGTCAAAATAAGCCTATTACATTAAGAACAGTTATAGATGTGGAAATGTCTGTCTGGAACTTAAAGCTCAGGTTCTGAACACTAACAGTCATTAAAGATATTTTTACTTTTTTTTGGTAAAGCAGGAATGTTAGCACAAGTCATGTGACCAACATACAAATTTGGAAAGTACATCTGACATCTCCTTAATTTCCTCCTACTATTTAATTCTAGTATTCATTACTTTTTTTTTTCTTAAATTGCCCTTTTGTGTTTGTTCTTTGCTGTTACAGGTAGCTTAAAAAGGAAAAAAAATCATTGTGTTGAAATCTGCTCTATTTTAAATATAAATTCCATTTTCCTATCCTCATTTTTACAGCTCCCAGGCATATGAAATATTACTTCCTCTCTTTGCTTATTCCCTGAAAAGGTCTTTGAAGGATACAGGAGAATGTCTGAGAAAAATTCTCTCTACTCAATTGAAGGAAATAGGAAATGCTGAATCCTTAACAAGTGGCTCTTCTGAAAGTAATTATTAGGATAAATACTTTTAAATAAGGATAATTGGTATTTTCAACAGATCAAAATCTTTGCAAATATTTGTTATATTCCCCTAGTACATTGATGCCATATGCCTGCTGAAACTTCCCTGAAGTCTTCTAGGAAAAGGATAGATTGAAAAGCAGCTTTCAGGGGAAAGATGTAGGTAAGAGAATAACCTAATCAGTCTGTGTTTATAGATAACAAGACAATATCAATTCTTTTATTACTTTTTTACGAATCATCTCTCAAACAATGGTAATCTTCTTTTCCAGTGCCACCTGCATTTTAGTCACAGATAAAGTGCAGCATTATATCATATGTTAAATGTCACATTTCATATCAAAATGCTTAAACATAGGGCACCATAAAGAGCATCAGCTTTACAGTGATTTTCCAAAGAGTAACCTGTCAGTTGCAGTGCAGGTAACTGGTTCCTTTCTGTGTCCACTAGATAACTGCTTCTCAGGGTGTGTGAAGCAGAAAAAAGGCAGGGTTAACAAAGACTTTTTTTTAATATCTGTAGTTTTTAGTGACCGACTATCCCAAGCTGATTCAGGTATGTTGATTTAAAAAACTAGCAAACCTATAAAAGATGATGTCATGGCACTTTTGTAAATAATGAACCAGTGTAAGATCTCAAAACCCGATTTTCAACTCCAAATATCAAAGCTGCTTCTAAATTTTTGTCCCCTCTCATTCCTGCATTCAGAATTATCCCAAGCTGGCAGCACTCCTTGTTTGTTTATAGAAGTCTCTCTATGAAGCCTTTTTCATCCTATCAGATGCAGTATTATTTGTGTCAGTGCTGTAACAAGTAAACTTAATTTTAAAAAAGAAGAGGTCATGTATTTTCACAACGTAAGGAGGTGAGGTTGGCCCAGTCAAAAGGCTGCGGAATTGACCCTAACACTGAAGTCTGTCTCTCTGGCTACTTAAGACGTCTGCACTCAGGGTCTGTGCCTGCAGGAGCCAAAGGGCACATTCAGTTGCAGTGAGCTTGTTCCCCTGAGCTTTAACGGCAATGGTCTTTCACGGCATTTGTCCACCACAGAGGAGAGATCTTCCAAATGTCCTCACCCCAAAGAAATCCAACCTTTCCCAGCACCTGGAAAGACACCACAGTGGTAGTGTAATACTGACATCCAGTGGATGAAAAAAAATCTCACTATCCAACTTGGTCCAATTCTCGGAAAGAAGTCACAGTGTGGGAGATACAAAAAAAAAAATAGGAAGAATTGCTTTGTTCATCAGTGCCTGGACTTCATGAAAACCAGAAAGTAGCCTGGGAGCTGTGATTCCCCCCAAATCCACAGGTGAGCCTGGGTGGGAAGTCGCAAGTCATGCATTATCATTTCAGGCAAACCAACAAAATCTGCTTGCTTTCTATAGTTCAAATTTGTTTTGCAGTGTGAAATTACAGGGACAATGGAGTGTGGTACCTTTTTCTCCTCTGAAATGAAAATATCTGATTCCGTAGACTTATGCAAAATAAATCACATTGCTTCACCTTGCTTTCCGTGTCCTGCTACAAGCGCACCAACCCCCTGAGCAAAACATAGGAAGGAAAACTTGTAGAACAATACCAATAAGGGGAAAGGGGAACTTAAATAGGGAAATTATTTTATTATTCTTTTACTTATAGCAAGGACGAGGTCAGCATCTTGGATACATCCTTCTCTCCCAAAGCGTGCAGTCTGTACTCTCAGTGTATTAATGATTTCTGCTCACACCAAGAAAAATACATGTGGATACAGACAGGATACAGACAGTTCCTACTCATTGAATAAACAATAAGGAAGAGAGGCAAAGTGCTTCCAAAATTTATACTACTAATTCATATTGATTTACACAGTGCCTTTTGTATTCCTCGAAGCACTACAGTATCAAGTATGTACGTACCCAGTACAAAGTCTTATTCATATTAATGGGGCTCTTTCCCCCACCAATCAACGTACAAATCAATTACCATTACTGAATGGAGAAGCCATCAAAAAGATTCACTGCTCTTCCCTTGCTAGCCTAGCCCGAGCTCACGCGGACCTTTCCTGCTGTCTGTGCCTGCGGGACAGCTCCCTCCGCTGTGCTGGCAGCTGTCCCTGCCGGTGACAGCCACCCTGCGGAGGGCTGCCTGGCTCCTCCCGGACGGAGCACCACCCGCAGGCCCCTTCACCGCCGTGACGGGCACATCCATCCCATCCCCGCGGCACCGACACGGCGCGCTCAGCTGCTCCGCCGTTCTGCTGATCGGGCTGTAACGGGATTCTCCAGCGCAGATCAGATGGAAAACATCGTGCTGGGCACGCGGCCCTGGGTGAGGTCAGGGAGCGTCAGTCGATAATGTGACAGCGGCCTTCAAAAATACCGGGGAATAGGGAGAACGAGCACGAGCACAGGAAATTGGTACAAGCAAGGACAACCTCTGTCTCCTAGTTTATTCTCTACATGCTTCTATTATTCCATGCATTCTCCTCAGTGCCTTCTGCCAGTTTTGGAGACTGGCTGCTCCGTAAATGGGGTTTCTTGCTAACAATCCCGCTCACGGCCGACGCCGCGGGCCGCCCACAGCCGCTCCCAGCGGGCTCTCCCGTCACGTGCGCAGCCGCCCGGGACACGTGGGGCGCGCCGGGCACGCCCCCCCCCCCCCGCGCTCCGGGGAGATTGACAGCGCAGGCGACCAATGAGAGGCACGTCCCTCCCCCCCAGCCTACGGTTGCCGTGTCATCCGGCGGGTGACACCGTGCCGCGGCCGCCAGTTGGCTGCGGGTCCGCGGGCTCCCAGCCAATGGGCTGCGAGAGCGGCACGACTGACAGCAGCGCTGGCCAATAGCTATCCCCCGTGCCGCCGCGGGGCCGGCCCGCTGCGAGGGTCTGCGGGCGGTGTGGCGTCGGTGCCGTGCGGCGGCGTGGCGGAGCGGCCGCACTGCCGCGCCTGCCCGTCACCGCGCCCCGCCCCCGGGACCGGCAAACGAGCGCACACGCTGGCGCAGCCTCGCCCACCCGCCTCAGTCGAGGGGGGCCCCGCGGGGCCGCGGAGGAGCGCCGCTCGGTGGGCGGGTCCCCGCGCTGTTGTAGCCTAACGGGCACGTCCCTTCTCCAATGGCGGCGGAGCGTGCGGCCCCGCAGCCCAGCCCGCAGCGCGGAGGGGCGGGGCAAGTGGAGGCGGGCGAGCGAGTGCCCCATTTAAGGGGCAAACCTGGCAGCCAACTGGCGGGGAGGAAGGAGGGGCGGGAGCCCGTGGGGCGTGCGAAGGGGGCAACGTTAGCCGGTGACGGGCAGCCAAGACAGCCAATCAGCGGGGGCGTAGTGATGCGCGGCCCAATCGGGAGCGCCAGGAGGCGGGCGCTCAGCGGTGATTGACGTGAGTTGCGGCTAATGGGCGGAGAGATGCCCGAGGTTCTTCCCAATGGGCAGCGTGTAGGGGCGGGAAGGTGAGCGGAGGGACATGACGGGCAGGCGGAACTGCCAATCAGCGCGGGGCCCGGCGGCGCGGCGGCCAATGGGCGGCCCGGGGGGCGGGGCGGGGGCGTGCCGCGGTGTGTTTGGGTTCGTGCTCCTCGGGGGAGGGAGAGACGGCGGCGAGCAAAGTTTGGGGCTTTTTTTCCCCCCCCCCTCCCCCTTTCCCGGTGGCGTTTCTGCGGCGGAGCCGGGGGCGTTCTCCGCAGCTTCTTCGGCTTTTGCTTCCCGGGGTTCGCGTTTCCCGGGCGGGCGGGCGGAGCCGCCCCCGGCACTGAGAAGAAGAGGGGCTCAGCGCACCGCGGCGGCGCCTCGGCGGTGAGTGCGGGACGGCCCCCCCCAATCCCTCAGAGCCCTTCCCGCCCCTCCGCTCCCGAGGGGCCCCTGGCGCCGGGCCGCGGGGCGAGGGAGGCCGGGGGGGCCGGCCCGCCCGAGCCGCCCCGGCAGCGCCGCGCGGCGGGGCCGTACGCGGAGCTGGTGCGTGGCCGGGGGGGCGCGGTGCGGCGGTGGCTGTCCCGGGGGTGCCCCGGTACCGCGGGGAGGGTGCGGGTCCGTCCCGGCGGGGGGGACGCGCTGCTGTCCCGGTGCGGCACACCCTTGCGCAAGCGGCCGCCGGGAAGCGTTCCATGCTCAAAGTCTGCGGTGATGGGATCCCGGGGCCGCTCGCCCGCCTGCCCTGAGAGCCCTGTGCGTGCTTGCTTTGCAGTATGAAAACCCCTGGACCATCCCGAACATCCTGTCCATGGCGCGGATGGGGCTGGCGCCGGTTTTGGGCTACTTGATTGTTGAAGAGAACTTCGACGTCGCGCTCGGTGTCTTTGTCCTGGCCGGCGTGACGGATCTGGTACGTTCCCACCGGTTTGGAAGCGCTCTGGGGGCAGCGTGGCATATGGTGATGCCACTGGGAACTTAAGACTCCAATGTAGAGCGGAAAAGGATAAAACAGATGAGTTTTTATACTTGTCGGTCTCCAGGAATGCTGTATATGTCCTTTGTGACAGTGCAAAGGGAAGTTGCAGGTGCCCGAAGGGGATGAAATGCTGGTGGCGCCAAGGGGGACTGTCAGGGTTCCCTGAGCAGCCCCAGGTGGGCACTGTCCAGTCAACATCTGGTGGTGTGGTGTGATGTGCAGCTGTACTTGGTATATCCATCATGACAATAATTGTGTGGATTTTAGAACATCACTTACCCCCCTCTTTTTTTTGTTTTCCTTAATGAAAATTGAATCTGGAATGCAATGAGGGGGGAAAAAAAGCATGATGAAAGTATCAGGTAACAGGTATCCTATTTCATCATAGTTAAACTAGCAGTTTTATGTGATGTCATTCATTAAATACCTCTGTAACAGGAGCAAGTCTCAGCTCTTTTTGTTCTTGGTTTTCTAACGGAGAAATATTGAATTTTGCTTTTCCCAGCTGGATGGATTTATTGCGCGAAATTGGGCTAATCAGAAATCAGCACTGGGAAGTGCTCTTGATCCTCTGGCTGATAAAATTCTCATCAGTGTGCTCTATGTAAGCCTAACTTGTGCAAATCTTATCCCAGGTGAGAAAATACCAATTGCATGTGCTATATAAGGTAAAGATAATTTTATGTGTAGTCATATTTCTATTAAATATTTAACATCCCCCCCAAGAGATCCCACAGAAAGCAGGGATACAAAAAAGCCATATACAAAAAACCTGCCATTTTCAAATGCACTTTCTTTAAAGCAATAATAGTAGCTATGTTAAAATCATAGACTGGATTGTTTTAAGACTTAAACCCCTTCAGAAGTTGTGTTAAAAGTCTTCAGACATGCATAAAACTTGTTTGGAAGAATTTGGGAGTGGTTATTTTTTTCTTGCTTCGTATTTTATGCTCTTTTGGTTGTGTTTTGTTTTTAATCATGGATATGGTTTTTCACTAGATCCTGTTGGCTTGATTTTTCAGTTTCACTTACTTCCATGATTATTCTGCGAGATGTAGCTCTGATTGCTGCTGTTTTTTATGTGCGATACAAAACTCTCTCTCCACCGGTAAGTACATTAAACAAAAAATGTTTGGATGTGTAATCATAATAAAAAATAAATTAATAAGCCTTTTAACGAAGTTGTGACAAAGAGATTTTCATCTGGAGACCTGATGGTTGCTCAAAACTTGGGTGTATACCCTAAGATGTGCTTGTTCTTTTGACAGGTAGATTTCTGAGCAGAACAGAATTTCATAAAATATGTTTCATAAAACTGAGTCAGAGCTACTGATAACTTTTTTTCCCATGTATGACGTGTGATAAATCATATAAAAGAGCAATTTAATTCTTTAGTGCTACAGTTGACTTTCCTGTATCATGTGAACAGGTATATCGAGTTGAATGTACTAGGATTGCAATTTTCCTCTTCTCTCCTCCAACAGAGAACACTCAGTAGGTACTTTAACCCCTGTTATGCTACTGCCCAGTTAAAACCAACATTCATTAGCAAGGTAAGAGTAGTAACTCATTACAAAAGATAACTCCTCAGTAATTGGGGTGTTGTGTAGTTTGGGGGGGGGGGGACAATTTGCTGCTACTGCTGAGTACAGTTTCAAAATAGTACCGGCTAATTTGGAGGCAGCTTACATCCTGAAAGATTCTCTGCTGTACTCTGTCAGAGCACGTGCTAATTTCAACAGTCTAAGATGCTTCTTTAAGAGAGGTTTCTAAATCAATTTTCTCTATGTGGAGTAATACCTAAAGCAGTAATAAAAGTCTGTGTTGGTATTCCTTGCAAAGTGCACATCTTCATTTCGGTCACAATTCTTATTTTGCTTTTTTCAGATGAACACAGCGGTTCAGCTAATTTTGGTGGCAGCTTCTTTAGCAGCTCCTGTTTTTAATTATGTGGACAGCATATATCTGCAGACACTATGGTAACTTTACCTTTCTTTTTGACGTTTTTTGTTTTTAGATAGTTGAATGTACTTCTCAAGAAACTGGTCATTGAGGTTAATCTAATTGTGTGGAACAAAAAATCTGCCCAGATGATGTAATAAACCCATATACCTGAAATTTTACACCTTTATTCTTAGATGACACCAGAGTTAGATATTTATTGGTACTTAATTTACTATAAAAGCAAAAAGTAGCCAAATGAAACTAGTTAGGATCCAGGAATAACAGCTTAGAAACCAGTCTTTGGGATAGGCCTGGTGTACACAGGCAAAACATCAATTCAGATCAGTAGAAGAGAAAGGAATGGGAAGAAAGGCTGCATGGATTCTTCACTTATTCATGCTGTGTCCTTGGAAAAGCAACCTTGATATCAGCAAAAATAGATGTGTTTTTGCTTTAGACTGTACCTGCTGTCTTGAGCCCTAGGTTTCTGAAGCCTCTTTGAAAAGCATATGAAGAAGTGGTGATTCCTGCTAGACTGTAGGAAGGAAGAGGAGAGATGGAATGAAAACAGGCATGCAGGAGTGTCCTTCCTTAAACAGTGCTGTTCCTTTCAGTGCTGTCATTGGAGATCTGGACTGATCTGAGGCTGAGTTGTAGGTGACTGCAGGTGTTACAAGTGTAGTTATTTTTCCTTAGCAGTTAGGTAAGAGTTCAGAAAAAGGAGACTGAACAGACTTAGTAACTTAGTTCAAGTAGTGAAAAATCCAGTGTTGTCTTCTAGGGAAAAAAAATCCCCAACAGAGCCAAATAAACCAAAACCACCAACCCGAAATCAAAAGCATTTAAGGAACCAGGAACTTTGATCTTAACAGTCGGTGTGGTTTTTCATCCTGTTTGAAAAACAAATCTAGAGTTGTATCTGTGAAAGACGCTTACCTTGCTGATTGCTGGGACTCTGGGAGAGTTACCATGTTGTGAGTAGTGGAGAAATGCTCGGTGTAATTTGCCAGCTCTCAAAAATGGCTTGTCGGAGTCTGGCCTAGGGAGGGTTATCAGAGGGGCAGGACTGTAGCCTGGCTCACACCTCAGTGAGTGGTGTCAGCCTTTTACACAGAGGAGCACTGATAATTTAGGAATATGTATGGTTGTCACCCAGCATCTGGGAAGGAAACAAAACAGGCTGAAGCAGGAACCTGTGCATCAGCTTTGGAGCTTGGTAAAATAGTAAGTTCAAGTCCTGTGTGGTTTGAAAGCTCCCCTTTCACGCTACCAAGGAATAGTTTCTCACATCAGTCAGTTCTCAAGCTGGTAAAAATTTTGTAGGCTGCAAATGCTGAATGTTTTGTCTTCTCTAAACCAAATGCTAATATAGTAAAACTTTGTTCTAGTATGCAATTAACTCTGAAGCATGCAACTTGGTGCTGAATGGCAGATCCTTTGTTTATCTAATCCTCCACTTAGCACTGAATTTCACCATAGAAACTGTAAACTGCATTTCGGTGCAGCTCTGTAGTGAAAAATAGGGAAGGAATTAAAAAAAAAAAAAGAAACCCAACAGTGTTTATATTGTACATGGATTCACGTGACTTACAGGAACTGTTTTTCCCCAAGGTGCATCACAGCCTTCACAACGGTAACATCTGCCTACAGCTACTACCACTATGGCAGGAAAACAGTGCAGGTGATAAACAACAAATGAAGTGTTCCTGGAAGGACAGGGACTTCCCAGCACGGCGTGCTGTGCCTCCCAAGGTGGTTGTGTACTGCAGCTGAATTTTGGATCAAGCAGTCTTGTTTCTCTGCTTTAAACCATGGCATCACAATGAAGTGAAAATTTGAACATGTACTGTGTATATATGTAGAGAGAGACTTCCCAATGTATTTTTAATTTCTTTAAAATGGGTTTGTTTACAATAAATAACATTCTTAAAAACACGGGTTACTTGTTGCTGCCACGTGGGCTCTGAATAATTCTGTACTGTTGTTGAAGTCAAAATACACACTTTGCACCAGCTTTTCTTGCCATCTTTGTTCAAGGCACTGAGTAAGGTGAGATCTGAGAAGAAAAAGCAATTAAAGAACAGATTTGCGTTTGTACCTCAGCCTAAATCAGTAAACCAGCATTGCTCCTTAGGACCTAATGAGAGACCTCAGCTTACAGCAGAAGAAAGCACATGATGGTCAAGCAACAGTATCTTCAGAAGTTTAAACCAGAGAGAAATTTTGCATCATGTCCTGTGGTGATATGGATGGATAAGCCATGAAGAGTTCCTACTCCCTTTTCAAACATGAGCAGTGGTGAACTGTACTCACAGAAGAGTTTGGGGTCTCAGAAGGCTCAGTGGGGCAGTGATTACATTTTGCACACTTCGTTGCTCATTTCTAGTGATTGAAAGAAACTCCTGTATCTCCTGATTCTTTAAAGCTTCTAAGGATGGCGTTTAATCTAAATTACCACTGGTGGAAGAGGACATTTTTAATACTGTCCAAATGGAAGGATTTGGTGGACGAAACCTTTAGATGCATGTACTGTTAATTGCTGCTGTACTTCCAGCTTCAAGAGGTGCACTGTGATTCCCCTCAGACAAGGACAGCTCCTTCTTTGCCTCTGCTCTGCTCACAAAACAACACAGAGGAAAGAGCTAGGCAGAACAGATCATGCTCATCGTAAACTCCTGTTTTCTATTTCCAAACAACTTGATTTTTCTTGTGTGTCGTAAAAAGGAGCACAGCTCTGAAGGACTTAAGTAATTGAAAGCAGGAGGTAAATGTAGTACTAGCAGAAGAAATTAGTTTTAACTGTAGTATTATCAGGAGAAATTTGTATTTAACTGTAGTATTAGCAGAAGAAAATTTGCTGTAGACATTTCTTTTGAGAGCATGCAGTCTCTTTTGTGACGGTGTATGTTTGTATATACAAGGCATTTTAGTATTTTTTATATTTAAACTTGTATAAAACAGTGTACAGAGAAAATGCCTGGTCCTTATTAGTAGCTTTGCTCAGCTCTTCTGCATGTTTTGTGGCCAACCCTGAGATAGAAAGCAAAGCCTGTGGAAGTTTCCTTCAGGTACAGGAGTATTTAATAGCACTTTATTGAACAAACAGCTCAAAAGGCAGGCATTTATTGTACCTAGTCGGGTCAGTGCTGTTTGAGTCCATTTAAAGTAATTGGGGGTTTGGCTGTGGGGGCTTCTTTGCTTTCTCCGTCACGTTTTCCACGGTGTTTCCCGCTCAGCGCGGGTGCCGAGCTCCCCGTGCAGTGACTCGGTGCTTGAATAAAATCCCTTGGGATGCTCGTCACGCGGCCGGTTCCCGCGGCGGGGGCTGTCCCCGCGCGGCCGCCGTACCGGGGGCGGGCCGGCCCTGCCCGCCATGGCGGCCCCGGAGCCGCCGCCGCCACCGCCGCCGCCGCCGGAGGGGTCGCGGCCGCTGAGCGCGCTGCTGGGCGGCATCGCCCAGGCCGCCTTCCACGGCAACGCAGCCCTCACCGAGGAGCTGCTGCGCCGCCAGCTCTACCCCGACGCGCCGCCGGAGGAGTTCCGCGCCCTGCGAGCCAAGATGGGCGGCCTGCTGCAGGTACTGCCGGGGGGGAGCCGCCCCATCGGTGTCCCCGGGGGGGCTCTGCGGGCAGCCGGGGCCGCGGGTCATGGTGGGGCCCCTCAGCCCAGCCCTGCCTTGTCCAGCCTAGCCCAGCCCTGCCCTGTCTAGCCCGGTCCAGCCCAGCCCAGCCCGGTCTCTCCGGTCACTCGTCGCGCTGTGGAGGGGGGAAGGAAAAGCTTTACACCCTTGGAAATCAGTGCCCGTCTCAGGGAGACTCCAGGTCCTAAATCCTTGGGCGGCCACTGCCACCTTGTGGCTGCCTGGCTGAATTTACAAACTCCTTCGGTGGTTTTAAGTATAACTGCCAGGTTTGGGGTGCGATGAGCGTGGTGGCACTGGTTTTATGAAGATTCCGTGGTTTTTTCAGTGATGGGATTCATATGCTGCCCCGAAAAGCACCCAATGAAAGCTGAATCATAAAGACTGGTTCTTGTAGGACTAAAAGCTGATTTCATCTCTGGGCTCATTTCTTTCCCTCCTCTCAAATGAAGCTCCTATTCAAGCACTGTTGAGATGTCATACCCTGAACATAATGTTAATTGAGGCCCCAGAAGGCACGGATGATTAAAGCTTCGTGGATATTTACCCACCGTTGTAACACAGGCACATGGCTTAGGAGGGTGGCAGCGTGTTGGGGAGAGGGTGTTGCATTCCCTGTGTGCTGCTTTAGAAGCAGAACTGGTGGCAGTTTTGGCTTTCAAGGTCACTCACACCTTCCTAGAGATGCCAGTTGGCATCTCACTGTTGTCAGGTGTGCCTCATGGCCTTCATGGCCAGCACTCCTCTCCTTATGGATGAAATTCCCAGGAAATAACTGAAGTTTATGCAGTTCAGCTTTGCAGTGGAAGTTTTGAGCTAAGTAGCACACAGACTACTTTGTACAGATGCAACTTCATGTTGAGTGTGCGTGGATTTTGGGGTGCTTATTCCTAGTGGATAACTTGAAGTAACACCTAAGTGCTGTGGACACTTTTAGCATCTCTGTTCTAGAGCATCCTAAAAAAAAAAATCTCTTGGCCTTCTGGTCATTTTGAGGGCCCTCTTTCTTTGACACTTCTCAGGATGGAGTGGGTAAAAGGCTGATATTAGGATTGCGCTTTGGAAGTAGGGAGGCTTAAGATTATTCTCCTCTGTCTCCGTCTACCATGTGGGAAAAACCATTGTCCTGACTGTGGTACCTCCTTTTCAGTTTGCACAGCTAGTCTGCAAATTCTGCCTCTTGCATAGGCTGCCTGATCTGAAGCCATCAGAGAGAGCTATAGTGTGAGCTGTTTTCCTTTTGTTTGAATGATCTGACAAGGGAAGGGTGAGAGGAAAGTCCTCTTGGCCCAAGCAGTTGCTTAGTCAGAGAACCACCAAACCCTTTCATGCCTGGAATGCTTTTAGTATCTCTGTGAATTGAAACATGGGGGGGGTTTATGTCACATTGTATTTGCTGGTAACAGCAAACTTCAAAAGTGTTCCTCTGTGCTGATAATATCTTGGGTTTTGGACACCTCTTGGGTGTGCTGGTGTCTCCTCAGCACCTGAAGAAGCAAACTCCTACTGGATTTTCTGTGTTATCCCTTCCTTGTCAATTGTCATATGAATTTCTGAGCATATTTACCCCGTTTTTGATACTTAATTCATTGTGAGGAATCTGCATGATTAAAATGATAAAAGCTGGGGGGAAAAAAAGTCTGCATTACCTTCTTGTGGTTTTATTTTTTCGCTCCTCCTCTGAGTGGTGGGGGAAGGGGAGCAAGAGAAAGAGCACTTGTTTATGCAGCCATTTGCCTTCTGTGCAGTAATCTGCACTTGAAGTTCAGGAGAAAACAGGTAAGTTTTATATCTCCAATGATGATAATATTTGGCTGCACCAAATACCTTATTTCGGGAGGTGGTCGTACTGTTTGTTTAGAAATACCTCAATTAGAAGTCCAGGTGACCATGTGGTCAATATGGAAAAGGTCAGATGTCCTATACTGTGACCTGTTGACTCAACAGGGAATGTAAGCACCTAAATTAGGTGGGATAAATAATGCCTTGTGCATGTCTCTTGAGAAAATTTTTTTTTCCAACATCTGTCTTCTTCATGGTCAGAAGCAGAGAAATTCATTGCCCTTGTGACTTAGTTGTTCTAGTACTTCATGTCTTCTAAGCAGTAAACACAGATCTGTAGCATAAATCAACTACTTGCTTTCATCACCAGAGCTGAGCATAAATAAGGACTTTCCTGTACCCTTCTGCATTCCACCTGTGCAAAGCATGGCACCTGTGAAGAGTAAGGAGATTAATAAGTGACAATAAGCATTTAAATAGTTTTTCCCCCCCTGGATTATGTATAGAGTTGTCATGGTTTTATATTTATAAAAGATGTTGTCATAATCTACTTCTTAAGCTGTTTCCTTTGCTGTCCATAGATCTGAGCTCCTTCTAAAATGCCAAATTTATTTTGTAGTGAAATAATGTTTCTTTATTAAATTTGCCCCCTTTTTTTTGTTTCTTTTTAATCTTGTGTGAAGTATCCTGGACAGTAGAACAAAGCCCTAGGGAGGCTGGCCTTGGAGAACTCTATGATTTCAGTGTTTTGTCAATTATTTTTACCCCCTGCTTTCATCCTTCCGAGCCTCCTGTCCCGTAAGACTGCAAAACATTGAGAAACTGGGGAAGACCAGCTTTTGCAAATTCTCACCCCCAGATTTTTTTTGGTTTTTGTTTTTTTCAAATATTACCCTGATTAAAACACTAAATTTGTCTCCTCCTTATGTAAGTTTAATTTACAGTATTAGTCCACTGGCAATAGTCATTTTACATCTGGAGTAATCCCACTGTTTTCCTTTTGGTGGCAGTAAGTTATTGCGTTTATTGAACAGAATCATTTGCTGCTGAGTTAAGTGTCCCTGGTTCACTCTTGTGCTTTGGAACAAACTGTACGTAGGCTAAATAAGAATAAAAATTTCAGCAGGAGGACTATAAATATTTTACTATATTTGATTTATAATTTTTTTCCCACAAATACTGAGGATGTTACGGTCTGTAATAAATACCCTGGAATGTGAATGCTAAAATATTAATCAGACTATATAAATAATATGCGAGCAACCAAGAGCTTGATATTCAGCATTTAAGGTGCACCCAAAGTCTGTGTATACACTTCATGACATTCACTTGCCCTCTTCCATCATTGGATTTCATTAGGAATCGTGCTGATATTTCTACCAGATTTTTCTGGTTACTGTGATACTTCATTTCACTGGTTTTCAGCCAAGAGGCTGATGGTACCATCGTTACTGGGCTCTGCTGTGCCACGGCACACACAGTGTGTAAGTCATTTCTGGTGACTACTTTTCTTCATGCTGTCAGAGAGAAGCTGTTGAATAAGAAACCTTTTGATCAAAACCTGATCTAAAGGCTTATGGGGAAAAAATTAGTGCCACTGGTGGATAAAATGTCTTGGCGTGTAAAATGTTCTGGAGTTGCATGAGCGAATTGTGGGTGCCTTGGAAGCTGCCTCGTGATCTTACCATGTGTTGTCCCTAAAGATTCTCACCCTCCTGCTAGGGACTGTGGTCTTTTCCCTATGGGGTTGCTGTTGTGATCTCGAGAGGAGTTCCCAAAGCATTGCTACCACTGTTTGAGAAGGAAGAGGCTATTTGATCTTCATAAAAGGGAAAAGCCAGAGCAGAAAAACAGCTGTAAGGTTCACTCACTTGTGGAGGATAAAGGCCTTTGCATCTCTGCTATCAGGAACGTTGCTCCTAGGAATTTCTGAAGCAATTTCTGCTAACTGGTGGGAAATAAATGACTTCCTCCATTTTCTAATAAGGGAAGAGAATTGCCGTTCTTCCCTCTCCTCAGATGCCTTGTGATTCCTCAAATATGTGGGCTGTCATGAACTCTTGAGCGCTGTGCAGTTGTCTGAGCTTCTGCCAGGCTGAGGCAGAACAGCTTCAGTGTGAAGACTGAGATAAAATGATTTTGGAGGAGTTAATAGGAGAGGCTGCTTGCCTCCTGCCATTTAGGATTGCAGTTGTGCCTGCACCTCTAACTAAAGAGAGAACTCTGTAAGTGTGCTTGTTCTTCTGGATCCAGGTAAAAGGACACGAGTTGGTACCGTGGTGCCAACAAGCACTGTGTCCATATGAGCTGCTTCCTACCCCAGTGTGTGTCCTACATAGTGTTACACTTTTCACTCCAGTGAATGACCGTGCTTACTATGAATAATTCTATTTGTTATTGGGCTAGGTGAAAACGTGTTAGGAACTTTGCACAGAAGAATTATGGGAGGGAAGGAATGTCTACTGTGTTATAATTGGACTTGCATGAGAAAATTATTACCTGAATCAATGTTTGCCTGGAACAACTAAGTAAAAATCCTAGCCTTTATTTATTTTAATTTAGTGAAACACCACCATTATGTAGCTCGCTACTCTGAACACAGCTCAGTTGCCAGCTCTTTAATGTCTGGTGTTGCAGCATACATTTTCTCTTCTCAGCATATGAACTATAAACCCACAGTTATTGCTTCTTTTTTTTCCCCCCGTCCCATTTTCAACCTTGCTTTAGGAGGGTAGAAAATGTTATGTTTACTTGAATGTAATGTTTGCTTCACCATTGCTGTATTGCAGTGATGGAAATGTGCATGGGTGCTATCCCTAAGCATTCTTCTTGGTGCTTTCAATAGGAATTAGTTTAGATTTTAGTTTTGTGTGCATGTGATCAGTTCACATGAGGACTGGCACAGCTGGCACTTAAAGTGGAAGGGGAAGATACTTGAGAACAATGAACTGGAGAGGAATGTTGGATGCAGAATATGACATGATTTAAGGACACTGCCAGGGGCTGTAAGATCAGTGCTTCACTGCCCAGAGCAGCAGTTTGTTGCTTGGGTATGTCAGCTAGAAAGAGCAATGTACCTGCATCATTATGGGTTTTTTTAATAATCCTTTTTTTGTGATTTCTCATGTTGCAAAAGCTGGAATTTGTGTTGTTAAAGCCTTTTGCAATTGCAGTACTGTTTTCATAGCTGCTGTAATTACTGAGGAGGTGTGTGGAAGGTGGTGTTACTGTGGGATGTGAGGCTGATGGAGTTCTGCACCAAAGCAGATCTGTACCATTGGACTGTTGTTTTAAAGAACAGGGTGTGAACAAGGAGTCTGTACATTACCAACCTCATAGTCTTCCTGCTACCGTGCAACTGCAAGGGCAGATCCTGAAGGCAGGCAGAAACAGAAGGGATCCCACTTTTATAATGTTATTCATTTAGCAAGTAGTATTTTCTGTAACTCAAATGTGAGGCAGAAAGGCTCATTTCATTTGTGATTGTAAAGTGCTGATATGCTGTAACTGTGTCACTTCAGTGAAAATAGATTACCTCAAGTTTAATGGTTTATTTGAGCTTTTTGTGGTGCTTTTTTTTAATGTTCTTAGCTACGGAAAAGCAGTAAATTAAAAAAAGTTGGCAGGTCTGCGTCACTGATGCATAATAAGCGAGGTAAACTCTGTATTGCCCAAACGAGAAGCAAGCCTCTCTCTCTCTGTGTTTTTCCTCTATTACAATGTTGATTATACCTCTGTAAGTAGAGATGTAGTTGCTTTGTCCCAATTGTGGAGGTGGGGGCTCCCCTCTAAGTGTCTAGAGCAGGCAGGTCAGTATTAGCTCTTCATGTTTGTAAGGTCTCTGCATCACTTCTTAGCTTTAAAATGCCCTGCTGCAATTAAAATCTGCTAATTGCCACTTAATGGACTTCCAGAACAGCTGTGCTGCTGTGAAAGCTGGATTCCCTGGAGGTGGCAATGTTTCACCTCCTGTTGATTTCCACTTTCTCATCCAAATGTATGGTTTAGTTTGTTGCATTTATAGAACTTCTGCAAGTAAGTAGCACTTTTATCATTAATGACACCAGCAAGCTTTGGATGTACTCTTCATTTCTGGGGGAAAACAAAAAACCCTACAGGTATGATTAGCATTAAGTTACACACATGTATGTGTGTCTGTGATCAGCACATACTATGTATATGTGTGTGTGTGTACATGCAAACACACATAGGCACAGAAAGGTAAGTACAGTCATTGTCCTGAATTCATTAGTCCAATCTGATCCCTGCAGTGTTTCTCTTAACCTTAGGAAGAGTCTCCTTTGATTGAAGAATAGAGAGCTGGATCTTGCCTTTGAAGATTGTTACTCCAAATTAAATGCCTCTACTACACTTAATTAATATTCATCCAGGACATGCTGTATGGAATATATTTGAGAAGGGAGAAAGACTCCCTTAGGCTTCGCATGTGGTTTCATACCTTTATTTCAGTAACACTAACGCTCCATTCCCTATTCCCCAAAGTGTGTGGAAAATGCTGAAGAGGATAATGAAGTTCTTTGCTCATAGTGAGTTTCTGAACCAGTCCAAGTTGTCTTTCCTCTTTTAAATGTAGCCAAGAAAAAGAGGAGAACTTGAGTTATCTTGTCTTCCAAAAGGAAAGGGAAGGCTGTACACTGAAATTATCTTCTTTATTACATGATACTTTAAAAATGGTGTCTGTTACAACTGCTGTGAATGAAGATTAGTTCTTGCTTGCCTCAGGAGCCGACTTATGTTGGCAATGAAGTACAAATACCAGTTGCAACCTTGCTGGTCTCATGTGGGGCTGCCATGCAGCTGAACAGTAATAGACTTCTTTTTCAGATATGCATATGGTTTTTTCATTGCAAGCAAGGATTAATCTTATTAGGAAAAAAGACTAGCCAATGGATCCTCTATGTTGGAGTGAGAATAATCTTCTCTGCTAACATACACATCCTCATTTCACAGAATGTTCAGAACAAGAAGAGAGCAACAGAAAGAGCTTTTAACACATTGAATAACACCCTCTCAAAGATGCAAGAGCTGTGGTATTCACTTGAGCCAGGCGAGTTGACAACTAGTGTATGAAAAGGAAATTTGGATGACACTCAGAAGTCAACCTCTTTACAAGTTGAACATCTGAAATTTCTCATTTCCGGTAGCACTTAGCAGCTACGGTCTTGGGATGGTGAACTTTAGTTTTTTGACTGTACCAGTGTGTAGCAATGGGATGCAGTATATCCAACAACTTGTTAACAAAAAAATGCTGACAAGACCAAAAATTTCATATTGTGTGGCTAGAATCTTAGAATAGTTGCGTGGCTGGAATTACTCCATTTTGCAGCTTGTACTTTGGATTTCTTCCAGTCTGGTGACCAAATATGACGGAGCCTGAATTCTCCAATATGTTTGGATGACATTCATTTTTTAATAGTCTATTTAATTAAGGAAAAGGAAAAAAAAAGTGAAAAGAAAAAACACTGGTGGCATGAAATACCGGGGGCTGCAATTGTTTCATGAAGTCTTTTGTTCATTGATGTTTTAGTCATTGAACCCCATGGGGGAGAAGTTGTCAGATGAGAACATCTAGGAACTCGAGCTGTGGTCTGAAAGCCTGGTCTGGTTCTCCAAGAGCCTCCCTGGGCAGGAAGGGTCAGCTGCAGCTTCCCGAGAGGGCTCCAGGTTCACCCCTGGGGGATCACTTGTTTTAGAACAAGATGAAGTGAGGGACTTTCTTTAAAGGCAGGGCCTAAAATACCCTATTTTTTAAATTTTGTATTTATCATTATAAATTTATGCTTTTGCACTATAAGTTTCAGAAAAAGGATTTAATATATATGGAGTAAGTCAGAACTGAGTGGAACATGGATGGCCTCCATTGTGAAGGATGGGGAGTTCATTATTGGGAAAACCAAACCGATCTGGTTTTTTGTCTTTTTTTTTGTTTGATTTTATTGTTTTTGTTGGGTTTGTCTTGGTTTGTGGTTGGGGTTTGTTTAGGGGGGAGAGGGCATTTTTATTATCTATTCTGAATAACTGAAGCTTAAGCACAGTAGTTTTCCATAATTGCGTACCGTTGTGTTTAATGGCCACATACAAGGAAACCAAATCATCCTATACTTATTTTATCCACCCAGTAATTTAAAAATTGATCTATTTGAACAAAGTAAGTGGGATTTACCTTTTACTTTGTTTACCGTGCATGAGCAGCTGGTTCTGGTTGCTGGCCCAAGATCCAATTCAGAGTATTCAGTCTATTATAGTGTTGGTAGCTATAGAGTTGTATAGCAAGCCTGGGACTCCCTCTTCCTCCTCACTTCCCACTGGAGTTCAGTGTCTGTTTATCTGCTCTGCTTGAGGACTGCATGTTTCACTTCTAAAGGTGACAGTGACCTTGGAATATGTTTTTTTATCCCTCTAATTCTTTGGCTTATTCTATATTTACCTCTTAACAATCCTGGTTTATATGTGGTTTCACATAAGTAAAAAGACATTACAACAGAATCTCACAGAAAGAAGACATAAAATATACTATGCAGAGAAAATGTGGAATAATAACCAACTTGTCCAAACGGTTTTTGTAGTTAAGTGTTTCTCTAATTATTTTTAAAATATTTTTGTAACTATGTCAGCTTGCATAGGTTAATATATTTTTGAGACTGTGGCTTTTTACATCTCTCTCTGTCTCTCCTCAGACAATAAAAAGTGGCAATATAAATATAGTTTGAGTGAATTCTGTGTTTTTTCCAAATAAGGTTAGGGGTTTTTTTCTGGTTGAGATCTCTGCCAAAAGATTTCTACCTCAGCTTGGTGGGTAGTTTTTCTTTTCCTTTCTTTGCAGTCTCTGTGAACTGTGATGCCAGGATTATGAAATATGTCTTGAAGATACATGCAGACACTGAAGGAGTGTCTGTGTAAAAGGCAAGCAATCAACAGGCATTTTTACTCCTTGTCTGACATTTATACATGCCTTTGTTGTCTCTCTTCAGACTGTCACATCAGATGTGCTGTTCTCTTACACTCTTTTTGCCTTTTCTGGTGCAGGAGTAGTTTATACTCTGTTCTAACAAGTTTGTATAGGTACCCTTTAGTTTTACATAATCACACGGTAGAAATACTTTATATATTTGAATTAGTTGTGTTTTTAATTAATAGACTAAATCTTTTCCTTTTTTGAAGTGAGAAAAATATTCATAACTCCTCTTTTTTGAAGAAGAAGAAAGGACACATTTACAGTGGTGCTGTTTTAGTACATGGTCAGATCTGGTGCTCACATGTTCATGTTTACAAAGTATGTCTGCACAGATGGAGAGGGAAGAAGAGAG
Organism: Acropternis orthonyx; assembly: GCA_035583155.1. Taxonomy (NCBI): domain Eukaryota; kingdom Metazoa; phylum Chordata; class Aves; order Passeriformes; family Rhinocryptidae; genus Acropternis; species Acropternis orthonyx. The sequence continues at coordinate 50,064,737 of JAWWEU010000040.1, read as the reverse complement.
GTCAGGAGTGCCCTTCTAAAGCCATTCAGTGACACCTGGGCTCTGTACATTGCCTTGGATGAAGATGACAAGCTGTGGTTCTGAGACTGGTTGGGGTCATGCATGGCCACAGTGCGGCCCTGTGGTTTGCTTTGTTGAGTGTGGGGTGCTTGGATTCCGGAGCTGTGCCTTCCTGGTGGGTCCTCATGAGGCCACGGGTTATTATGCTGCACTACAGACCCCTTGAGATCTCCAAGATGGTCCTCTCTTGAGGGCTTTAAGGAGCCCAGAGCATGAGCAGCTGATGAAACTTTGCAGAAGGGCCCTTCCCCCCTTGGTTTACTGGACATGCCTCTGGTACATGAGTACCTGTGTAGGTGCCTCTGTTTGGTGTCTGTTGTATAAAGTCTGTTAGGTGATTGAAAGAGAGGGATCTGGCTCTGGCTTATTGTGAGCCAAGTTAGAAGAGTGTCAGTTGTTCCTTGCTTGGGCAAGGAGAGTGCTTTTGTTCACTTTGACATGTCAGTTTATGACATGTCAGGAAATCTATAAAAGGTCTTGTAATGAAAAGAGAAGGAATTTTCTACCTCATGTGGACAAATGGTAGGAAGTTTATCAAATATGAATAGCCCCCTATTTGACTAAAAGCCAAAGAAAAGCCATGGGAAAAATTAATTGAATTCTTTTTGATGCCATGGGCTGCAGTGTCTCGCAGCAAGTGAGTGCTGAAGTTTTTAGCTGTTAAGGCCTGTGATGATGAAATCTAAAGCCAAGTTTTGTTAGGCACCGAACAGTTCTCACTGGTGAGGTGTCTCTGCAAACCGCAGTCATGTACGTGCAGCTTCCCAGAGCACTATACATGTTGTGTGTGGAGGCACAGGGGTGTTGAGTTGTTCCTACAAGCTTGATGGAAAACATGATGACTTGGCCAGCTCTACTGATAGATGATAAAAATAGAGAACCCCCATGGGGTAATCAAAGCAGTCATTAATATTTAATGTGGTTCTATTGGAGGATACTTTGATTGACATCTTAGTTGTTTCATTAAGTGTTTAGATTTTTTTTCCCCAAAAGCATTTCTTACATTTAGCACAAAGATTATTTTTGATACAGGAAATGGCAGGTAAATCTTTATGGGAAAATGAGGGAAGTTTTTTCTCCTGAGCTCCCTGGTTTGGGCTTTGTTCCCTTTCAGGTATTGTTTTCCAGCAACAGGAATGCAGCAGGGACCTTTACAGTTGTGATTCCAGTGCTGAAGAGTTTGACCTGCTGCTCCTTTCTCCTTGTAAAGGCTCAGCTTTAACAACCACCATGTCTGCCACTGGTGTGGGGAACATGTTTTATATTTCACTGAGCCAACAGGAGGGAAAGCCATTTTATCTGTGCCAAGAGGAGGACCTGCTGCCTGGTATCCTGAGACTGGAAGCTTCTCTCTCACCTGTCAAACCTGTCAGCATGTAACAGGAGTTGTCAAAATAGGTGATGAATGACCAGATGGCAGAGCACTCTTGCTTGCTTCCCGTGAAACCGTGTAGTCTGCAAACTTGTCTCCTTCACTTGCTGGTCTGTGCTGTGAAACATGTCTGCAGGGTTATGGGCTCCCAGTCTGGTCTGGGAGAGCAGAAATCCTTCTCCTTCCAGGTAGGAAATGTAACTCCAGCTGCTGCCCAGAATAGTGCAGGTAATAAGCAATAGTGCTGTGAAAGGAGGGAAAGCAGAGCCTGGAGTCAGAATTTGGCTCCAAAATGGAGTATATGGCAAGACATTCATAGAGTGGAGGGGTGAGACTCATATAGTTCACATTATTCACTGCTAGAGCATCTGTGCTTTGCTGTAAAGGAAAGCTGATTGTCCAAATGTAAACTAGGGGACAAATTAGCTGAGTTAATCATTAACTTTGAAGATGCAAACAATCAAGATACATGGAGTAACAGTGAAAATTTAATTCACGATACTAATTCTATTTCTGTGCTTGGTTCATAATGAAGTAAGTTTGTGCTGATTTCCCTGACAGCATCACTGCCTGCAAAGCTCCAATAAGCTCTGCTAATGTCTGCACCATTACTGCATTCAGGGTAGGACTGTAACTTTTTTTCCCCATGTCTTCAAAATACGAACAGCTCTAGCTTCTATTTTTAACTCTCCTAAGTGAAACGAGATTAAACATGAAGCAAAAGTCTGCAGCAGCATGTAATTTTCCCAGAACGATTGTGGAAACCTGATAAACACCGTTCTCTTTTATTGTAAGAGAACAGAGAAGGAGGAAAAAAAGGCTGGCCACGTGGTCTCTTAAGGGAAGGACAGGTCATGTCACCAGTTCCGGGACTGCCACTGTGTCTGTCTGTGTCTCTTTTCCTGCTTTTACTCCCTCCCTTGAATTTTTATTTTTTTTTAATTTATCATCTGATATTTTCTGTCCTATCTGGATTTCTTTCTGCCTTGTATTTTCCTGTCTGTCTTTAGCAATACTGCATTAAATGGCTTTCATCTGTTGAGAGTTCTTATTTCTGAATCTATATCCTTCAGGAGGACTGAAGAAGAAATCATTTTAGACTGAACAATGTAACCTGCAGAGATTCATGTGTTCCCCAAGAAACCAACTCCCTTCTGCTGAAGCACAGTTCAGGGAGCACATGTGTATGCACATTCAGTTTGAAAAAGGTTGAAGCTCTCAAACTTGTCTGTGATACAGCTGCATGTTTCAGAACTGCTGGAAATATGACATTTCTTTGCCTCCACCCCAAATGGCAAAATGCTTTCTAATCCTCAGCAAAGAATTGGACTTGAGTGGGGAGAAAACTGATAGCAAGAGCTTTGGGATTTTTTTTTGCTGTAATTAGTTTGAGTTCAAGCCAGAATGGACAATTTATAGCTGTATTTTTAATTTTAATGCATTTATATTCTTAATCCTATTTCACCCTTGTAGTTACAAGTGTATCTGCTATTAATAGAACATTTCCTTATTTTTTTGGTACTCTGTTTTATCTCCCTCCAGTGTGTCCAACATCTATATGTGCTCTCTGAGAAGCACTTTCCATTGCCTTTTGTCTTGTATAACTCTTCCTCTTTCTATTTTAAATAATACAAGTAGTTTGGAAACTTATTCAGGAAGGAAGGGCTGGTGATTTTTTTTTTTTTTTATGTTTATTGCTAAAAATCTGAGCTTTTAGTATCTATTCGTAGTCTGAGTGTGCAGACAGACATCCTTGGATGTCTACCTGTGACGGATGGTATTAGTGGGCTTGTTCTGGGGTTTTTATTATTATTTGTTCTTGTTTTGTAAGCGGTATAAAGCCTAGACAGAGCAATCCTGATGATTCTCAGTTTTCCTTCAGCTAAAGATGTTTTCTGGGATCGGCCTGGAGTGGGGGAGCCACTTTTTTGAGGTCAGCACAGCAGGTTTCCAGGAAGCGCGATCCGACCGCGAGAGGACCGCTCAGGTTGCGTTTAATCAACCTTTCATCCTCCTTTGACATCAGATGAGTCTCCGTGCCGCAGAAAAACGACACCTCCTGTGAAGAAATTTAGGAAGTGGTGGTTCATGGAATTACGAGTTCCAACTGGTCGTTTCTAGCAGCCTCACAGACTAATGGCAGAGGGAAAAAATGCTGTGGTCGCTTCGCGTGCTTTTCAAAACCTAATGCTAAGGTCTCTTTTTTGGTTGTAAGCTGGGTCAAAAGTAGCTGAGTATCTAACTCCCCTGTGATTCAACTTCATGTTCAAACAAAAGAGTAATTTCAACAGAGAACACTTGAGTGTGGTGAGCTTGTACGCAAAAGGACGTTAAGATGGGGTTTAGGGGATTTCTGCTTGGTGAGAACCTGGGAATCCTGGTGAAGAAAATGGAAGAGTCAGTCATGAAGCATGGAAGTGACCTGTTGAGAAGAGTTCTGTCTTCCGTGCATCCATTTGACAAGTCTGGGTGGAATTAAGCTTAATAAGATCAAAAATGCAGGAAGGATGTCATTTTGCCTGAAACTTCATCATACACACACATTTTTCCCATTTGCAGTAGCAGTTAAGTAATTTTTTTGTTGGTGAGTGTTATGAGTCCTCCCATGCAAGAGGAAAGCTTGATGAAAATCAGAAGTCAAATTTAAAAGTATTTAGAAGTCTACTAAATGTCTCTTGACCTGGTTAGTGGCTCCTTGGCAGTGAATCAAAAGGTTGGAATAAAAAATAGTTGCAGAAGATCTATCGTATACTAGAAAAAATGAGCTATGGGGTTTAAGCAATGTATGTATTAACCTCTTAATGGTTCACAGTTAGCTCCTTTCTGCCAGCAAACTGTTTTATTTCACTTTTAGCTGTGTATTTCACTTTCAGTTGTGTATTACAGCTCCATAAGAGGTAAAAAAATAACATTGAGACATAGTATGGAACATGATTAAAAGAAATTCATGCGATCCCCCCATGGATTAGATGAAGGCTTAAAGATCAGTTAAAATCTTTCTACTTTGATGTAGAAATACTAAGGGTATTGTTAAGGTCACTTGTGATTTCTGACTAACAAAGTTGTGGTGGGTATAGAAGCCTTTAGTTTTGGAGTTTTTTTCCAAAAGATGGATCACCATTTTCAAGTGCAGACAAGCAGGCTGTTGTGTCTAATTTTATCTTAATTCCAATTCTCACGAGAGCTCTTGGACTTTAATAAACAGTGTTTGTGAGACAAAACCTACCAACTAGTTGAAAACCTCCACTGTCTCCAGAAACGTGGGAAAGTCCACTGGACTAATATCCAGGGAACATCTGTGGGAACAGCTCATTTATTGCAGGGCTGGATATCTCGGCAGCCCTTGGGAGAGTCTGGTTAGTACATACGTACAAAGGAAGACCCAGAAACCACAGGATTGCCGAGATCTTGGATTCCTCCTGGCTGAAGCCGCTGTTTGCAGAAGAATGGGCTGAGCTATCTCCTACAAATAGCACAGAGTCACCAGGACCCGTGGGTGCTGTTGTTCCCAAGGATGATGAGAGCTGCTTCTGCACCCCCTGCTTGCCCCAAATCCAGTAAAGGTGTTCTTCTAAGGGTGATAGATGAGAGAAATACATCTTGATGTTAACAGGAACTGGCTTTGTGTGATCAAGGTGTTTGGGCAAGTGGAGTTCATTGCCATGTCCCTCCTGTCTGCAGCTCTTCCCGCTCTCCCTGCATGTGTTCCTGGGGTCAGAGAAGTGGCTTTCAAGGTTGCATTTCTAAAAGCATATGAATTACAAGGGGTGCGATACAGGAGAAGCCTCTTACGCCCACTCCCAAAAACCTGAAGAGGCAGGTTCAATAATATGGTTACATGGCACTGAATTGTTTGTTTTTCTGAGCTTGTGATTTCTTTGTGCTACAGGCTGGCAGCAGCCTGTGATTTTGAGGGTCAGCTGGAGGAAATGCCTACACATGCTGGCTTGTCCAACTCTTGGAGCTCTTCTGTGATGGTTGACATATAATGTTTCATTTCTGAAAATTTATCTCCTTTTTCCCCAGTGGGTTTTACCAATTCTTGTTTCTCACTAGTATTGCATGCTTGTCAGGCATTATTTCTCAGAGGAGATAATGAATTTAAATCTGTTTTCCTGTTCTGTGTACCAAGGCACATGTTTAATGGATCTAATTAAGCTAATACAAAACTCTCCAGATTATCAAATATTGTTTCATTAAGGAAATAGTATTTGAAGTCATATTTTTATTGGCTGAATTATATTTGGAGATGTAGTGGGTATGTGTTGAAGGTGAACACAAGGAGAATTCAATATGACCAAAACTGTTTCTTCTGTTAAAAAGCATCTGCCCAGCCTCTGGAAAGAAAGGTATTCCAAGTCACTAAGGGTAGGACTTGTGTGCCTGTAATATGACATGCTATCCGTAAGCCAAGAGGGAAAAGAAAAAGTATATTTTATCAAATCTCAAAATACATACTGTGAGGAAATTTTAAATATCTAATTGTGTTCTCCTACAGACTCTAATTTTCGAAATAGACTTCATTTACTTAGACATTTGAGGGCATAGACATGGTAATGTTAATTTACGTTGTGCACTGGCATGGAACAGTTATGATTCTGTATGTTCTTAGAGAACTTTTCTGCTTTTTTGTTAGCTGAAGATTTTTATGCTGAAATGGTAAATTATTTGTGATTACCAATAAAAACTGCAATTAGGTCCTATATAACCTTTTTCTCTCAGGGCCATACTTTTCACACGGTGCTTCTTGACGTGCTGTACAACTGCGTAGGGGTAAGAGAGCCTGTAAATGAAGAGGGGACTGTGATAATATATTGCAAAAGTGTGCTCAGTGGGGGCTGCTGAAGAGATAAGGTGAGAAACAACTAAGGCAGGACCTCCATGTACACACACTTAGCTCAGAATACAAACTCTCTGATATGGTGACAGCTGTCACTACCAGTGCAGTGACTCACGGTACAGCAGTAGGTTCTGCACTTTAAGGTCTGTCTGGACTAAGTAGTTGGCATTAAGAAGATGTACCCCTCTAGAACCAATGCTGACAGTGATTCGGCTGTAGGAGCAGATGGATGAGAATTTCCCAGTTATGATGCTGAACTCTGCACATGTTGTTTACTCCAGCAGTGAAACAATCTTTACCACAGCAGTGGGAGCTGGACAACAGCTGGTCATTGTCCTGGTGGTGATAAATGCTCATCTGAAGCTCCTTGGGCTTAATAGCATGAGAGGGAGACTTATAATCAGATATATTTTATCTGTCTCTATTTATAAGCACAGAAGAATTACTCATGGCCTAACTTTAAATTATTCCTTAGAAATATCAGTAAGATGTAATTTGATATTCTATATAATAAATGAGCATCGTTAAAAGTAGTGGAAAGAACTGTTTATAATGCTATGCAGAGTATGACTGGAAATACAATTTTTTGCCAAGTTAAATTAAAACATTTTCTGAAGCTTAAAAAAAGTCTGAACTATGGCCCTTCATATGACCAGTGAAGTAGAACTACACATGTTTAAAGAATGAGTGTTCATGCAATAAAGGAGATAGAAAATCAGCAAAGGCTTTAATTGTTCTCTTATTCTTTGTCCACAGTGAAATGTTTCCAAGTTAAGATGAAAAAGAATATTAAAAGGAGTTGCTGTTCTTATGTGACTTGAAAACCATTATAGCTGGTGGGTTTTGTTGAGGAGTTTCGAAGAAAATATGTCTTCATTAATATCTTCATTTAGCTGTATCAAAGTATAACTCATTGATTGTTTGTACCCACTTCCAGTTAATTTTTCTTAAAGGATTTTTTTAAGTAGTAGTCATATTTCCAAAAAGAGAGGGATTCTAGTTTGAGTGATGGACTACAAGGATGTATTATTTAAAGTATGCATTATCTGATAAATATTCCACCCAAATACAGTGTGCTTGCTATCTTTTGCTTTCTTATCTGTGTACAGTATGAAACAACCCACATTGTGTGGACATGTGCACGTGTGTATGCAAGAGAGAGAGATATAAGTGATTGCTAATTATCATACCTGGTCTCCTTCCTCTGTTCTATGTGACCATATTTTGGTAGCAAACTATATCAGGGTGCTTATAATACATAAGGGTACAGAGTTTTTAAGTGTAGCTCACACCAGATCTTAACTAATTGTCAGTGTGTTGATGACCTTTGCCAAACAGCCAAGTTGACCTGTCCTGTATAAGCCCTAGTAACACTATTTTGCCTTCTTAATGCTTAAAACTGCAAGTTGGGTCATCCTTCAGATACACCTCAAATTCAAGTTTATATCATGTGTCAAGCATAATGAGGAACTTCGTGTCTGTGTTTTGTTAGCAGCTGAGCAGAGCACTGCCAGAAATCTTTCTGCCTCTTGCAAAAAGAGTTATTGTGAGGAGGGTGGGGTTAAAAAAAATCCAAAAGAATTACAAATGTGAAATATTTGAAGGTTATAAAAGGGTTACCTGGTATCGCCGTGAATCTGTATTAGGTTCCCATTTAATGGAGATGAGCTGGTTCTCCATGACACCTTTGCTTCATTCAGCGTGGGAGACACAGTTTATGTTTTTGTTTTCTGCACAGGAATAAAACAGAAGGTAATTTTCTGCACAGATGAACTGAGGAGAAAGTCTGCATCTCAACTTGATCCTGGCAGGGCTTCCATAAGGTGCTGGGATCTGTGCTTGTTGATTCACCTCCACTCCTCCCCCCTTTATCATAAACTAACATGTAAGGTGTACACGGGCAGTGGTTGGTGTCACACAACATGCAAACAGATCCCCACACAGATGTAGCGACGTGAAAAATGTTAAACCAGAAAATATTCCACAGTGCTGGAAACAGGCAGTCCTGTTCGTGCAAGGTGTGGATGTAAGAAAGGACTGTAAGTCTAAATAGCTTTTCTTTTGAAAACAAAAAGTGCTGTTTTCACTTACAGCACAGCTAGCACAGGATAATTACCTCTTGGGTTAAATATTTTCAATATAAAGCAAGTGCTATGTACCAATGTGTCAAATGCCCTGTAGAAAACACAGAACAGTGCATAAAGCACCTCAAATTTTATAATAAAATCACAGATGCTCCTATTAAGCTGGACCCTTGATATGGCCGAGGGTTTACTTCTAGCATTGATTGCCATTTCTTTTCTCAGTCACGTACCAGATGGCAGCTAATCTATTGTGAAAGCAAGGCAAGGCAACTCATCCCTCTTAAAAACACACTACAACTGCTTCAGTTTTTAGATGAGCACTGCCCAGGTTTTGCAGACAAGCAGTGTGAGAGTGCACAGCGTGTGTCCAGCCAGAAGCCACGCGATGTCACCCCCTTGGCTAAGGAGAAGGAGATCATTACTTCCCTGAATTCATGGACAGCAGTAGCAATACCACGTCAAGGAGGATTAAATCAAGGCAAATCCCAAGGATTGGCCGCGCTTCACCTTGCTGTGCTCCACAGCAGCACGTGCTTAGAGGTGGTGTGTTCATTTTGGATAAGATGCATCCATTTTGTGTGAAAACGAAGCAAAAGCATCTGCTTGAAACTATGATGGGGAAACTTAACCACAGTTTCCTCTCTCCACCGCCCATCCTCCTCTCCCTTCGTGGCCACATATAGCAACCATCGTCAGCTGGGCAATGCAAATATAAGGCTGTGGGATTATCAGGAAAAATAGAAAAACTGGGTGTCTCTATAAAAAGGAACGATAATTATGATTGATGATAATAATAGTTGTTGTTATTGTTGTTGTTATTATTATTTCTGTTGCTGCACAGGGAGGAGGAATAAATTACCCCTTCCACTCCATTGCAGAACACAAGTATTTAGCCTGACAAAATCCACCAATGCTCCAGAAGATGCAGTTCCATTTTTAAGGCTTTTTTAGCCTTACAGGTAGAATAATACACATGAAAAAATGCAGTTGTGTTTTTATACACACACACGGACTCTCCTTTGAGAGACTCGTGCTCCTGCAGACCCTGCTTTGCTGGTGCAGCATTTACCTTGTTTTTGCTTTCTTCTCCGTGGTGTGGAGGTGGCTGATGAAACTGTGGATGTTGCCAGAGCTGGGACATCACTTCACTTGTTCCAGCCCAGGAGCACACCTTGTTTGCTCCGGCGTTCCAGTCTGACAGACCACCAGAACAGCAGTGCCCTGCCAGACCCCCAACACTGTTCCCAGCAGTGTGGGCATGCCTGGGGCGTAGTGGGAAAGGGCCAGGCAGACAGGGAGAAGCCTCCTTGTTATTCTGTACCAGTACTGCATTCCCAAAGGCTCTCCCAGTTCCCTCACCCCTGTTATTGATCCACTGCCCTCCAGCTGTTGGGACAGGAATCTGGGGTAAGTAGTAGACACTTGCAAATTGAGTTTTAATGAAAGTTATGGGGCTATTTGCATAACCCAGATTTGTTTTTAAGATCCGGTATTTGTCAAACGTAAAGATGTGACCTTTTGGTAGATGGTTAAAGGAGCGTTTTTGGGCAAGCTTTTCTTTTTTACTCCTTTTGTTTTCCCTACAGTCAATTGCTTCAGCAGACATGGATTTGAATCAGCTGGAAGCTTTCCTCACTGCCCAAACCAAAAAACAAGGTGGCATCACATCAGATCAAGCTGCAGTCATTGCCAAATTTTGGAAGAACCACCGAACTAATATCCACGAGAGCCTGATCAATCAGAGTCGCTGGGATAATGTCCTGAAAAACATGAACTGGAGAGTGGACCTGAAGTCACAGCTGAGACACATTGATCAGATAAACACTCCTGTTGCAATAGTTGAAATGGAAGTGGGGAAAAATGGGCAGGTAAGCTTTATTTTGCTAAATATATAACCCTGATGTAACTGTGTATGTGCTGAGACATTTTACCTGTGGATGAATTCACTGCATCCAAATCAAGTCAGTTTAATTTTCACCACTGGGCCTTTAATGAACTTGAAATTCTGGTCCATCTTTGGATACAAAGAAACATTCTGGATTGTGAATGCAATTTTTCCTTTTCTTTTATATCTTCCTATGTGTATTGACAGCTCTCTTTACATTACACTTGAAAAATCAGAGGATATAGAAACCAAACACCATCTTATAATTCTGTTTGTATTCCATGTACTGTGAAGTTAATTAGTCTTCTTTTTTTTTAATCAAACATTCAAATTAGGTAATATCTGCAGTGTAGAAGCTGGAAAAGTAAAGTTAACGAAGTATGATGACCAAGCATCCCTTATATTTTAGAATAAATGAGGGAAAAGACTCCTTTTTATTTTACATAACACCTATTTTTATGTTAGAAGTACATCTTTATTACCTGTCATGTTATGCAATCTGGCCTTATCTGCCTGAAAGCTATCTATCTATCTATATATATATAACTCTGTCAGTGCTGAACACTGCATTTCTTTTTTAATCTTTATGGTTCATATGAATGTACAGCTAAAGGCACAGCTTCCCATCTTCAATTTTGCTGTCATATTCCAACAGGAAGTGTGTTTCAGTTTGGTGTCCTTTGCCTCTGCAATGTGTTACTAAATTTTAAAACCTCATTTCTTAGCAGTAGCTACTGCAAATCACACCATGAGCTAATTTGGGTGTTTTGATGTTGATAGCTAACATTTAGCAAGTTTCCTTGTATTTTGTAATATTTGAGTAGCTTGCAGTGAGAGTACCTGAATTGGGAATACCTCAATACACACATACACGCATACACCTGGAATATACCTGTGCATACTGAATGATTGAATTGAAACTGAGGGCTAGACCAAGACCAGGATAATATACAATAAAATACAAGTAAATTGAGATTGTACAGAGGCTGTGTACATTGTTGCAGTAGTTCTGTTAGTCCACTTTTCCTCACAGTCTTTGAAAGCTTATCCTTCTTGAGTGCAGACCCTCCACCTTCCACTCGTGGATCTCTGCAGTGGCCAATACAATAATGGGGTGTGGCTTTAGGTTTTTTCCCTTGCCTCAAAGAACTGGAGTTTTCTGCTCAGGATCTTGAGATTGAAAATGGTTATATTCTATTAGCAGCAAATGGAACAAGTTTTAAAAGAAATAGAAAATGTTTTAAAAGAAAAAAAAAAAGGTTATAGGGAGTACATTATAATGAGTACATTGGGTACATTAGCAAGCAAGTGGGAAAAATACCCATGTTCATTAAAAAATACATCCCTAACTCAGAGTCGCTGTGTATTTCAGCAGGGAATTACGTCGTTAGTGACTCTCATTCTGAAATTGGTTTTTCCCCCAGTAATGGATTGTTACTGTAACATCAATCAGCAAGCACATTTATATTTCTTTTACCCTGTGCAGCCAGAGGAAGGGAATGTGAACTAGGAGGAAGAATACACATTTCAGAGACACTGCAATTTCTCTTACTGAAGAGCCCCACAACAATCAAAATGAATTATTTTAGCAATGCAGTTTCATATTTCAAAGGGAAGTGGTTGTGTGGATGCATTTTTTTAACTGCCAGCAAACACAACTTTTGCCTCCTTCGCTGAGGACAGCAGTGAGCTGTCACCAAGTCTGACACTTGGTGGGAATTAAACTGCTACTTACTGAAATAATCAGGGAGCAATTAGCATTGTCACCACTTGAGTCAGAATTTACGTTTATTTTAAGGAGCTGTGGTTTCACATAGTCTTTAGCTTTAGATTTATTAGGTTCTCTGCTGTGAGCTTTTGTTTGAGGCCGTCTGCATTAGGCTCATGTGATGGGGATGAGTTTTGGGAACCCCACACATGTTTGGGGACCTCCAAGAAAGATGGTCACAGAGGTTACTACTGGAGGTCAAACATGCTGTTGTTCATCCAACCCACAAATTTGAAACTGTCATGTTTTATAGTCTTTATATGTATTTTTACCTTATTGTTAGCACATTTATCTGTTCTAAAGATCAAGTTTTGTAGCACATCAAATACACATATGCTGGTACTTTTCTGAAACTTAATAAAGAACATATTCTCCAAAATGTTGTCAGTCATGGATGGAATATGGTGAATAATGAAGATGTAGCTCTGCAGAAGAAAACTGGCTGATGATTCAGGAGTAAATTATTCACAACAGACTGTTTTCATTTGGACACTTGATAACAGGGGAGTATACAAATGCACTGATATGACATTAATATTTCATGTTTCAACAGAAACAAAAGAAATGCTCTGTAGTAAATGTACCTTTCCGGAAGTTGCTCTGATTCTTCTCAGTGTCTTTGGATTGCATTTAGATCTCTGCCCAGCAGAAGGCCAGGCTGTTTGGTGGAGCATCTGCTCCTTCTGCTTCAAGAAGTAACCTTGCTTCCTGCTTGCCATCTCTGAATCTTAATCAGTGGGTCCTTTCATGACAGAAAGGCTGTATGTGGGAGACCTAACATGATTAGAAATGGGGAATTGAAAGTGACTGGTTCATCATAAATGCCAGTAGACTGAGTATACATGAATTTTGTCAAATTCCATGTGTGTTTTCTGACCTGGGAGAGAGATTTTTGAGTTTGAGAATCCATCACAATTTGCATGCATTAATTCTTACTAGCCTTGGCATTACTGATAATAGAAAAAAATGAACCCTTTCCCCTAAGTGCTCTCAAAAACATTCCAATGAGAAAAATTTGAAAACACTGTGTTCCAAACTTTGAAAATTTTGGTTCAGGATCTGAACCTTGCATTTTGAACTCTTCATCAGCAAAGCTTTTGCAGCAACATTTAAAGTTTCCTTTGTGCTGGTGTTCTAGTCTGTACATCCTGGTTAAAGGCAGATGAGCATGCTAGCCATGAAGTGCTCTGCTTTGAAAGCCCATTTTCTTTAACAATATGACTAAAAATAAAATCCTGAAGCAGTTGCTCTTTAGCCTGCATTTGCCTTCATCTCATGATAGTCCGTGCTCATCACTGCTGGTTCATTCTTTCCTTTTGAGCAGCCCATCTTTTCTTTGGCACAATGGTTTTATCCTCCTGGATCTCTACACCTTGCTGGCTTTCTCTTAAGACATCAGTAGCTACCTGCCCCCCTTCTTTATGTCCTTTTATATCTCGTTCTCTCTCTCTGAGCATCGCTGTAAAGCTCTTTTCGGCATGAAATTTCAACCGGCCATCAATCTGCCAGGAGGGACGGGGAGTGAGCCGGAGTGTCATCCTTCTCCTGCCCTTCCCGCTCCAGCGCTGCTCCATATGGTGTGCAGCTGCCGCTGTGCAAGTGTTGGCTTACCTGCAGGTTTCACTCCCAGATTTATGGCTGACCTTGCCATGAATAGAAAATTAATGCATTGGTTTTGCGCTGCCGGCTTGGCATTAAGATTACGTTTAAACTTGTTTTATGGATTTTTGCCATGTTATTTTCCTTGTGAGATGTGTCTCTCCCTCGGGGCTCTGTTCTTCCCGCTACTGTTTTGGGCTGGTTTGCCAGTGAGTTTTGCTTCCTTTCAGCATTACATGTTTTGCAGTTTTAATATCTGAGACTGATCAGATGTTATGGATTAGCCTGAGAATTTGTCCTTGGCTTTTTTACTTTTATTTACAGAGTGGGTGTTTTCACGTACGTTTCTCTCCAGTGTGTAAAGTATTAGTAATCCCTGTAATATCAGTTCTGCTGGAGTTTTGGTAGATGTTTAAAGCGTGTTTTATGAGCAAAGAGCATTTTCCACCCTAGTTTTACATGAAGTTGGGATTCCAATGCAGGATTCTTCCCAGGAAGACCTGAGGAAATCACATCAGGATTATAGATTAGAGGGGTTTGCCCAAAACATTGTATATGTCTGCTCTTTCCTTTTTTAAAAACATCTACCTGACAGAGGTGTCATAACACTTAGGTAATAATATACAGTAGGTAAATACCACTATGTAGCAAATACCAAAAGCTACATATAAGAAATGCAAGAAATTAGGATTATTTCTTTCAAATGTAAGAGCAGCCTTTCATTCCATATTATTGTTCTGGTCTGAAATCACCAGGGATGTGAATCTCCATATAAAACAAGTATCTTTCTTTAAAGAACAGGCAATCATTATTAAATTTGGTAAATTGAAAATCTAATATTTGGTAGTTCTGATTATATTTTGATAGTCACTTTAAACTCTTCACAGTGAGATAAATTACTTCTTGATGAAAGGACTCGCTCGATCAAGTGCACCTTGGCCAGTGAAAACAACATACCTGGTGCTGATAAAGTAAGAACTGTCAGCTGACAGTTTACCTTAGGTACATTTCACCTGATCTCTGTTAATGGCTGGGTCCAGACCTTGGTAATTCAGGAAAAATAATTCAGGTAATAATTCTATTTATTAATTCAGGTGCAGAAATAATTCCTAAGGAATGTAGACAATTGTCATGTGCTATATGTAGAAGGTAAAATGCTACCAGGGTTTGGTGGGTCTGGATCTTGTAATTTCATCAAGTTTTAGTTTGTATGACTATGAAGATTTAATTCTTTTGATTTCTGGGAAGCAGTGAAGTAGGTCTCTAAACTTCTGGGAGATCAAAATTTTTTACTGCCTCATTAATTATGTCTATTCTACACAAATTTAAGTTGAGAGTTCTATCATCTGCACTATAAATGAATTATGTTCATTTAGAGTGTTCACATGTGTTGACAAATATTAAAATTGAACATGCTTCCACAGTGTAATAAAAAAATCTCAGAATTTATCTTTTATAATAAATTTCATTACCTTATTAGGATTACAGGCTGAATGGTGCCGAGGATCTGGTGCTGTTTTGTGCATTTTTGTAAGCAAGGGTCTCTTGGTTTCCCCTGGCTACAGTTATCCCCAGCAATAGCTGACACTGCTGAGGAAAGGTCAGATCCAGAGAACATCACGAGTAAACTCATGCCATAGGGAGGAAGGATTATGGCTGCGCCTGCTTTTGCCTCCGTGTTACTCCAGGTCAGGCTGCTCCAGAGATACTGCTGAAAATAACCTCAGATAATGGACCTTCAGTGCTTTTGATGTAGGATCTGTTAGAAAAGACAGACCATGTTTTGTAGGCAAAGCGATGCACAGGGAGATGAAAAGCACTTCCAGGTACCTGAACCAAAATAACATCAGCCTGTCCTGCGAAGGGGAAAACAACCACCAAGTCATTTTTCCTTTCCAGCTGTAATCCATCTTAATCTTTGTAGTTATTAACGTTATCAGAAATATTATTCCAGTCAAAAATGGGGAAGCACAGACGTTTAGAAGCCAAATTAATCACCTTAACCTCAGTGGGCTTAATATTTTTATGTGATTAAAATTATAGAACCCGGTGAGTAGAAGTTAGTGGGGGGGGGGGGGGAGAATCACCTTTGTGGCCAAGCCGAATATAATCACTTGAGCTTTTGTTCACCTTGGAATTTTATGAGCTGGAGGGAACAGTTACATAAGGCAGTACAGCACAAAAGCAAATAAAAAACGCAGAGGGCAGCAGGTCACTCGACACAGAGGAAACTGGAACACAGTTGACTGACTTAACTCAGTTATTTACTTAATCCTCTCCATGGTACTCTCTGTAGTCCTTTGCTTCGACAGTTCAGTTTTTGTCACCTTCTTCTGAAAGCGAAGGGAAATTTGGGGAACAATAGGAGAATTTTGGTATTTGTGGCTCTTGGGGTGTGGAATGTGCTGTGTATGTTCTGGAGATAAGAGCATTAGGTTGAGGTATTAAGTAAATTGTCACTTTTCCACTGTATATATTTGACAATATTTTTTTACCTCATCTGTTCATTCCACATGAAGCAAGGATATTCTACAATTAGTAGTGCTAACAGTTTCCATGCTTGTTTATTTGGGCCAGGTATATACGGATGTGCAAGTGCACACATACCCATATATTCCTTGTCAACTGTCTTTACTCTGGAACTGGATTTTCTGAAATAGTTAAAAAATTTAAGTGAGACATAAATATTTTTGGTCATAGCTGAGCTTGGGGCATTGCAGGGAAAATTCTGCATTAATTGACGATGAGCTGTGTGAAGAGAGATATTACTGTAGTGATGCATATTTACTGCCTTTCATCTGCCTAAATTTAGATTCAGGCCTGGACCCTTGAAATCTTTTACCTTCTCAGACAATACTTTGAGGCCTTGGACATTATGACAGGGGGCTTGCCATCTGTTATATATCTCATGGTATCAACAAGTAGTTTGCAATTTAACATCAGTCTGGCATTCTCATACAGCAATAAAATGTGGCACAGCTGTGATGAAATGCCTTCCAGAGCTGTCTCTTGAAGCCTTGGGATGCAGAGTACAATGGGTCTGGGAAGGGGCTGCTGGGTTCAGCAGACCTGTCAGTTGAAAATTGCCCCCAGCAAAATGTGTTTCATCACTCAGCCCCACCTTTTCTTGTTGCTAGAACACATTTGAATTAGTAAGAGGAGCTGTTCTTTCTTCTTCTCTGTAGTCTTACCATCCCTGTATTATCTGCTTATGGCTCTTCTGGAAGTCCTAACGCTGGTTTACCACCAGCTCCCTTGCCCTCAGAAGTGGCTGGCACACTTTTGGAAGCACCCTTAACCAGCAGCCCTCAATCCTTATCCTGGCTCTCCTACTGAAAGCATTTCCATACCTTTTCAGCCTTTTCTTTGCCATTCCTGAAGTGCTGGGGTAGGTTACCCTGGGAGTTTGTGGCAGCACACACTGGACATCTTCAAGACTCAAGCTGGCTAAAGTCACTGCAGTCAGACATATGGTGAGAGTCTCCACCACAAGAGACCTGAGCATTTCGCTCAGAAACTTTAGGGTGAAATGGGTGGTTTCCTGCTCCTGGTTTAGTCCATTTGCTGTGTGTGTTTCAGTTCCATCTTTTTCACCCAACCTCACATGGAAGATTGAGCCAAGAGCGTGTTCCTGTGGCTCTTGTGCTCTGTGCTTTAGTTCAGTGTGAATGCATGAACTGCTGGGTCAGGACATGGGGAGTTTGGGTTCAGCAGAGGGAGAGCCGTGTTTTGGACGCCGAACATCGTGGTGCTAAAAGCTGATGGCATTTATAAAGAACACATTGCAGGGACTGGATGGAAGGATGGCTGATGACCCCCCTCAAGCCTCCACAGCTCTGGCTCTGTACTCTAATTAGAAAGTTCTGGTGTCACTAATGAGCTTAGAGGATAGTTAGGAGTTTCTTCTCCTTTCTCATCACTCTGCATTAACTGGGTAATTTGAAGACCCTAAATTGCATATCCCCCATCACCAAAGGAATCGTTCTGTTTGAGGGCAGGTTGGCAGAGCAGTTTCTGTGTTTCGATGCGCTGTTGTATAAATAATCACAGATGATCCCACTGTTGGTGCAATTCCCCACCACCATGGACTTGGAGCTGTGTGGAGACCATCTGCAAACATGATTAAAGCATTGCATTTGCATAAAATGCCACATGCAGACTGGCACCATTTGGTTGCATGACTTTGCAGCAAAACTAGTCTTTAATTGAGGTGAGGGCTTGGAAAGGTGGAGCTTTAATGTGTGCAGTGGAAGGTGTTTGGAGATTTGCAGAAGGTGAGATAAAACTGAAACAGAAAAGGTGGATTAAAAAATACTACCATTTCTCATTTTACTGGGGCAGGAGGCAGACAGGACCACACCTGGCCAAGGTGATCAGCTCCTGGCTTGTTAGAAAGCAACTTTGCAATGCAAAGATTGGGTGTATTTGTTGCCATGTTGGCAGCTGTTGAAGACCAAGGGAGAGTATTTGTGGTGTAAGGCCCCCTGGAGAAAGTATATAGGAGTGAGTGATTTCTTTTGGCACTGCCCACCTTTTGTAAAACAAGCAGCATGTAGTTTGGGTGTGGAAGTGAATGTGTTTTGTTTCATAAATTAATTTTTCTTGGGACAAATATATTTTGTGAAGTATTTTTAACCTAGGAGGCCTTCAAGGAAGGGAAGCATAGTTGAAGGACTGAAAATTGTCATCTCCAGAAAACAGAAGTCAAAAGTTTTGCATAGTTCTCAAAAGAATATCTTAAAAAGGGGACATTTCTTTGCTGGAGAGCCTGTAGACAGCAAATCAAAGTCTGTTTGCCTCTTAGCTCTGGTGGTGTTGTCCATCTGTGTTCTTCAGAGCGCTTGGATACCAACATTAGCAAGTAATTTGTTCTTAGAAAACTCAGGAAAAAAGGGGTTGTTACGAACAGAAGTGCCCACTGCATTGGCTGACAAAGCATCTTGTTTTTACAGGCCCAGCCTGGCCAAACACTTTTAAAACTCTAGTTTTGCCAGTTGGCAAGGCTTCCCCTCCTGACACCATGCCATGCTGCCACTGAAAAATGCTTTGGAGATCCTTTTGGGTTTGTCATCGTCCCTTTTGAGATCCCTGAGCATTGGCACTCAGGTGTGTCAATAAGAACCAGTTCTTAATTTATTTTAATTAGGAAGAGCTGCTGCAGGAGAAGGTATCAGAAGATATAAAATTGGAAAGCTGGCACGTAACTGGGGAGAAACACTCTGCTGCTCAATCCTTAGGACTCTCTTTAGTCTGTCTTAAATATACATATATACGTATACTTTTCATAAAAGCTGGACTCCAGCTTTTGCTGTGCAACAGTTGATGCAACAGAAGAAACAACACAGTCCACGGTGTCAAAGCAAAGTCACTGCAAACTGTACCATTAGACTTGCCCTGTTTCTCAGCATGTGTCAGCTTTTTGAGGGAAGAGTGAACCTGTGTCACTTCTGTTGAGCAGTGTGTATGTTCTCGGCCAGCAGCTTTGTTTTTCCACCTTTTTTCATGAATTGAGTTCCCACATGGTGAACAGTTCTCTGAATACTTCAGGTAGCAGAAGACATGGGCAACAGGATAATGCAATTCATGGGTAGTTCCCAGTGTAATCTTTTCATCAAGCAGATATTTCCGTTCTAGTTTCTAGCAAGCTGTGACTTTCCATCCTTCTAGTGCCTCTCCTCAGGTGTCTCGTCCTGGTTAAAAGTGAAAAAGATAACTTTTTTCCTTTCCTTCTTACCATGGTATATAAAAAATCCCTGAATGATTTCACAAGTGGAATTTATTGGTGTCCAAAGCTGTTCTTGGAAATTGGTAACTGAGCATTAATGCTGAGATACTGTGAGCTCCCTGCACGGAAATGGAGTTAATCAACATGTGAAGTGCTTGGAATACTGGCGCTGTGTTTGGATAGAAGCAAACTCCCACTCATGCTGCAGTTGCTCTTGCTGCTATGTACTACTAGAAGTGCTACCTAGGAATTTCTAGATGCCAGCAAAGAAATTTTAGGAAAGGCTCATGCCCCTTCCCAAGGGAATGGATGAAAACTGTAGGAATCAAGGCCTTTTTTTGCAGGTACCAGCTTCCATGTTGATAGGTCAGGTTTTCAGCAGATGGCTGGTGGGAATTTGCATTGAAGAGGCTCAAACATTTCATTTCCATTTGCAGGCTCACTTACCTCTATATTAAATGGATTTTTCTGCACCTTAGTATGCTGGCTTAATCTCATGTAAAACATAAACTAAAAGAAAGGCAGTGAATAAAACTGCCCCAGGAAATCACATGTGGGTCTGAGATGGTAGTTTTAGGTTTCACATCTTGCTGCGGGGTGGACTTGAAAAGTTCCCAACCTTTGTTACGTGTTCTCACCCTTGTGCTGCCCCAGCAGGGACATGTTTATGGAACTGAAAGTGGTTGAGTGAGTCAAATGAAATTTTTTTGTTCCCTCCCTCACACAAATAATTTTTAGTGTGCATCAGTTTGTTGAAGGGACAGGGTGAGGGCAAAATTGAGCAAAAGAAATGGAGAACTTTACCTTGCCTTGAAAAAAAATGCTAATTTAAACATACATGTTCAAAGATCCACCATTTTAAATCCTAGCTAGTGATCCATCGAACAGAAATGAAGCAACTTGAGCACTGAGAATAACTTCTCTGAAGGGCCAGTTTGTCTTCAAAGAATGGAGGAGGAATAGAAAATGAGAAACACAGCTGTTGGATGAGTTTTTATTGTAGACTTCATCTGGAGAAGTGTGGAAAAGGTATCTGATATGGAAATGATTTAAAATGGTATCTGGAGGTGGAAACCTGCTAAGATTGCAAGAACAGGGGAATCTTGGTATTTTAACAGTGTTGTTATTCTTTGTTTCTAGAAAATTCCTCAGCTACATACATTTGTGACAGCATTCATGAGAAACATGGTTGAAATACTGGTCCTATTACTTGTCTGATTATTTTGTCTAGTGTAAGGCTGGAAACACAGCAAGCTGAACCACAGCTTTGCTGAGTTGCCTGGAGTGATGCTCTAAGTCTGGGAACAGCAAGAGAGTCCTGACTTACAAATAAACTGGTTTATTTTGTGGTTGTTGGTTTGGGTTTGTGTTGGGTTTTTTTTCATTCAGTGGTTACAAGAAGTTGTTTGCTGTCAACAATTTCGTCCTCAAAATGGCTTTCCTTGTTTCCATGCCTGCATCTGTTTCTTTTTTCTTTTTACTTGTTTTGAAAACACTTACTGAGGCAGTGTGGTGAATTTCCTTGCTTTTCCCTGAAAGAGGATGGTTGGGAAGAGATCACTGGCAAGTGCTTTTGGTTAAGACATCATTGTCCTATATAGTACTTGAGGAAATTACTACTTTGAACATAATTCCTAGAGCAAATCCTCTTCATTTAGAAAGAGATTCTTACTCTTGTTGTAGACTTACAAAAGCTAAAAACCAATCCTTTGATGAAGGAACCTCTCGAAGCTGTAATTTTGCACAGACCTTGACACAAGGGGGGTTTTTTCTTTCCTCCTTTCAAATTATCAGTTGCAAAACACCACTATGATAATCAGACATGCAAATCTTCAATATATTTTTAGTTCAACTCACTGATGTATATTCATTAATATGTTAATAAGACAATGAAAGCATCATTTAAATTGCATATGTTTTATTTGGTTAATAAATGCTTGAAATATAGTCCCGATTTTAAAAGTAGCCATCCTTGATGCCTGTTTTTCATCTAGTGGGTTTTTTTCTCGTTTAAGTCACAAGGGGGATATAAAACCTCTTGTTTTATGTATAAAAATAACTTTCTAGTGCTTTTTAACCTGACCCTTCACAACCAAAGGACCTCTATGCTGAGCATCAGTCCTCTTTGTATGCCTTGTCACATTCCTAATGCTCGAATTGTAATAAATCGTATCCCTGGAAACCTAGTGAAGATTCTGGCATTGTGATTTGAGTTCCCAGACTGTATTAGTTGAAGTTAGGTAGGCAGATATAAGATGAAAATACCAAAGTTTCCTCGTGTTCAAATATGGCCAAGCTCCACCAATGCAAATGAGGGATGGGCTTACCCTGTATTTAATTTGCAGTGTCCTAAGCAAATGAGATATTCACAAATTACTACTGGAATTAGAACAAATTCTCTGACAGCTTCTAAATCTTGGTTGAACATGCAAAGCTGCTATAATATCCAGATTTTTTTAAGCCTCTGAAGTGATATTTGAATGCTTACAGGCAATGAGCTTTTCAGTCAATTGATTCCATTTCCGTTGAATTGTCCTCAAAAGTGAAGCTCTGCTTTACGAACTGTCAAAAAATTTCATTCCATTTAACCTGTAAATACGCCAAAGGACTTGAGAAAATTAGTTTGATAATTGCTTTTTTTTTTTTTTTTGGAAGATTTCAGCCTGGAAGGCAGCATCTTAAAAGACCTCAGTGTTGAGGAAGAGTCTCTGGCATATCCAGTTAGAGCCAGTTACACTGGCCTGACTTACTTGCTCTGAAGTAATGAGGTATGACAGATCATGAGTGCAGTGCATCACGGTCAGAACCAATAACCCCTTTCAGAAAATTACATTTCTGCTCTAAGCAGTCATTTTGAGTTATCTGCAGCTAATTTTAAACAGGCTGCTTTTATGGAAATTGAACACTTGCGTTTCCCAGTAAATAGCACCATGATGCTCCGAGACAGCTCTGAAGTGCAACTGTCTGGGAGAAAGCTCCGGTCTGATCAAACTTAATTAGACTGGAACCTGTTCCTGCCTACAAATATCTTGATTATACCATGAGAACAAACACAACACTTGACAAAATTGCCTTTTGTGATACCTACTGCTTTGAGAATGTGGAAAAGAGGGGTTGATTCACATGCTCCTTCTCACTGAAGATTGGAGCTGAGCAATGAGCCGTGTCTACGTCCAGCTGGTCACCCAGAGCTCACCAGAGAGGACGTGGAGAAACCCAGGGTGTTTGAGGGAACAGTAAATCTGCTTCAGTTTAGGTGTCTGCCTCAGACTGTTCCCTCAAGGAGTCTGTGTGGACTCCAAAGGAAAGCAGGCATTACTAGGTCAGCTCCAGGAGTCCAAGGTTTGATGAGATAGATTCCACCCTCTGTCTGAACCACATAGTGATTTATGATGGCTTGACAACTCTTCTCCAGTGAATGGTAGGGATGAAACCTCATTGCTTTGTTCAGCTCAGGGCAGAGGAGGCGAAATGTCTCAGCCTTCGTTTTCCAGGAAGCAAATGGAGAAGAGAAATGCAGCACCTCCACTTGCACTGTGGGAAGTGTAGCTGAGTGAATGTCATTAAGCTGTCAGCCAAAGAAGTGCTGGCTGCTTGGTGAGAGACCTGTATTTGCATTAAATCAAAACTCTTGGGGTAAAATTAATGCAAGTTATAAATGAATTTATAAAGAAAGCCTCTTAAAATGGGCGTTTCTTTTTTAAAGTGGAATGAAATAAGCATTAAGTTGACAGAGCAGAATTGCTTACAGGTTTAAGCATACCACATGCCTTGCATGACTGTTAACAGCATAAATAAGCTGTGATCCAAGAGCACTGAAATATTATCATGGTCTGGACATGATGTGTGGCCAAGCCACTTTGTTTCATAATGCTTTCCTCTGCAAGCACATCAAGTCAAGCTTGGTGGATGCTAGGGCAGGAGAACAAGAAGAAAGACAATACCTGCCACTGAGTGCAAAGATGATGGACAAATGGATCAGTTTCAAGGGCTTGGAGCTTCTCTCCGGGGAAGGGGGCAGTGAAGACAAGAAGAGAGGCTTCTTTTTCCAGGCACAGGTCTTGGAGATCAAAAACTCACTTACCTTTGAAGGAAACTGTTCTCCAGAGCTGCTGGAGGAAGCTTACTTTGAGGGACTTTTGTGTTGGATGGTGCTGTCACCTGCCAGCGGCCTTTGGGTTTCCTGGGGGAAGTTGGCTTGCCACGATCCTCGTGCAGAAACTACCTGGTAAAAAAATTGTGCTGAGCAAATCTTTGTGTTTTATTCTAAACCATCCACTTTTGCTCTGCGCAGACAGTGCTTTCTTTCAAAGCACATTGGATGTTGCTTTTCTCAGGCACTGCTCTTTGGAAGAGGATTTTTGGAAAGGGCTCTCAGAGGTGTGATGCTGCGGCACAGCCTCATTCCTTCTGCCCCTTTTTGCGTACCTCTTCATCCCCTGTTTGCATGACAGCATGCAGAGCTCTCTACAAACTCTTCTGGCTCCCAGGAGAGATACCAGCTCATGCCTTTGTCTCAGGGCAGCATACAGAGCTCCTGGCCATGGGGCTGAGGAGGGCGAGTACTTTTATGTGCAAACAGGGTGTGTGAGACTCGCTGTCAGCCAGGAACTTGCACATGACTTCAAATGCTCGTTGTGCTCTGGGTCAGCCCAGCTCATGACCTTCCATCCTAAAAAGGGACAGCAGTGTCCAACAGCTCACTTGGAGGGCAGAGCTTTCTCCTTCAGCCAGGGAGTTGTCACCAGGGCTCTCCCTCTGCTGTCTCACTGCCTTTCCCATTTGGCACCATTCCCTGCTGTAACACTGCTCCTCCGCACCCTCCTTTCTTCTGTGCCCTTTGCTTGGCTCTGGTGGTGTGTTTGTTTTCTCTCCCACACTGCCTCTGTTTCATTCACTGCCCAGAATAATAAGGGGTTTCTTGAAAGGGTGCTGTTAAAGTAATTTGTCTTCTTCATTCATTCTCTCTTTATTTAAGGTTTGCTTTCAGTGTGCATTGAATACAAAATTATTAATTCCACTGTAGTTTATTTTAATAGCATTTATTGTTTTGGACGCTCCTATAGAACCCCTCTTACTGCCATAAAAGTCTCCTAAGTAAATACTTATAATCAGTTATGATGGTATTACAATTCCCATTTCAGGGATACAGTCTGAAAGCAGAGAACATAAACACAAGGATTTCCACTATTTCTGGTGCACAGTTGGAAAAACCCTCAACCCAAGTTCCCAGAGTGCAGAGCCTTCGTGGTGTCACCAGCATACATCTCTGACTGGGCACCCCTGGCCATGACAGACATCAGTCCTTCTGCAAACCACACCCCTGTGCCTCAGACTAAGCCTGGAAAAAACAGGCAACACATAGTGAGTGATCACCTGGAAAAACATGCATGCACACAAGAACATTTACCTGTGGGCAAATAAGTTTATTTAATGGTTCTATGTGTTATAAAGGCAGAACACTCATGATATCCGTAAGCCACTGGAGAAAATATGAGTGGCACTTTTCCAGCCAGAGAAAATCTGAGATGGAGGTATATTGGAGCAGATTATTAATAACTCCCCATCTAGAATCTGGGAAATGGTTTTTAGTGCTTCCCTTTCCTTTTCCTGTTGTGAGAACCTAAATCAAATGCTGCCTTTTTTCTGAAGGGGTTTCCCCAGAGACTCGTACTCCATGCCAGTCTATGTATAATCCAGCCTCATCCTTTTCTTAACATCTTGCTTTTTCTCAGTTTTCAAGTGTGAAGCAATAGCATTTTATACCTAGTGAAATTTAATAATTTGCTTATATTGTGTGCCCTCTAATCAGTAAGGTGAACCTCAGGCTTTGCTAAAGAAGTAGGCCATCATGCCGAAAAATCTGATTTATGCTGGTGTAGTAGGATAGATAAAACGCACCTGTGATTTTGGAAACCAGAGCCTGCCCAGCTGCCACTGAAGTGCACCCTGGGCAGGTACTTTCTCTTGTTTTCTTGAATAAAGTTAGCATTTTGTAAGACTGGAAAGCTGGGCAGAAGAAACCTGATAGAGCAATTAGCACTGGGCTGTGTGTGGCCAAGGAAGAGCCTGTCATCTTTGACAGGGGAGACAGGTTGTTTTCCTCGGAACATCTGTCGAAGGTGTGGCCAGCCGAGATGGGGGATTTGAGATACTCTGCTGCTTCTCTAACTGATAGGCCATCACTTAAAGATTGCCTGGGCATCGTTTATGAGGAGTTTACTGGTAGACAGGGGACTATTTCCAGGGTAGATGCTAAATCAGGGACTGCTCAGGAACAGTCAGTAGGAGTAGGAGAATCCAGCAGAAATGCCCAAGTCAGAGTCGCAGAGCAGGCTCAGAGTCCTGCAGGTCCTGGGATGCAGATCATCTCTGGGCAGCCCTGCTGATGTGGGTCTTGCTGTTTCTCCCTTGCCTTTCACTGCTGGTTCTGCTTCATTTCTTCTGCCTCTCCTCTTTTTCCTTCCACTGCTGCACCCTCAAGGTGCTGTTCTGCCTCTTTCCTCCATTTTTTCATTCCCTTGGCTTCCTCCTCACTCTCAAACTCAGTTCCTTGCTTTGTTTCAGCAGAGCTACTGAGGATTGGGGTTTTTTCTTTATTGGAGTTGTTCAGCACAGCAAAGGACCACAAATTGTCCCAGGTCAAAGCTGCCCATGACCCCATGAAGGTACAGAGGCTCTGCTTGGGAAGGTTCGGGTTTGCAAGGTGTCTCTGTATGGTGTTGCTTTATGTTACTGCACTGAAATCAGTGCTGTGCTATGGAAACAGAGTCTTGTTCTTTCTCTGTGGCACAGCTTACTTTTCTGGGAAGCTGTGAATAGATTAAGTTGTGCTCTTAGGGTTGTGTGTGGTTTGGTGGAGTTTGGTTTTGAAGCAGTGTGTGAAATCTTCACTTGAAACTGTGTGTGAAACTCCTTGTCTGTACTACTTCTGTGAATTTAATGAAGTGCAATATCAAAGCAGAGCTCTAAAAATAAGGATGGAATATAGAGGAATCACTTGGCACCTGCATCTTCTAATATGTTTGAAATAATGAGCTTTATGTGGTAAATTTATGTAGCTAAGCTGTTTAAATTTTGTTCATGATGATGATGATTATACTGAGAATCAGCTTTGCTAGTTCAGGTACATGTGAACACAGCCGAGGCTTATTACCCTGGAGACTTGCTTAGAATTGGGCAGAGGGCAGCTTAAAAGTAAGCATATTTGCCTTTTAAGTGAGCTGTAGCTGCAATGGAGATGTGCAAACCGCTGTCAATTAAAATTGTATGCCAGTCTGTGCCAGTGGTGCCGCACACTGACGATGCCACACGGGGCTCCAGGCTACACGAGGACACTGCTTCTTCCTTCTGATGTTTTTTACCCTTTGGACTAGTGAGTCGTGCCAATCTTGGCTTCAAACAGGATGCTGTCAAGGGGTTTAGTAGATTTACCGAGAGAATCGATTGTGCACACACTGGATGAAGTCTTCAAATGCCTCATTAAATATCAGCAAACCAAAGGGCCATTATCTCGTTTCCCTTCCCCGCTTTGCTTCATCTGTCTTCTCTTTGTAGCCTGCACCAAAGTCTTCCTCTTTAGTCCTTTACTTTGAAATTGGCCTTACTTGAAAATGAATTTTGAGAACTGAAGATGGATATATATGAACAAATGGGTCCATTTATTTAGAGAAGACTAGCTCTGTATGTTGCATATGGAAATCAAATTTTTTTCCCCCTTTCCTCAGTGGTAAACACGCTTCACACTAAGAGCATTGTTAATACAAAGCCCAGCACCCTTTTGACACTCAGTGATGTGTTTGATGGAGGCATGGCTTAGGTCACCAAAGTGGAAGGAACGTGACGTTTTGTGCTGAAAACAAACACATTCAAATCTCTGACACTTGAAATGATGAAGATATGTTTTGTCCATAGTTTCTCACTCCTCTGTGCAATCGTAGCTTTATCTCTCAGGCTTGTGGCTAATCTTTAGACTTGGCTGGTATTAATTAGAGACAAATCAGTTGTAAAGCAATGAGTCAGATGAGAAAAATATGTGGCTTTTTTTTTCTATCAAAGCAAAGTGCTTTGCATGTGCAGTCTATATTTCTGCATAAGCAGGAGGGCATTTTCATGTCCTTCCAGGGCATTTTTGGGTATTAAAGTAATAGCATAAGAACCTAAACAGAAAAAATACGTTTTACAGTCATGGGTGTGTTACATCACTAAAGAAGCGGCCTTCATAGCACTGTTACATGCTGTGCTGTGCTCATGGGCTGAAAATGTCACACTTAACAAAGCTAATGGCATGTGTCCATGCCCCTGAAAAATGCTGAATTTATTTGGTTTCATGTGCAACCTTCCATTTGCATAAACACTTGGGTAAAACAAGCTCTTCTGGCTTTTTCTGCCCTTCACTTTTTCTCCTGTTCCTTCTTCCCTCTGAAACTTTCACTCTCATTTGAGTCATTGCAATGTGGTGGGTACTCGTGTAGCTCACCCCCTCACATACATACGTGCCCATGGACTTTTTTTGGAAGTCTGTGTTCAAACTCACAAGGCTGCACCCCTGCCAGCTTGCTGTGTGTGGGTGTGCCAGGACCAAATTATCAATTACTGACACTGAGAGAAGTTTCCAGAGTGGAGGAGGCCCTGGAGACACATAAGCAGAGAGTGTTTCTTCTGAGGTTCCTGCAAGGATAGAGGTCTGGTTATTCCAATGGGCTGTAGTGAATGGGATGACATAAGGCTGGAGACTAGTGGGGTTCCAGGGGGCTCCATCTTAGACCCTGTGCTCTTCAACATCTTCATAAACGCTTTGGATGCAGGACTGGAAGGGATACTAAATAAGTTTGCTGGTAGTACTAAATTGGGAGGAGCTGTTGACTCCCTTGAAAGCAGAGATACCCTGCAGAGAGACCTTGACAAAGGGCTGAGCAATCACCAACCATGTGAAGTTCAACAAAGACAAATGCTGGATTCTGCACCTGGGATGGGGCAACCCGGGATGTACAGACTGGGGAATGAGGAATGAGATGCTGGAAAGCAGTGCCCTGGAAAGGGACCTGGGGTCCTGGTGGACATCAAGTTGAGTATGAGTCCGCAGTGCCCCGGCAGCCAGGAGGGCATCTGTGTCCTGGGGGGCGTCAGGCAAAGCATCATTGGCCAGTCAGGGGAGGGGATTGTCCTGCTCTGCTCTGCACTGGGGCGGCCTCACCTTGGATATTGTGGGCAGTTTTGGGAGCCACTATTAGAGAGTGTCCAAAGGAAGTCCATGAGGATGGTGAAGGGCCTTGAGGGGAAGCCATGTGAGGAGCAGCTGAGGGCACTTGGTGTGTTCAGCCTGGAGAAGAGAAGGCTGAGGGGAGACCCCATTGCAGTTACAGCCTCCTCAGGAGGAGAAGTCAAGGGGTAGGTGCTGATCTCCTCCCTCTGGTGACAGTGAGAGGACCTGAGGGAATGGCATGGATCTGTGTCAGGGGAGATTTAGGTTGGATGTTAGGAAAAGGTGTTTCAGCCAGAGGGTGGCTGGCCACTGGAACAGGCTCCCCAGGGAAGTGGTCACAGCACCAAGCCTGTCTGAATTCAAGAAGCATTTGGACAACACTCTCAGGCACATGGTGTGACTCTTGGGGCTGTCCTGTGCAGGGCCAGGAGTTGCAGTTCGATCATCCTTGTAAGTCCCTTCCCAATCAGAATATGCTATGGTAGTGCAAATTCAGTTAAGCACTAGAAAGAAATGCAGAGGTCTGCTTTACTTGTGTTGGTATCAATGCTGTGTTCCCCTTGGTTTATTTCTGTCTTATTAAAAATGTCACATTTGGGTAATAGTCCTAATGTGTCCCAGCAGAGAAGTGGGATACAGACAGTTCTTTCCACCTTAGGGCTGTACAGAGGGGCAATGCAGAGCTTGTGATTTGCTGGTTCATTACAAAATCACTGTTCACATTAAATATTTGCCATAGCAACTTTTTCCTGTCCACAGCTCTGTTTGTTTGTCTCTCTCCTCACAGGAGTTCAGGGAAATGAAAATACTTGTCTTCTTTGTGGATGACTTTATTATACTTCTTTCTGAAGTATTTTCTGAATTTTTTAGTAGGAATTTCTTCACAGAAAGGGTGATTAAACATTGGAATGGGTTGCCCAGGGAGGTGGTGGCGTCACTGTCCCTAGAGGTATTGAAGAAAAGACTGGACATGGTGCTTAGTGCCATGGTCTAGTTGACAAGGTGGTAGGTTGAACTTGATGATCTCAGAGGTCTTTTCCAACCTAATTGATTCTGTGATTCAGTGATTCTGTGGGTTCATCCTATGTCATGCTTAAAAAGGATGGGTCCCAATCCTAACTGTGCAAAGATGCTTTTTTTTTGTACTGTATTTGTGTATCTTCAGAGCTTTTACTTCTCTTCTAGCATTTAATTTCTAATAATTCTTAGAGTAAGGGAATGTTTTAAGGGGAGGGGAAGGAGCAGATATTGCTTCAAAAGTACTGAATTGTTTATTAGTGTAGGCTGCATCACCCTGGAGTTGTTTCATCCCCGAAGACTCTGAACACAGTCATCATGACATTTTTCTTTGTGCACTTGCCTCATCTTTCTTTTTCCACCCAAGGAAATCAAAATTTAAAAGGTAGCCTTGAAGCTTGTCTTGTTTGAAAAACCTCCAGATTTCTGGCTTGTTGTCACTGTCATTGCAACAGCATTGCAGTCAGGTACCATGGTGATCTTAAACACTGTCACACTGCCTGCATGTACTTGTCAAATAATCTTTGTAAGGCTTTTTATTGCTTTGATTCCAAGACACTGAAACAACAGGCATATCTAATCCCCACTACAATGTCAATGCCATTTACCTGAGAAGAAACTAATTTTTAATTACTTGCTTAGTGCTTGTCAGTGCCTCATTCCTTTGTACTGCTTTAGCTTCAGGAGAACAATTTCTGGTGTGGGAATCTGCCTGTCTGAAAGTGCTGTTCGCTGAAATACAAATGGATCTCTACTTCTAGTCTTGTGTTTCAAATGAGCACTGGTAAGGAACTCTTTTGTATTGCTTGGAAAGTAGGAATACAAAACTATACAGTATTCTCCGAACTTCCCTGGCCTTTAACTTGTTCAGGAAGCAACTCTTAACAGTCTTGTTCTGGACTTGAAACAGAATCTTCCAGAACATGGAAAATGCATTGCATACAGACCTTAAGGTCGTGGCTGCAGATGTAAGAGCAGGACCAATTCAGAATTGTGTTTAGACATCCCTCATGGCACCAAGGGTTTGTAACTTCCCTTCCCTCTTTGGCAAAGCCTCCCATGATTCCAGAATCATGTTGGAGACCTCAGTTTGGCTGCCTTGTGTAACTGGAGGAGGCTCTGCTGTAAATCTACAGTAAATGATGGTGCAGCCAATGGTGTGATGGTCGTGATTCTCAAGGGTTTTTGTGCCTCTAACCCAGTGGTGTTGGAATTACTAGTTCTTTGTAACCTGAAACATGCTTTGTTTTCAACCATCAAAATAAGCTAAAGCTTTACTTAGAGGGGCTGTTAAGTTTCATAAAGACAGCAGACAAGTTAGTGAGAACTTAAACTATAAGCACACCATAATTCTTTCTTTTCTTTCTCCCATTTCACATAAGGACCAAGTGGCCAGAAGCACTAAAAACTAACTTACTGTATACTGGGAAACTGGAGCAGGGGGTGGAAATAAATCTTTGATGGGATCACTTTCTTCTGGGAGAACTCTTATGAATATAAACATTGAAACACAGGAAATATGGTTCTGTTATATCTAAATACCTTGTTGTGTTGGCTTGACAAAGGCTAATTTTCAACATCTAAAGTAAAAGGGGACTTCTGCTGATTTTTGGGAGGGTTATTTGTTTCTGATCTCAGGATCTGAGTTTCAGAATAGTTCAATTTTTTCTCCTATTTCAAAAACAAAGCCACAGGCTTGTTGTTTTGGGCTTGAGGAAGATAAATCTGTTGAATTTCACAGAAAGAACTCTGTTCCACTGTGGACTTACAAGCTGCTTAGAAGAGTGAAGCAAAGTTGTATTAGCAAGAACTAGATTTAGAAATTCAGAGTGATATATATATAAAGCATCAATCGCCAGGAATATATGGAGCTTACTAAATATAGTTAACATGTGTGAAAGATACTGTGAACCATCAGCTGAAACACTTTTCCAGCAGAGAAAATGTACTAAGAATTAATGAAAGTAAACATTTGATCCTGCTGTTTCTCCATCCCTTGTGCGTGCCTGAGTTGCAGGTTTGCAGGCTCTTCCCTGGGCTGATCCATGCAACACCTGCCTGGGGTCGAGCTTCCTGGGGCAAATCCCTGGGGTGTTTTTGTTTGTTCACCTAAAGCTCTGTCTCTAAGGCTGGCCTTGTTTTTTGTAAAAGAGTCCAGAAAGAGAGAGAGATAAGGCTCTGGGTGATGAATTATGGGTCTGTTGTACTAATGGCTTGTGTTTCATGGAGGATGTAACTGAAATGTGTCACTACCTCAAAGAGATGATGTGACTGCAGGGAGTTTGAAAATACTGCACAGGTTTATTTGACTTTGTGAGGACTTGAATTCCAACTTTTCTGTGGGATGTCCATCTTCCCTAGTGTGGCCTGTTTTCCTGCTATGCAGGGGCTTGGGATAATGTCAGAAAATGTGAAGTGCAGTGAAATGAGTGGAATTGCTTGGGGTTTAGTTTGTTCCCCTTCCCAGCAGGAGCTGAAGGAGGAGAGGATTTGTTTTCCAAGCACAGTGCCAGAACATCAGTGACATTTCTGATGGATGTTGTTCTCCTGAGACGTGGCAGTACTTCGTTCTTCAGCTTGGCTGGACCCACAGCAGCCTTCATCTGCAATCAGCGTGGGTTTTCTCCCTCTGTACTGTGGATCCTGATAGCCTTACACACCTTTTGGCTAATTCTTCAAGTTTGCTGAGAATGGGAACGTGTTCATGGAGCTTGTATCCAGGCTGCCAGAGGTAACCTTGGAAAAGGTCTTTTCACTGGTGGGATACAAAATTAATGTGACATGATGGGCTGTCTGAATAAAAGGAGTGAAGTAAACAACAACGAAACAGAAGATTCAAACAGCTGTCTCCAAGAAGTTCAAGGTGACATCTGGGAAGATTTATCCCTTCCCTAATATTTGGCCATCAGAATTGCTTCTGAATGGTGTGCGTTGAGTCTCGTCTCTGTAGGTTCCTTGTGTAGTCAGTGGAGGGAGGGGCTTCTCCATGGAGTGACTCGGGGTCGATTCAGAGGGCAAACTTAGCCTGACAAAGACTACCTTAAGCACTGTAGCTACCTGGAGTTGGTGTGAATACTCTTCAGTGTGGTTTATTGCACAAATATTTGCAAAAGACTGCTGGTTGTTCAGCTAGCACCTCAAAGAGCCATCTTCCAAGTTCAACTGACTCAGTAAAAGAAGTTTGCTTGTGATACTAATATGTGTGTTTACTGCCCATCCTTGATGAAGACGACTGTTCATCGTCTTTTCCTATCCTGCCCCTTCTTGATCTTTTGTCCCTCCAAAATTCACACACACTGATGCTTTGAGTGGCAGCATTTCCCTGCCTCTTTTGGTAGGTCACACTGTTAAGTCTTTTTGTTGCCAGGGGTAAGAAGAGGGTGAAAAGAAAGGGATTTTTAGTCCGGTATTTGTGTCCTGTTAACTCAGTGACATTGTAATAGCTGTGCCTGTAACGTTATCCTTAAATAAAAGCTGAGAGTTTGCTGATTGTTCCCCTCCAGAGTAGGAGAGGTGTCCTGTTTCCTCCTGTGCAAAGCCCTGTTACTTTGTCTTTTACACTTTGACTTCTCAGTTTTCAAAACAAGATGGAAATTCAAGAAGAGTGCAGTTTTTTGGTCAAGGTTGTGCATTGATAGAAGTTGTAGTACAAATAATGGAAAAATACTTTTATATAGATTAAAAAAGAGGGAATTTGTTCCTCTAACACTCTAAATGAAACAAAGTCTTCATCCATCAATTGATCAGCTGCTGCCAACAGAAATATTTCTGGATGGCTCTGAGAAGTTTTCTAGACTTGCAACCAAAGATGTGAACACTTCTGCAAAAACAATGAAACCTCTTTAATTCTGCTTTCCTTTCTCTTTTTCTCTTTCTTTCTTTGCCTGAGCCTGTTTTGCCTCTATTAATCTCTAGCAAGTACATCTTTCCATCTAAAAAATACAGAATAATTTAAATTTATTATCATACCAATATTTTCACCATGAATACCAGTTACCATAAGAAAGATTTATTGCAGGATTAATAAAATGACTTAAACATTCTGTATTATAAAACTGTTGGAAACTGTGGTGTGTCATGTTGCTGACCGTGGGCTGTTTGGAGCAGGAGGGACTGGATTTGACAGAATGGCTATGAAGACAGAATTAAATCCAGTTTGGTTTATCTTTACATTGAAAGATGTCAGTGTATTCTAAAAAACAACAATTTATTCAACGTTGAAACATGATCTACAATGGCAACATGAATTCCTTTCCCTCTGAGCAGGAAGCAGCCAGTGCTATCTGTGAGGCTTTTTCACCAGGGATAAATCCACAAGAACTCCTGCTGACCTCTCTGTGTTATTCAACTTCCAGTTTGACTTAGTCTGCTCTGCCTGTTCATCCTGTGCACTCCTTGGGCAAGGGAATTTCATGCCAGGGAGCAGCCCTGCTGACACTCAGAATTCAGAAACTTCCTGAAAAAAACATGCAAGTAAATGTGTAGGTCAAAGAGAGGGAAATTTTAGTCAAGGTTTTATTGGTAAGTTTTTTTGTTATCCCTTTACAGAAATGTATTTTGTATTTGTAAACTAGTAGCAGTGTTGTGTGCCTTTGCTTCTTAGAAGATTTTTGAATATTTTTGTGAATATTTGTAAGGATTTATCTTTGAAATTACATAATCAGCCAATTCATGGCTAAGGGGAAAACTCTGTATTTCACTGTGAGCCCTTCTTGTGCAAGGAGCCGTCTGGTCAAGTCCTGTAGTGCAGATGACACCAACTTAAAAAGGCTTTTCAAATTCTCACATTTTGATGTTATCAACAGTGTTATCATACTCTGCACGTATTGGCATGGTCAGAAAAAGAAAGGAAGAAGAGAAGAAGGTGTTGAAGTGATGGGCTGTAGCTGTGTGGTGCAGCCTGGTGAGGGGGGGAGCCAAGTGTTTGGCTTTGGGACAGGAGACCTGCAGCCCTTGGTGGCAGCATTTTAAAGCTTTGGGTTTGTTTCTGTTCTTCCCAGCATGTGGAAAACTTTGAGTTTGGAGTGTTTCGGGAGAGCAGCTACAAAGTAAGGTTAAATTCTTTCAGGACAAAAGAAAAAGCAGTCTTTTGTGCTTATCTCCAAAGTGTATTTTAAATGGAAGTGAAAGAAAAACAGTAAACAATGCAGACAGGGCTATTTCTGTCATGATATGCTGCCTTCTCTCCCATGTGCAGTAATTTATCACAGCATTTACACTTGCATAAGGTGAGTTCAACACCAGGCTTAACCCGTTCATAAGTTACCTCCACAAAGCGATGTTTTACACAGGTGTGTAATGTGGCGGAGTGTGTGTGCATGCACAAAGCATGGCAGGGAGGAGAAGCCCTTTTGCCTCATGTTGTGGCAGCTGGGGATCAGAGGAGTCTCTTCTCTGTCCAGCAGGGAAAGAGATGTTTTCCTGCAAAATTCACCTTCTTTCATGTTGGCTTGCTCGGTGCCTGGTCAAAGAAGGGTAGTGGGGGAGAGCACCTCATGAAGGGGAAGCAACACAGCATCCCCTTTATTTTCAGTGTTTAAATTTAGTACCTGTTGGCTTTTCCACATGAAAAACATGATGGCTAAAGCTTAGCTTGCCTTAGGCTTTATTTATTCAGATCTGTTTGGTGTGTTCACATGGGAAGGATCAAGTCTTCTGTTGTTTTCCGTGCAATGAATCGCAGTCCTTGTTAGAGTGCCTGGTTATAAAGTCACATCTCCCAAGAAAGGCGTTTTTGTCTGGTGAAGTGCCAATGGCCAAGTCCTGGCGAGCAGCACTGTCTGGCCAGCTGGGCAGCACTTGGATTCTCAAGGCTTTGCCTGCTGGACTGTGATGGTATCTGATGGGGCACATTAACTAGCAAGATGCTGATGCCTGTCATGGTTTACCAGGGCATTGTTGAAAAAGGTTTTGGGGCAGGATGTGTTTTCCCAGGGAGAGGGCTTGTTTTTCCCAAGGTGTTGTCCCCCACAGCGTTGCACCAGAGCTTTGGCAACTGTTGTGGTAGCCACTCATGACACATCCCTGTCTCAGAATACCCCGTGGTGGTTCAACCACAGTATATCCAGGTCACCTGAAAAGCTTTAGGGCCTTTTTGTCACCAGACATCCCGTGATCAAGGCCCCAGGCACATTCCCTGCTTTCACTGAGCTAAGGGTGGAAGTCTGCTGTTCAAATAAACATAATTAGCTTGGACTTTGTTTTTTGGACAATACACATTTAATTGTGTGGCGAGGCTTTTATTGGCCATTACATGTTGCTTTTCCCTCGTGAAGTTATTTGTGCATCAACACAGTCCTTTGGTTTAAGAGACCAGTTTATTGGGGAGACACAGCGTGTTGCTGTCTGCTCAGGTTCCCTCAGACTCACCTCAGTGGCAGATCTTGCCCTTTATTTGGAAAACAAATAAGTAAAATAAATCTTATCTTTGACCAGTTTGCAGCCTGTGCCACTTGGAGATGCTTTTTCCTCTTGTTGTGCTGGGCTGAAGTTGTCCCCGTGCGTTTTCTTGTGCTGCTGGTTACCAGCATTCCAAGGCTCTTACGTTGCCTGTCTTAAAGCTGCTTTCATCGCTGTCCTGGGGTTTTGTTGTTTGTGAACAACAAGAAAGCTGAAGTGAGCTTTGTCACTTTCTCATACCGTGTCCTGTCTTTGCCTGTGTTGAAGTTTTCAGGCTGCTGTTGAGAAAGAAAAATCAAAATACTCATCGTTGGGCTACTTCAAAACTAAATCTGATGAGTGTTTTGGAGAGTTATCGCTACAGGCCTGATAGGAAGTTTGTAGTGAGTGTACAGATTGCAAACTGTATTTAGCTCATGCTGTGTTTTTCTCAAACACTGATTGCATTGCAGCAGGACCACTCCAGAGCAGTGGCTTCCAGCAGCAAACACAGCACTGCCCCTCAGCACTTTGAAAAGATAGCTGAGATGTCCATCACCCATCCCTGAGGTGCTAAGCTTCGTTTTCTAGGAGGGGGTTTTAATGCATTTGGGTTGCATTCCAAATGGAAATGCCTATTTGTAAGAATTCTGTTTATTACCTTAGTGCTAAATCGTATCAAATACAAAAATATTTGATTATTACTGTTATTCAGGAAATTTGGGATGCGTTGCATATTTAGAAAAACATTCTGATATTTTGTGTTTAGTCTATTGCGAAGCTTTGCTTCAAAAATAATTGGTAACCATTTAAATAATACTTAGAATTAGCTGTGAATCCTCTTTGTCTTAAAAGAGGAAGAAACTGATGGTGTTCAATATTTATGCAGCTGTCTTCCCACTCCTCCCATGAGCACTTAAAACATATGTTAATAACCACTTACATTCGTTTACATTGTTTTAAGTAAAAGCATCTCTTCTTCCTCTGTAATTTCGTGTAGAAAAACCACCTGTAACAAAAATTTCTGTGGCATGTTTGGCATGAGTAAACCATCAGATTTTATTAATTCTTTAAACTTTTTTATTTAACTTTTAAGAACACTTGGGAGAAAAACAGAGTGTTCAAGAAAGCATGGTTAAAGGAAAAGCCTCCTTGAAAGTCACAGTCTTTTCCTGTGTTCTTTTTTTTTCCCCCCACGGTCATCTGTTACTTTAAATATTTTCAGGTTTGGGTTTGTTCTGGAGTTTATTCTGGGATGAGTTCTGGGATGTTCTTCAGGGGGAATATTTGTCATCCTGTGCTTTGAGGAGAGTGTCAACAACCAATAATCCAGGACCAGGAGTTCAGGTTGAACTTGTGGAGTTGTTGAGTGAATATATCCTGCTCTTTCAGGTACGTGAAGAGCCAAGTGACCATTTTCTGGCTGTCATTCCAAATATTGTCTGGCTCAGGCTGTGCACTCCTCTGCACTGGAACTCTCTTAGGAGCCTGTAGGTGTGGTAGTTCTGAGGAAGACAGAAGATAAAACTGGTTAGTTTTATTTGTAATTCCTTTGGCGTGCATAACATCAGGAGGATGAGGAGGAAACGGTGCCTGTTAAACTGGATGATTTGTTTTGGTCAAGACTCTCTTAAGGGCAAGCTATTTTTAGAGCTTTATCTGTGGCCTGAGTTAACAGAGGTGTTTTGAAGTTCACTCCAACAGGAACAGGGATTGTTTTACCAGCAAATGTGACCAGCTTTGTTTTGTAACTTGAAATCAGTGTTTAGTTACCCTGGCCAGTGTTTTTTGTGGGTCACAGTTGTGAGAAGATTCAGGACATAGATAGCAAGGGAGGTTGCTGAAACAAATGCACCCAGGGAGCAAAATTGAAAGGGAGATGTACTTTGCTCCTTTTCACATTGATTGCCCAAAATAACTTTGCTTTTCATGTTACAGAATATTGATTGTTTTACAGATTTTGCTGATGATACAATAACTCATCAGTGTTTAACAGCATGAACGAATAAACCCAACCTAGATGCAACATCAGCCTCAATTAAATCTTTCATTAGCAGATTCTGTAGATCTCCATTTCCTGGTTTTTTAGAACAAACATCTTGACAGGCATCAATAAACACAGTTATGAAAAAGAAATGCTGGAGCTTTCCGATGATTCTAAGGTAATATCTAATGTGCAGAGGGATGAAGAACTTTACCCAGGTGCTCTCATCAAATGAAACTGGAGTTCTCTCTCACTGTGCAGTTCTCAACCCATGCACTGAGATTCCCAGATAATACTTTATGGATAAATTTCCTACCAGTCTCTTGAGAGTTAACACATAGAGTGCTGCATTGATTAGGATACCGAGTGCTTTGCTCTGTCAGTCTGCAACCCATTAGACTTTCCAAGATGTGCAAGTAAAGGCTTAAGAAAAACAAGGATTTGTGGCTTTAAAAAAGTAATTATTGCTAATGAAACCTTCAAACGAGCGTAAAATGCAGCTGAGCAAGGCACTTTGACATCAGCATAGGGCATTATGCTGACCCTTTCTCTCTGAGAATATTCAAGCCTTGAATTAATCAAGACTGCTGGATGTTATAGTTGAAGTTTGCAGTCTCAGGTCTGGATTGTATTTTGACCTTTAATGGACATGGAAAGCACTCAGGTTAGAGCTCTGATTTCAGAAGCACACACTGTAAAAAGGTTAAAAACAGGAGACGTGCCTGTGTCAGGCAAGATGCTTTCCTCATGAGTATTTGATGCTTTCATGCACCCATATCTTGCAACTCTGCAAATTCATCCAAGTTTGAACCTGGCTGTTAGCTGCCCACTTGTGTTGAACCCTTGCTGACCAATGACTTAAAACCAAGTCCGTTTGCTTGAAAACAGGTCCAGGTTTTGTCATCTAACAGAGGCAATGGATTTGTGTGACAGAGACAATTGATTTGTGAGGTTTTTCCTTGCTTCTTTAAAATTCTTTTTTTTCGATGGAAAGCAATCTGAATTTGTGGGTGCTGTCATTAATGGAAGGTAAATACATCTAGAATTCATATAAAGCTCACCCTGAAGGATAAAAAACAAGTGTCACACATGCATTTATGCAAACATTAAAGCATCACAAATATAAACATTCTTATTCATGTCAAGCATCAGCTCATCAGCTCATCTCAAACATTTGCAGGGTCTTTTTCTTACAAGAGGAAACTACACCGATATTTTTGGAAACTGGATTGTAGACTAGACACATTGATCAAGATGAAATTCACGTACAACCTGGTTTCCTGTAAAGCTAATGCAACAGGTTTGCAATCTTACACAAACTGTTCTCATGCTGAACGTGTTACAGCTTTGTGTAACATGAGTCTTACGTCATGTCTGCAATTTTTGAAGCAGAGTTGGGTAATCCATGAACAAAACAAAACAGCAAGGGCATCAGAGACTAAATGGAAGACTGATGGATTACTGAATTTCAGGGTTTGAAGCTCTCAAGGTAGTCGCTTGGCCCTGTGAACTGGCATCTCTCTTTCAAATAACCAGCCCAGCTCAGGCATTAAAGGAAAAGCTTTGCCTGGACTTCCTTGCTGCAACAGGATTCACATTAGTGAATTGGGGATGTTTGCTTTCCTTTGCAGTCCATACAGGTAGTGCAGAGTATAAAATTCTGGTAATAAACCCAGTCCTTGATTAGATGTTTTAAATGTACCATTTCCTTATTATTCTCTTCATATGAGTGGGCTGCTTGGTACTTGCTTTCCTGACTCTGCTTTTCCTAAGGGCTCCAGGCACATGGCAGGGCAGTTTTGAGAACTTGTTGGGTTAAGCAAGAGGAAACTTCTAAAAAGCAGCTGAGAAAGATCTCCAGCAGAGTAATTCAGTGCCAGGGATCTCCTCATGCATGTGGAGGTGGCAGCTTTCTGCCCTTTCTCGAGAAGGGCCATCAGGAAGGAGCTCTCTAATCCCCAGCTGTTTCACCACCAGGAGCCAAATTCCTGGAAGGTCTGATCATGGTTCAGGGTTTTTCTGATGTGTGCCATTTCATAACAAATACTTCAGCACATTAACAAACCTTCCAAGTCATACTAAGGTATTAAAGGGTATTTCTGAGACAGGAGACTTGGCTTAAAAGCTGCTTCAGGTTTTACTTTTCCATCCTAAGTTGTATTGTCCTTCATGGGAAGTAAGTCTCAGATTGCTCATGTAGGTGCCCTGTCACATCTGCTTGTTTGCTGAAAGGAAAAAGAAGAAAATACATGCTAATTTTGATTTCTTCCACCAGAAGTCTTTGGTGTGTGTTAGGCAATTGCATCTTTACTAAAGGTTTTGCAGGGGCTTTCTTCCCTCTCAACAAGAAATGCTTCTGTATTTACTTTCAAGAGTGCTGCCCTGTTGTGTCACCTATGAAAGCATCAAAAAAAAGGCAACAAAAATACCTGAAAAAATTGGGGACCAACTTGATAAGTTGGAAAATTACTGTAGTGGAGTTTTGTACTGATGGCAAATTGTCTTCTCCCCAAAATTAAACAGTACCTCCTTCATTTACCCTCATCTGCTACATTTAGTAACTCCAAGGATGGGCCAGTTCTCCATTATTTGATCTTTACACCATATTTTTCCCTAACAACCTTTTTCCT
This sequence comes from Acropternis orthonyx, assembly GCA_035583155.1. Taxonomy (NCBI): domain Eukaryota; kingdom Metazoa; phylum Chordata; class Aves; order Passeriformes; family Rhinocryptidae; genus Acropternis; species Acropternis orthonyx. Next base: position 50,024,190 of record JAWWEU010000040.1, on the reverse strand, counting down.
ACTATTGTTTTCTTTTTGTCTCACCTGTTCTTCTTTCCCTCTTCATGCAAAAGCTCATTAATCACTAACATTTGTACATATGGCTGAAAAAGGGCACTTTCAAAGCTGCTTTTACCTGAGCTGTAAACATTAAGCAGCAGATCCACCAGTACCTGTAGGACACCACTCCTTAAATTCTGCTGCTATCAGGTACCCCAGGTGTTTGTGTTTGAGAGGTACTGGTGTGCTGTTACACACGTTGAGACACTCAATCCACGGATAATGGACCCAAAAAATGAACAGCAGAATTAGGGACAGAAGTGACATCACATCAAAATGAGTGTAGCACATAATGGTCGTAAGCCCCCTTCCATTTAATAGAGTCTTGGGATAGCGCATGGGATCGTCTTTTTTACGTTGTGAAGCCCCAAATATTTTGCTGGAAGTGCTGGACACTTTGGCTGTGTCACACAGAGGTGGCTCCAAAACAAAACTATGAAATTAGTTTTCTTCATTAACTCTTCCTCACTGAAGTGGTTCAAGGATTCCAGGACAAAACCCTGCCACGATAGGCATGTTGAAAATGTGTTTTAAGAAATGAACCCTGGTTACCAAACTGCTAATGGAAAGCAGCAGGAGAAGATGAAGAAACAACTTAATTTTTTATAACTAATACATGTCATTCTTCTACGTTTTCTTTCCACCGTCTTTGCTGTGATTACATAGTTACCCTGACAGTGGTAAATATTGTATTGCAATTGAAAGTAAAGGCGCCTGAAACATTTACCAAATATTAAACACAGACCAATACCCCAAGGAAAGGCTGTTGTAAGCAAAGCAGCAAGTGGTGCTCTGCTTTGTTTTTCCAGATTCCCCAGCCCTTCTTTGAGGAATAAACTGAGGGGTTTTTTTCATGCAGTAAGAAAACCCAGACCCGGGTGAGTAGCTGGGCTGGTTGCTTGCCCTGTTTTGGAGCTGTCAGCTGATGCCACATGTCTGTACCTGCAGCGAGCTCTCAGGTCAGCGAGGGCACAAGGAGGGATGATGTGATGGGAACGCCAAACATATGGGGGGGTTGGGGTTTTTTCAGGGTGTTTTTAGATAAAAAAACAACCCAACAACTCGTTTTTGCCCTTTGTAGACAGAAACTAAGAGGACAGTGGTTAGAGCTTTTACCTAAGGCAAAAAAATTAGGAAAGCTGCTTTTCTGGCCATTTTATCTAATAGCAGTAAATCTCATTGAGCCGACTGCATCTGTCCATATGGATGCAGCTATTCTGAGGCAAAAGAACTTTAGACAGTGGTACTGGTGCATCTGACCTAGGTGCCAGGCTCTTTTTGCTGCTGCAGTACTTATATTCTGGTGGGTGAATCTGTAGAGATTATAACATCAAATGCCAGCTCCTCATTATAGTTAGATAAATGGGCTGTAGCTGGGGAAAAGTATGGTGATTCATTTTTTAATGAAGAGAAATGGCTTCAGATGTTCTGTTTCTGGTAATAACACTCTCTTCTAAATGTGTTGTCTTCTGAAAGTTTAATCCCAGTTTTAAACACTGTGGGTTTTTGTTATTTGAACTTATTTCCAGTATGAGTATTCCTCTTGGGCTATTATTTTTAGATGCTTAAGACTCATGTTTAAAAGTAAAAAGTACGTAGCTCGGAGTTTAACGCAGACAGGTTGGTAAATTATAATTTTTCAGGGTTTCCATCCCTCCATCCTCTCCATCTGCAGCTCCTGAAGGGGATCTATATCTTTATTGTCCCTTCCTGATGAGTTTGTCTCAAGTTATTATATCAGTCATGAAGGGGTGAGAGGATGGTCCAGACAGCCTTTATTGTCTTCATCCTGTTTGTGAATGATCCAAAGAACAGTATCCAAATTCTGGAAGCTCTCAGGCTTTGTTTTTAATTCTGACTAATTGTTTTCTTGAAATAATGAACAGTGGTGACTTCAGAAAGCACAGTCTTCTGGCACCCAGATCATTAGTATGCTTTGCCACAATTTTAAAAAGTCCTGGTAGCTTTGTTCACAAAGGATATATAATGTACAGTGGGACTGATGGAGATGTATTTGCTTGTCATTTCCTATTCATGACCATTTTGAGACACAGAATCCAAGGCAACCAAAAACCAGCAAGAAGAAGGGGGTTGCATTAGAGGGCTGGTCCAGATGAAAAATATTGTCTGGGGTGTTTTGTTTTTTTTAACATGGACAGTTACCTTCCTGCTTCCTCCCTAACTCCTCTACAGTTCTGCAGTAGGAGCACTAAATTAGTCCCCTGTTCAGTAAGACTTTGTCTTTCTTGGAGATTTCATGATGGAAATTTCATCACACACGTTCTTCAAGAGCAGCACTGGAGGACAGTGGAGAGAGGCAAGTGCATTATCCACAAAGCGTGGAGAGAGGTTTCCAGCAAGGGACTTCTCTCAAGTGATGCACAGGCAGGTCCATTCTCATCCCTACTTGGTTTTCTCTTGAGGACAAGTCATGGAGGGCCCCTTACTGTCTGAACTCCAAATGCATCTATGAAGTTGCTGCTAAGGATTGAGCATTGAGTCTGTCCAGCCCAGGCTGTCACTGCACTCTCCTTGGAACAGCTTTAGGCAATGGCAGCCCTAAGCAAACACCTTCAAGCTCTCAGCCCCTCATCCAGCATGCACTTTCCCAGGTGCCAGTTAAACTTTGGGTCAAGGCCCTCCCATGGTAAAACATTTGTACTTCCCAGTGCCCATGACGCCCTGAAGGCCAATGGTGAGGGGCTGTCTGTGATGTCAGCTCCCTTTGGGGAGAGCCACCTGTCACAAATAGCAGGAGCAAAAGTGTAACACAGGACTGCCTGAGGAATCAGTGCCCAGCATGCTTGGGTGAGATGGAGTTTAGGGGAGGTTGTCATCACCTATAACTCTGCAGGCATCCCCCAAATTTGCCTAGTTTCAACCTCAGTGGCGTCCAAGTGTGATGTAAGGTGCAGAAGTTGCATGGGATTGCTTGATGTTACAGGGAAAATTATAAAAGTTAAGGATACAGCATCCCCAATTCAGTGGAGGACAACTCTTCTGGCAGAGGGCAGGAACGTTAGGCAGCTTTGCTGGCTATTGCAAACACTCTGCTCTTGGTCCTCTCAAAGAGTTCAATGTCTCTGAACCTTTCTTTTTATTAGTCTGGTGACATTGAGGTTTTTTAATGATATCCAAAATTGCTGTATCAGAATTTCCTTAGATCTGATTCGATAATGTATAAAGACATATTGAAATATATCTTTTCTGTATGTCAAGACAGCCAGGCCAGTATACCCACCTGCAGAGACAGCCCTTGAACAGTTGGTCTACCCTTTTTTCCCCTCCGTCATTTGCAATATGTTGTGAAATTACATTAAGAAGAACATGTAATAAGACACATACAGTGAAGTTAAAAAAACAAATACCCAAGTCTAATGTGGTCTGTACCTATTTTATTGTTCAAAATTCAGCAGTGGCCTGAAAACTGCATCAACCCCTTTGCAGCAGCACAGGATTCAACAGCACATTCCAAATGTTCCTTCTGGAAAGCATCTCCAGGATGTTTTTCATCAAGGGTGTGTTGTTCTCTTTTTATAGCACAGCAATTAAAGATGTATTTGATTTCTTCACGTGACTGCCTGGCTTTCTAAAATGGTGTAGTGGAAGTTACTTTTTCCGAAGTTACTCTTTTTTTGTTGCTGTTTTGGTGCAGGGGGTGCTCGTGGTGCCCAGTGTCCTCACCTGCTCTGCTGCCAAACAACCACAAAAAACCCAAACCAAACCACAACCAAGCCCTGCCACTGCCTTGGTTTGAAATGGGAAGCTGAGGTCTGTAATGTAGAGATAAGGTATTTTACCAGCATTTAGTTACAGTCCTTCATTAAGCAGGTGCATACAGAAGTAGCACAAGCCCATTAAATGGTAATGCTGAGTTCTCATCAAGAACTTCTTTATTGGGGAATCCATGGAAGGAGATCAAAAATGCCATATTCTCTCCCGGGTTATTTTAGGAGCTCTGTAGCACCAAATACCCTTTTTATAACTCAGGCTGATATTTCACAAAATATCTTTATGTGTGTGCGACTTGTTTCCAAAACTGTTAATTGGGCTTGTGGGGTGAAGGGCATTTCCAAATGTAAAGCTGCTTCCCAGCATACTTTATCTCAGGATAATCCTTTTATACAAGGAAATTAAGGAACAGCATCCCGAGCTCTCTCTGCAGTTTGGCAGGCTCAGAGAAACTGATCCCTACAGTTTTGTGGTGGATACAGACAGCAGCTAGTATGGCTTGAACCCAGCTTTGCTAATTAATATGTGATTTTTAAAAAAAAAAATCTCCTGAAGGGAGACAAAATGATGCTTTGAAGAAAGAGTTGTTTGGATTTTGTAAACCTCTCTGAGCTCTCTGTGTGTTGCAAAAGCTTGGGAAGAAAGGGAAGACCAGGGGTGCAAGTGGGGGCTGGTCAGTGAAAATCTCTGCTTGGCATTCAGCAGGGGTTCAGATAAAAGCAAGCTTAAAAAATGGGAGGAAATAAACCTGAAAATTTAAATATTTACTGCTGCTACAAAGTCTGTGCTAGCTCTTGTTTCCTAACCTTGAAGAAAGATATAATAGACATGCAAAGATAAAATAGGCACTAGCAGGGTGAGGAGGGACATGAAATCCTGCAGGCAGTCAGGGAAGGCAGACAGACATTCCCTGTCGTCATTGCCATTTTTACCTTTGTGTGAAGGCCCCTTTTTGCCCTACTAGCCCTCAAAATAGTCCAAATCTTTCCATACAGTCTCCACTACCTGCCAGCACTTTGCCAGGTCAGGGGAATTGAAAAGCAAGGTATTTAAACCAGAAACAGGTATGGTATGGTATGGTATGGTATTGTATGGTGCACAGTTAGTCCTGGCTTTGTTAGTATCTTTTGGTCAAGAGGGCAGCAGAAAGACCAGTCACGGGTACAAACCCCTGGGCTTACCAGGATTAAAAAGTTACAGTGTTTTGATGTTTGAAAAGAGAAGAAGCACAAGCATTTCAAGGATACAGGTCCACTCACAAATTTTGCTGTACTTCCACTTCAGGACATCTGTCTGAAACCAGGCAACAGCATTTGGTATTGCACATTGTCCTCTAGTTCCCTGCATCCTTAAAGAGGTTGAGTTGTATAATGCTGTTCTCCATCTCATCTCCCTGCCTGAAATCACAGAACCATTCATTTTTCTTTTATCTGAGAGCTGCTACATGACTTCTTCCACTCAAGAGCTGCAGTGAGAAGGCAGGGGGTAGTGTCCCTGTGCCCTCATGGCCACAATGTGCTCAGCCAGCACGAGGTCCATGAGGCAAGATCCATGGTGCTTAGGTTGGTCTCCAGTTCCAGGAGAACATCTTTAGTCTGATCACAGGAATGGGGAGGAGGTGAAATGCCTTCTGTTTCTCACAGTCCTACAGCAAGAGCAATGACCTTACATCTGCCAAGGGGAACCCATCACAAATCCGACATTTCGTCGATGCAGGAGGAATAGGCTGCGGTGCTACAGATTTACTGCTGATGAGAAACGTGCCCATTCTGCTAAAGGCTGATGCCCAAACTGTGGATGCAGGCTGGAAAAGACAGGTTGCTTTGTGGAGAGGAAAAAAAAAAAGAGAGAGAGAGAGAGACTTCTCCTCTGCTTCAAAGGCACAGAAAGCTACATGAGCCATTCACATCATCTCCATTTTCCTCAGGAGAAGTGGTTAAGGTCTTCTATATTTCATCACCCTCTTCTCCCTTTGTTCATGATGAGAAAAAGAAAAAGAGAACCAATTAAATATCTGATGTGGAGGAGCTGCAGCCTTTCTTTGTGCAGAGGTATCTCAATTCTCACATGTTTATTTTCATATTAAGTTTCATATGCTGAGTGGATTGCTTATTAATTGTTAAATGACTGCTCTGCAGTTCAGTTATGGAAATGATTTCTACTTCAGTACCACTTGCCCTTGAATGGAGAACAGGAGGTCAACCAAAATTAGATAACTTTTCTTTGAGCCTTTTATCTTTCTGAAACAAAGATACGGTTCAACATGATGCCTGTCAAGAGGACGATGAAGTTCTGTGCTTTAAAACAGTCCTTGTGGCCAGGCTGTTTTGGGGATCATGTTGAGATCTGGTGTCCTGATCTGTCCTGATTAGACTTTTAAGCAGATGAATCCAGGTGTGGTGCACTGTCTGTAGTGCGTAGTTTGTATTCTATTGCTTATACTCATTGCCAGGATTAATTTTGAAATCACAGATTGAATAAAACCAAGTTGTAATATTAACTGAGGCAAGAAGAGCTGTGTGGGCAGAGCAGACGGCCCCTTGGCTTCAGTGGGATTCTGCACAGGCATAAATGTCCTCCCACGCTCATCTCTTTTCAGGGTTGCACCTACAGCTTCAGCTTTCATTGCTTTTCCCTCTTACACAAGAAAAGAGGCTGGAAAAAACAAAGAGGAGTTGTGTATTATGCAGCAAATATGAGCAAGGACGTATTCTGTGGTTAAAAAAAAAAAAAAAGAGGCAAAGAAAAATGCAAATCTGTAGCTTTTCCTTTATTTTCAGAACGGTATTCCTCTGGTGTCTTCCAGCTGGCACATAATGCTGATATTTTTGTGCATTTGATCCGAAGGTCACTGAAGTCAGTGCAGAGATTCACGCTTTTCTTTAGCGGACTTTGCACCACACTGAGCAAGAGCTGCTGTTTTGCTGATAAATCCAAGTGTGATGCCTGTCCCGAGGCTTTGGAACAGCAATAGCAGCAGTGTTGGAGGGACTATAAACAGGCTGCACTACAAATATGTGGCTGCCCCCTTTTCCCTGGAAGGGCTCTCATGGTGAATTGAAAGACAGCAGTTTGCATTCTTAAAGAAATGAGGAAAAAAAAATACCAAAAATTATTTAGGCCAATTTTTTCCCCCAGTTTGGCTTTTTTCCCCTTGTAAGTTCACACGTTCGAATTACAGAAAAGAAACAAGTATGGTTATTTTGGTCTCACTGAGAAGATGTAACCCCCTTGTCCTGATAAATTCTATTTTCGGATCATCAGAAAGGGTATAGATAAAAGCAGCAAAAAAGAGAAGGCTGTTTGGTCTGACCACTTTGTCTTGTTAAATATTTGAAGAAAGAAAACCTAGCTGAATGCATGCTGAACTGCAGGCAGATTTTCAAACCCTTGGTACATTGTTTACATACTTTTAGATGAGCCCTTCTGCCCAAATGCCAGCAGCTTTTCACTCTCCATTTAGTGGTGTAGTCCAGCTCTGTGGGATGCATCAGCATGCCAGGGACAGGGGGTTAATGTTTCTGGGAGGAGACAGGGATGCTGCTGGTGGTGGGCGTGTGCCCGTGAGGATCTGTTGTGCCAGGCTCCATCCTCTGCATGGCCAAACACCCTGGAGCAAACAGATGCCCGGCATGGCCACGGTGAGATGTGCACAAACAGCTGGCCTGGAAAAGTTATTTCTGAAAAAATGCCATTTTGTGAGCACGAAATATATTTGCTGTAGCTGGGTCATGCTGATCTAAGAGCTTAGGTGCAATAATATAGGGACCTTTTGAAAATGGGGCTTTTAGAGGGCATTGCCTGTTGCTGTTCCAAGACACGAGTCAGCAGAGGATTTGTGTGGCCTTTACCAACCACTTGCAAAAGTTGCAGCAACCAAAATAAACACTGTTGTACTTTTAGTTCAGCTCTGAGCGTTGAAGTATTTCAGCAACATGTCCTGTACACCCCTCACCTGCTCTTGTTTCAGGCAATCCAGGCGCCTCTGAGACCACAGGGCAAGTATTCACTGTTCACAAAGGAGCAGAAAAGAAGGGTTTGAGCACGTCTTATTCCAAAATGCTGGTTCAGAATAATTCTAATCTTTGCTCTCTTCTCTGAGAAAAACAAGTGTGGTCTTGACTGAAGACTGACTGGAGGGGAGAAGCCAAGGTCTTCTAACCATTGCCATTAGCAGGAGCCAGCATTGTCTGCTCCCATGGAAAATAAACTGCCCTAGGATTGTGGAACCGTAGTGTGGTTTGGGTTGGAAGAGGATATTCGTAGACGGTATTAATTTCTACTCAGCTTTTATATTTGGTGTAATACTTTTAGGCAGGACATTAATGGATTCCTGAGTCATTTATATAACAGATAAACTAAAACATTAAAGAGCTGCGGGGGAGCAGGAGATGCTGTTTTGGGGATGCCAACCAAGTCATTCAGCCTGCAAGCTGATAGCACACTCAGCCAGGATATGCCAGACAGAACACCAAGTCTAGTGGCCTCCTAAAGGTCAGGAGTTCACTGCTCAGGTTTTTCCTGTATTGTTTAACTGTGAGATTATTTTTAAATGCAGATTACTTAAACTGTGTCAAGGGAGTTGGTATAAAAGTAATTCTTAACCCCACAGTTCATTACTGTTTTCCTGCCAGTATATATTGCAGTAACAGAGAGGAACGTGGCTGACATTGATTTGATTAAATAGACAGTTGCATTAAAAGCACAGAAATTTCCTTATGTAATTAAGAGTTAACCAAGTGCTTGGTCTTGGAGTCACCCTGTAACAAAAGCATGCCCCAGTGGTAAGGAAGGTTTGATGCTGTGATATGGTCCTTTCCAAAACATGTAAGAAAATGGTAAATAGTAACATAAAGTAGTTGTAACTTAATTCCGAGAAAGTGGTTTTTTGTATGGTGCTGAGTGATGCTTGATTTTAATTTTTTGCCACGCTGAATGACTCCCATGTTAGATAATAGATAGGTTAAAATGTAATAAATATGAATTCCAGGTCTGATTAATGTTCTTAGTATGGTTAGCCAAATTTAGGGTAAAAGCAGAAGATACTTTGGTAAGGGCTCTCTTTTTCTTAGACTAATTTCATTCTGCAATTAAGTGCTACAAGATTAAAAAAAAACCCAGAAGCTAACCCAGGTATCTGGAGATGAAACATGTATAGGGAAAGCTGCAGACTGATATTTCATCTCTCTGAACCAATCTTAAAAACACCAACCAAACAAAATACGGCACAAGAAAGCAAGTACAGCTGTCAAACAAGTTAGAAAAACACAGATGAGGACAGGAAATCAATGGCTCATAAGTGAGGAAGGGCATTTGCCCTTTGAGGTCCCCTGCAGAGGACTTTGAGAGAAGAGCACATCACCTTGCAGCGGTTCCACCGAGAGACTCTTGTTACTGAAGAGCTGACACAGCAGACAGAGCTGGGATAAGTGATGATGGAGCTTTCTCGTCGCTGGTATCCTCGTGAGCACCGGCAGTGGAGGGGGCTGCCAGTGCTGGGGGGGCTGAGGTGAGCCAGAGAAAAACACAATCAGGAAGATGAGAACCTGATACCCTGCCAGAAATTTGGTGTCTTCCCTTTAGTTTTTAAATACGTGCATTGGTTCAAATCTTGCAGTGATATAAAGGCCATTTAATTCTTTTATGCTGTCTTTATGTGCTTCTCCTGTACAGCTTGGTGAAGCTTGCAGGCATCACTGTGTTTTTGTGGTTTTTTTCTTTTCTTTTAAAACCTCTTAAATTCTGCCAAATATCCATAGGCATGGACTGGGGTGTCCACATGGAGAAAGATACACCCAAATTTAACACAGACTATTTTGCTGTTTCCCTAAGATTGCAGCCTGTGCCAGACACTGGGATTGCAAAGGATCCTCCCCAAAAGCTTTCTTGTACAGGAGGAAAAGTAATAGGAAACTTTCAGTCTAATTTGCACTTTTAGGGTGATTGGAAACCGGCAATTGTGTTTGTTACAGATTTAATGTGATTCCACATGAAGCTTTTATGAACCCTCTCCCATGTGGAGGCTAGACCAGTGATGTGAGCAGTCTATGAGGACAGATTGAGATTAGATACAGGGAAGAAATTTTTTACAAAGAGGATGGTGAAACACTGGCACAAGTTGCCCAGAGAGGTGGTGGGAGCCCCATCCCTGGAAGCATTCAAGGTGGGGGTAGACAGGGCTCTGGGCAACCTGATGTAGCTGAAGATGTCCCTGCTCTGGATGGACTAGATGACTCTAGTTGGACTAGGTGAACATAAAATCTCTTCCAACCCAAACTATTTTATGATTTCAAAAAATTGACCACAAACCCCTAAGTAAATTCTTCCTAAATTCTCCCTTAATAAGCCTTGACCTTGAAGGGTCACGGCTCTCCGGAGCTGTATTGCCTATTTCATGTTCTTGTAAGGACTAAACAGCCATGCCTGTAGGACAGGAGAAGAGCAGGTCTTTCTTCCTAATATTCACGCTAAATGATACAATTCTCTGCCACCCATCTGCATGGAGATCTCTGAAGCATGCCAAGTGGAAACAAAGCTTGTGCAAATAAGAATCAGAGAGCAAGTGCATTTCTTAGTTGGTGACTTTAACTCTGTTTACACCTTTGTTTACACAACATCTGGCTCAAGACCCAACCAGAGTTGCATACCAGTGTCCCCAAGACAGTGTCGAAGCTGGTTAAGTGATTTATTTGGCACACCATTTCACCTACTAACTTCAAGCCAGTCAAACAGCAGAAGAAAAATGCTCATGTTAAAGATAAAACATCTCACGCTTATTGTTTTAGGATTTGAAAGACCTTGAGCTCAGCTGTGCTTTCAGAGATGCTGGAATTCAAATGAAAACGGTCTTGATGTGATTTCTTTGTCAGAACAGTGTCTGTAGGGCATAGAGGAAGTCAGGAGAGCTTGTTGTTTTTGTGTTGTTTTTGAGAAACAGTTTAGATACAGAGATGCCTCACTTTTCATTCCTGCACCAGGAGTTAGATCATAATGCTTGTTCTTCTTTTGTCACAACTCCATTCCTATCTAAAGAATGCAACAGTTGTGGCAGTGCCTTTCGTTAGGATGACCTAACCCCATATTTAGTGGCCTTCAGCTCTGACCAGTTTGGATTTGCCATGCCACACTGAGTCCTTCCCCATACTGCTTTGTCCATATCCAAGATCAAGACTAGGAGGGGAAATATATATATATATATAATGAGAGAGAGAGAGAGAGAAAGTGCCATAATGTTTTTTGGGGCAAAACCACAAAACTTTAGTAAGCTCAAGGTTTACAGCAAGGTCAGAAAGGTGCCTCTTGGTGCCTTTATAAAAAAGAATTGCCTTAAAAATTTAGGAGCCTCTGAACATCTTATTTGTGCATCTTTGATTGAGATTTTTTCCAACACCTCCATTCCAAGAGGATTTTGCAGGAGTTGAGCATGTCCCAGAGTGGAAATGCAGCTCTGGATGCTCTGGGTAGCTGGCTCTGGGTTCAGACTGGTGAAGAGGTTATGCAAGGGTAGGGCACAGGACACTGGCCAAAGGTAAGAGACAACCTCATGTGTCCGATGCAGCTTCTTGGGGAGGGCTGACTTTGCACCCTGAGCATTGGTGCTCACTGTTGGCATGTGGGACTCAGCAGGACAAACCAGGCTATTTTTAAACAATTATTATTAGTGCATTTCAGTCATTCCACTTTTGTGAAACTGGTTGACTGCTGTGTTGGAGAAATCACTGGGAATTCCCTACAAAATTCACAGGTTTATAATTAGTGACTTAAACTGTGGACAGACAGGAGACCAAAATACTGTGTACATTATAGAGAGCTAAACATATGCCACTCTTCAGAGAGGGAGAGCCATAAAGGGTTTTCCATTCTGTTAAACTCCTGTGATGGCCAGTGACGGCAGCAGATTTTGTGGGGTAGCCTGAGTCTCAGATAGCTGAGGATGTTGTAAAAGGGTGTCAGAGGAACCAGGTAAGCAGGCTTAGCAAACAACCATCAATCAGGTAAGCCCACATAAAAACTTCCAGGTATAACCTTGCAAAGAGTCATCCATAACTGAGAATGAAATTTGCATTTTGTCAGCATAAACAGGTCTTTTTTCTTTTTTTTCCTGAAGTGTGTTGGTACCAGCGGAACTGTGGCTTCCATAACCTTTCTTTTATGACCACAGCGAGCTGCCATGTGAAGCGGCGCAACGTTAGGGTGATATGGGGAATACATGAAGTTAAAGCAGGTACAGGTACAAACCAAAGGGATTTTTTTAAAAGATCAAGAAGAGAGTAGGTTGGAAGACTTACAGAAGCCAGTGCAGGTTAATATCACCAGTTTGGAAACAGCACAGCCATACAGAAGGTGTGTAAGGCTTTCATAAAAGTGTTGTCTTTTTTCCTTGCGAATTATTAAGAATAATATTATTCTTGTTAGCTCTTTGATATGAAACATAAAAACTACGCAGTAGGCTACCTTCTAATTAGTTATACTAATATGGTGATTAAAGTATGGTTTGGGGTTTTTTTAACACTTCCTGAAAAGAAACCTGTGCTTCCAAAAGACATGAGGAGTAGCATGTGCCTCTCTGAATCCGTAAATTTTACACCCCATATTTCATGTAGGGTGTAAAATAGGAGGTAGACTATTTTCAGGAGGCTGATAATGTAAAAGGAATGAGATTACATTTGCTGTGCAGTATCAGGGACTTAGTTTTATCCTTCTGGAATTGTTCCAATTTCTGCAATCCTTTATCTGTTTAATCTGTGATATTACAGGCTTGATGTTACATTAAAAGTATTAAAAAATCTGCAGTCGAGTTAACTTTTTTCTATGGGGATGTAATAATAATTCGCTTAAGAGGTTCTTGGTTCATGTAATACCAAAATAATGGAGAATTAAAAGGCACTTTCAGTTACAAATATTTGTGCCTTATTTTATACAGTGTTATGGAAATTAATTGCACTTTACCTTAGAGTTTTTGAAGGCCATGATTATAGGTCTGTAGCAAAAATAGCTCTGAATTGAATTAAAAATAATGAATTTAGTATTGTCAGAAATGTGGTCATACAAAATCAATGGTTTGCCATCCATTCCATTTTTTCTGGAATTACCTAGACTTGATGTCATTATCATATGCTCTAGTATATCTTGCAGAATATTAATGAATATAAAAATAACTTCTGAATTTTGCAGAGGGATCACGATTGATGCAGTGTGATAGAAGATTTGAGGCAGCATCTCCCACTTTTACCATCCTGCTTTGCTTTGTGGCAGCCCTGGGTTTTTTTCCTTTTTACCATTTATCAGATATTCCCAGTAGGAGAATCTAAATGGCAGAAATAAATCGCTCTCACAAACATCTGACATGAAATATTTCCACCCAGTGGAATCACCCAGTTTAATGTGGTATTACTGTCATTTTTGAAGAAGAAAATATACGCCCAAATCCAATATTTTTCTTCTTTTTTGGGTCATCCCTGCAAGATGAAGTGCAGCTCGTTGTGTGTTTTGACATTCCCACAGCAGATGTTTGCTTGGAACTCACATAACGCCACAGAACAAACCCCAAAACCTCTTCCCCAGGCAGCCCTGGTGAGTCACCTGGGATTTGTGTGCCCCAGTTGTCAGGGAGAGGCTGCCCAAGGAAAGCTTGGGAAGCAAGTGATAGTGCTGAGGTGAGTTTATCAGGGTTTATTTATTCTCTGCTATCAGACAGTACAATAAAAAATTCCCACAGTAACGAGTAAGTAAAAATAGTCTGCAAGGAAAGGAGGTTTCTGCGATAGAGCTTGGCAGCATGGTTGCAAAAATGACTTTTGGATGTGCAAGGAGAATGTGTCCTTGCACTGTTAAAAAGTGTCTAATTCCCATTTTGGATTTCTGTGGTTATGCTGGGATTTTTTTTTTTTTATTTTAAAATTTCTTTTTTGAAATGAGAGAGGGTGTTTGGAATATTTTTTTTTCCCTTCCTCCCCCCCTCCCCTTTTTTCTTTTGGTGGTGGATAGGTGTTTTGTTTTAATTGAGGTTTGCATTTCTTTATCGTGCAAGCCTCTGAGCAGGTCCAGCGAGACCTTGAAAATAATACAGTAGAATCTTCTTGTTCCTGTGTGTGTTAGAGAACCAACCCTAGCACTGTGGCAGTGGCCAGGGCTATTTTCCAGCTTCCTTTGATCGCTGGAGCCAGTGGGTTCCACGGGCAGCTCCTGCTGCTGCTTCAGAACCACCTCTGCTCCCGCTGCTGCTCCCAGCAGTGCTCATGTGCCAGGGAATGACTGGAGAAACCACTTTGGACTTTAAATCTATCAACTTCAAAACCATCCAAGTGACCCCAACAGAGCGAAAAAGATCAAAAGGACTTTGACTGGTTTGTGCTTTTTTTAACTTGCCAGGTGAAAGATCCTGCTGCGGATCCACGATGCCCCTCTGCCAGTTATCTGGGTTTCCTCCCTGGCTCTTTCCAGAGACTTTCAGCTACAGTTAATAGTCTTTTAGGGATTAGGAAATTAAGAAGAGGGATAGCTGAGAATGTGCAGTTCTTGCTTGTGAGCGTGAGGGGCTGGATCATGATGGCTCAGGCAAAACCCGCTCTGGTGCTGTGCCAGCAGGGAGGGAGGTTCATCCAGAGGGAGTATCAGTACCTCCCTCTAAGGGAAGTAAGGGATAAGATGGGGGCTGATAAGGTAGTTGACCATTATTGGCCACTAATCCACATGGACCTGTTGGAATGATCCCAGAGGAAGGTGACAAAGGTGTTCAAGGGCTGGAGCACTTCTGCTGCAGAGAGAGTTTGGGTTGTGCAGCCTGGAGAAGAGAAGACTCTGGAGAGACCTTAGAGCCCCTTCCAGTGGCTAAAGGGGTTACAGGAGATCTGCAGAGGGACTTTGGACATGGTCATGGAGTGACAGGACAAGGGGGAATGGTTTTGAACTGAAAGAGAGTAAGTTTAGAATAAATACTGGGAAGAAGTTCTTCCCTGTGAGGGTGGTGAGGCACTGGCAGAGGTTGCCAAGAGAAGCTGTGGATGCCCCAATCCCTGGAAGTGTTCAAGGCCAGGTTGGATGGGGCTTGGAGCAACCTGGTGTAGTGGAAGGTGTCCCTGCCTTGGAAGTAGGTAAGTTTTAAGGTCCCATCCAACCCAAACAATCCTATGATTCTATGGTTGATTTTCTTGCTGAAATACTATTACACTTGTGACTTGGGATAATAGTCACAGGGTATTCCCTGCAGGTGTTTTACTGAAATAGTATTTACATGAATTTAACAAATTTGCAGGAAGTGGGAGAGTTCAGATAAACCAGATTTTTTTGTAACCTAATTTGTCCTGCTGAGGCAAGTTGTATCTAAACCCATGCATACACTTTCTTTTGCTCCAGAGAAGCAATCTCTTAATACCTGTTTGCAAAAGTGGGGGGAAAAAAATACTGACAATGGATTTGCTCCGAAATCAGTATTTTGTCTTGTCTGTTTAATTAATGCATTGGAAACAAAATGCCATTTGTTCCTTCTGGTGGGTGTTGCTGGAGAAGACTGGTGTGCTGTGCATTCCCAGGCATGTTTCCTGTGTGCTCGCTCTGCTCCATGTGATGTGAGCTGGCCACAAGTTCAGGCTCGGTGACGTCTTGGGACCGGCTCCTTGTTTTATTTATCCCCCACTGGCTTTCCTGTTTGCAGCCTGGTTTGCTTGCACTGTGAACAGTCAGATCCTCATCTGCTGTTAACACATGGCTGGTTTAACCATAGCCCTGCTGCTTTGGTGTGAGCCAAGCCCAGTCTCTGCAGTGGGCTTAGGATGGAAGTCAGAGGTTGGGTTTGGATACGCGTTCACAGAGACAATTCTGTTTGCAAGAAAACTACTGGTTAGCTTGTTATGCATGTGGCTTGTGTTTCTTCTGCATGTCAGACAAGTACTATAGACAAGGCATGCAATCCTGCCTGAACTCCTCGGGAGAGCAGTGAAACTCCGCGGGGCTGGCAGGCAAATGCCCGACCTCTTCCCAGACTCCTCCTCCTGTGGGTCAGCCTGGAGTGAGCCAGGTGGGATCTTCTCCTGGCCCACCACCTCTTCTGCACAGCACACTGAGGCACCTCTTCATTTGGAAAACTATACACAGTTGTCCCAAGGCATATTACAGTACAATATTACATCGTTTTGGAGGTATTTCTGCAGGTTTTACTATCCAAGTGAATGTAACACCCTGTGAGGTTTGACAGTCACGACTCCAGAGTCTTTATTCACCAGTGATACACTTAGTTACTTAAATAATACATACCTGGTGGTTGTCCTGGTTAGCAGAGGAGGTGGGAGTTTTGCTTAGGTGCAGAATATTTTGTGATCCAGAAGGACAAATGACATGGAGTAAAAAAAAAGATTACTCATTGCTTAGCCATGAGAAACTGAGAAGTTGTTAAAAAGCAACAGAATTTCTTTCTCTGGGGAATGTTAGGCTAGAAATTTCTTTGGTTCACCCTTTCATACATCTGACTCAGAAGTGGAGAAGGAAGTTCCTTTTTATTTTAATCACATGTCACTGAATGGTTGGGCTTCAGTCCCCCCCAAAAAGGGCAACACTTCTGAACTCTCCTACTCTTGCTGATAACTTTTATTGAAATTAAGAAAAAAGCCTCTGTTGGTAACGCACTTTGCTCACCACAGTATCAAAATCTGTTAATAAGAAAAACAAGGTTTCCTTGCCAACAAGTGAGTGCATAACTGCAGCTGTAAAACTGTTCTATCAGCTAGTCCTTTCCAAAAGCAATGAATGTCTTTTCTGTCTCTGTTGACAAAAAAAAAAAAATCGAGAAGGCTGAAAATTAATGTGGGTTCTTAATCACAATGAAAGGTACCAGGATGTCTGAGGGCAAATTGGGTTTCTGGTGTCATTACAGATTGGGTTTTTACTTATGCAAGGGGCGGCTAAATCTTTAAAACATCCTAATCTAAGGCAAAACCTAAGACAGGAGAACAAAATATCTTCCAGAGCAATGAAATTGCATTAAATCCCAGCCTCTGCAGAGCAAATTGCTGCATTGCCTGTACCAGAAGGAGCAGACCTAAAACCCTACAATACTTCCATTGCTCCAGGAAGCAGCTGCGTGGGTACAGAAGTCCAGCAGTTCTTGGCTGGCTGGCTGTGTTTGCACACAGGCATCAGAAGCTGATGCTTTTTCACTATCTAAAGAGTGCCTTCCTGGTAATTCAGGATGGGATAATTCCTTTACAGAGAACCCTTGATGGTCTTACAAGCACCACATCAAGTTGAGAATGCTTCTAAGAGTGGGTCTGGCGCCTTGGCCGGTGGCTTTAAAATGTGGCTGCATTTTGTGTGAAAGAGGATCTGAGTGGACAAACCCTGCATTTCAGACTGTCTCCGTTCCTTTAACGCTGTGGAGCTCTCCCTGCGTGAAGGAGGAGTTGACTCCCTCTCCCCTGGCTCGTGACACTAGAAGTGAATATGAATATAAATAAAATGATTCGTGAATTCAGAGGGGTTTCTTTTTGTTGCTCCGATATAGTGGCTAAAACTTAAAAATACTAGATGTATCAGAGTTGCTAGAAACCATTTTAAGTAGCTGCTCAAACTGATGCAATAGAGAACAATTGTAATTTTTGAGGTTTTCAATGTATGAGGGTTGGTTTTCTAAAAATACATGGGGTTTTTTAAGTATAGCTATTGAGATAGAAAAAGATGTTCTTCTTTTAGCCTCTCATACCAATATTTTTGCAGAACTCTGTTGTTGCAGCTCCTAGAAAACCTGATTCAAGGCTTGGGGGCAGTTTGTGTTTCTTGGATGTTTGTTTTGCAGCTCCTTTTTATATCCCAGGCTCAGGAGTGAAATGGGAGGAGGGGTGGGAAAGCATGCAGGGAGAAAACCGAGATGTTGAAGGAAATGATGTCCATTCCCACACCTTCCTGAAAGCCCCGAGCTTGGCTTTCCAGCCCCAAGGTGGGGATGCTCTCACAGCCTCACCTGGGCACAGACAGGCACCTTTTTCCAAAACCCACATCCACAGCTGAAGTCCAGGTTTCCATCTGGGCAGGAAATGTGCTGGGCTTTAGTTCTTCAAGTCAGTGACTGATTTGTTCCAATTCTGTTTTGCTTAACTACAGAGGATCCAAGTGGGCTGAATTGTTTTTTAACAATAAGAAATACCAAAAGGGATACCTTTTGTTTCTTGCTGAGCATGAGCAGAGACA
Source organism: Acropternis orthonyx (assembly GCA_035583155.1). Taxonomy (NCBI): domain Eukaryota; kingdom Metazoa; phylum Chordata; class Aves; order Passeriformes; family Rhinocryptidae; genus Acropternis; species Acropternis orthonyx. The sequence goes on along the minus strand of JAWWEU010000040.1, from coordinate 50,006,241 downwards.
CCAAATTTGTCCTCCTGGAAGACACCTTAGGGGAATAATAAGGAGTTTTGAATTCACAGCTCAGTCTTATTTTTCCTTCCTTTTTTTAATGGGGAATATAACCTAACAAAGCATTAAATAAAACTGAAGCTCAGTTCTGAGCAGCCTGATTTACAGCCCTCTTGGTCAAGTTTTGGGTTGGTTCAGGTGAGAGTGGATAACCAGCAACCGTCCAGCCCACATGGGAAAGTTTCAGCTGCTTTGTAGCTAAAAGTATGCTTTGTGAGCACACTTACACTTGAATGGAGTGGCAATGTCTTTGTGTAATCAAAGAGTTTTGTTTTGATCAATTCACATTCCTTTTAACTGACTATACCTGAAGAGGGAAAAAAAAGTCCTCCTTATGCCTTAGGCTCATGCAAAAACATCTCCTCCAGATCAAGGCACCTCAGTCTCCTGTCTGCTCACACTCCCTGTGTGATTTAAGCCATAAAATCAGCTTTAGCAGATCTTAGAGGCTGCATGGGCAAACCCTGGCCTGATTAACTCTGTTGTTTGGGCTCACATGACTTGGGGTGCAGAGTTGTGGCTGGAAAGCCTGAGATGTCAACAGGAGTTGGAGGTCATCCTGTGGAAAAGCAGGACCCAGGGCTGCGTGGCATGACACTGCCACTCCTTCCCTAAAAGGTCAGGATAGAAACCAATCAGTGGTTGGCACACATGTGGAGGAAGGAGAGGTCAGGTTACAGAGAGAAGAGCTGTTGTCAGATCTTGTCTGTGAAACAAGATTTGTAATGTGTTACAGATACTGGGATTATTTTGGGGTGGTGAGAAAAGCTTCTCCTTCTGCAGTAGCTGTTCTGTGAAAGACAGCTCAAGGCTTTTTTTCTACTCAGGTCTGGGAGAGCAGGGATGCTAAATCTGGGGAGATTCAGTGCAAACCAAAGAGGCATTGGCTTTGCAGTCCCAATTTGCAGCACTTGCACCAGCTGGGCCAACACTGTCCAGCTCTGCTCATTTCAGGGGAGAATGGTTAACTCCAGCAAGGGTCTGTGATCTGTTTTCTGCCTGATGCTTCACAGAGCCTCAGGGTTTAACTAATGGACTGCTTGATATTTGACTTTTCCAGGGCTTCCTAACCAAGGAATGTTTTGAGAGATACTTCAGGGCAGACAGGAAAACACAAGAAAGATCGCTGCCAAATGGAGTTGAGCTGTCAAATTCCTCACCAAACATTTCTTTCTGCACAGTGATCAAATGTAATTATTTTTCTCAAATATTGTTCTTGCAATTTTGTTTTGTAGGAATCGGAGTTTCTCTGTCTGGAGTTTGATGAGGCCAAGGTGAGCCAGATGCTGAAGAAACTCTCAGAAATAGAGGAGAGCATGACTTTGTTGACTCAGACTACTTAATCAAATAAAGAGATTGCAACTTAGAGAAAAAATTACCCTTGGCACTTTTTCGTAATTCCTTTTTCTGCACATAAAATAGGTGACGGTGGTTAAATTATAACTGCACAATACATTCACAACCAAACATGGGCTTAGTCACACTGTGAACCTTTCTCATCCCCTCCTCTCAGCCTCTTCTCCAAGGTGGCAGCAGCACTGTTTGCATAAAGCTTTGCATAACCAGACCTTGGAGTGTAGCATAGCTTTTCTCTTCTTCCCCTCAGTCGATTTTGGAGTCTTTCAGATGCTGTAAATGCTGGGCTGGTTGAACAGCAAAGGTAAATTGGCCAGTCGCAGCAGGGGAGAAACGAGCAGAAGAAACAGGCAGATTAGGGGGTACTCATGTTTATCCTTCCAAACCATGGGCTTTATAGAACAAATCCACCTGCATGACCTCTGTCTGCTTAGAGCTTAAAACCCAGGAGAGCAGATGAAGAGACACAAACACACATTTCAGTAACAGGGAGCCCCCGTGCCACTGAGGATTAAGCGGTTCACAAGGGTGTGAGTTGGCCAACCTGGCTGTCCTGCTCAGTCAGACCCTTCTGGTGCTGTGGGGAGCCAGGGGACCATCAGGGGAGCATCTCTAGGGCAGTGGGAGTTGTTGGCTTCCCAAAAGGAGCAACTCTCCTGCATGCACAGATCACCTGATCCAGCTACTTCCAAACCACTTCTGATGTGCTTCCCCAAAGGCCATCCACCCTTGTCAGGGTTGTGGCTCCTGAGCTGTGGTGGTGCAGCCCTGGCACGGAGCTGCACGGTGTGTTTGAGAGGCCAGTGCTTTGTCAGGGCACAGTTTAACTTGGCTGCTCTCTTAGGCCTGTTTGTCCCCGTTTGTTTTGACCTCAAAAAGCCTCCGATTTAAAACCAAATTTCGAGTGTGTTCAGCTTGGAATGTGGGTAAAAAGAAAATGCCCTTAGCAACCTGGCAGGGTAAGGCTGTGTTGATAAAATGGTTGTGTGAAGAAGGCTGAAAGCAGAGGCAGATAAGGGGCACCGTGGTCTGAACTGGGTCTGAACTGCCCAGGTGCCCACGTCTGTGTCGTAACTGCACAGCAGCCACTCCCTGCCCGGGAAAGAGGGCTGACAGAAGTGTTTCCAGCTTCGTGTGTTTCCATCCAGGGGTACACTCCTGTCACAGCAGGATGTCTAACCACACTTCAGTCCCTCAGCAGTGCAGGAGGAACTGGAGGGGCAGTCTGAGCAGGCACTCGCACGGAGCACGATGGTCCCTGCTGGTCCATGAAAGGGGAGGATACTCACTGGTTTGCTTTGTTACTTAACCAGAAGGTGTGCACACACATTTGGTTGGAGGCTGCATTGATTCTTCCCATTTTATATTAGCTTCACAAGCAACCTCCTCCTGAGCTAAAATTGTGCTGAGGGCTTGTACCAAGATAGAGATGACAACATCAAATGTTCTCGTGCCATTACTAAAGTACCCCTCATTGCTTCTCCTTGTGAATTTATTGCTTGTGGCGTTGCCAGATTGTACTTGGATGCAAAATCTCTTCAGGGCAAGGGAAGGGCACCTTTTCCCATCTGCCTGGTCAGAAGGGAAAGCATCACTCAAGCCAATTTGTGTCACTGCACAGGGAATTAACATTACCTATTTCCGTGCCTGTCCTGCTGCTGCCTTGTCCCTTAGAGCCACCTGGTTCTCCCCTCTGTCTCTGAAGGGACTGCACAGCCCACAGCACTCACTTTCCCCACATGCTTTGGATGCCTTCAGCTGATAAGGTGTCAGAGAAGAAGTGGACTGTAACCACCAGCTGATCCTCACACCAGAGTTCAGTGGGTGGTTTGTGAGTCTCTGAGCTTTCCATTTGCATTTTCAACACAGTTCATTAAAATGTTTTCTGTGTTTAGGGCATGGTTACCAAAAAAAAAAAAGGTCAGAGAAGGATTGTGATCTTAAGTAACTTCCACTGTGTCAAATATACTTATTGTTTTATTTTAACATGGTCAGAGGATAGGAAAATGTGCTATAAATGGAAATTAAAGAGAAACAAACTGGGAGCAGATGTCAGGAAGTATTATTTCATGCAAAGAATAATAAATATGTGGAATGGCTAACAAGGCAAGGAGGCTGAGGCAAAAAATCTTGGGGACATTTAAGAAAGGAGTTACTTTACTAGTTGAGGTGTGAAGTTAAAAAGGGGTACATTTTTATGGGTGGACACTTCACTTTCCTCCTAATCCTCCCTCCCCTGAATATCTAATGATCCAGATTTCCTTCTTGGTGGATCTTTGCAAAGTATAGTGCAAAACAAAAAAAAAAGGTAGCTGTGTGTGTTGAGGACCACACTGCTCACCCCTCAGTGAGGGCAGAGGAGTCACAGGGCAGCAAAATCGTTTCTGCCTCGCAAACTTTGATGTGGGCAGGGAGAGGAGGTGCTGTGCTCCCCCAGGCTGCCGGAATCCTCTGCTGCTGCTCCTTTAGCATGGCCATGCCTTCCCACTGAGATGGTTCACGTGTGTCCATCCATCTGCCCCTGCCTACAGGTTTGTGAACTTGTTGGCCACTTTTGGCTGAACTGGGAGGAGACGAGGCCTCTGATGACACTCTGAAAGGCACAAGCACCCATGGTTTTTGTTGGGATTCATGGACATCACTTGCTATCTGTGGTCCTGCTAAACATCTCTGTGGTGTTGGCAAATGAGAGCTCCTGCATATGCTCTTCAGGAGAGATTTCATACTCCTCCCCCAAAAGCCCAGATGTAAACCAGGCTCAGCCGGAAGGCTGAATGCTCCTGCAGTGGCTGGGGCTGCAGGTGGATGCTGCCTCCTGCATGGATCCAGCCGAGCAGACATCCCAGCACAGCCCTGCTGGCCAGAGTGGCCTCATCCAGTGTTGGAAACCACAGCTTCCTGCTGGGACACCAACCCCTGTGGTTGTCTGCGTGCTAAACCACTGTGACACCTCCTCCTCCTCCTCTTCCTCCTCCCCTCAGTGAAGCAGCCACATGGCAGCCAGGGTAACCTGCCAGGCAGTTTGTAACTTTACAGCAAGGACACGAGCAGCTCAGCACAGCCAGAGGCAAAAAGCGAGGGAGATGGGGAAGCAGCGGGAAGCAGGGCTGAAGGAGGGCACCTACCTACCTGAGTCCCACCTGAGAGGGGTTTGTTGGCCGGGACACGACTCGTGCCATGGTCCAGCACCCTTCACCTTGGAGAACTGCCCTTCACGCCTGCCCCCCTGCAGCTGTACCTGCCTGCTCCCTGGCTTACTGACAGCTAAAACCCACTTGTGGGGGGACTGCTGGGGCGGGGGCAGGGGCCAGCACCCTCCTGCCCCGCTTCTGCCCGCGGCCTCCCGGGTGCCAACTTGCAGGCGCCGCGGTGTTTGCCCTGCGGTGAGCCCAGGCATCCGCTGCTGCTGCTGCTGCTGCTGCTGCTGCAGCAGCTCTGGCTCCGCGTCCCCGGTGACTCACCCTACGCGTGATGCGCAGCCCATCCCCAGCTCTGCTGCCTCTCTCCCGGCACTCAAGCGGCAGCCGCCTGTTGTCGTTTCACCCCTTCAGCCGGTTCTTCCTTACGCATCACCTTTTTCGCGCTGCTAAAATGACCTGCGATTCGTTCCTGCCATCGCTCCGTGTTTTCTGGGGATTCCTCCAAGTTGCCACTCGTTGTGTGATCTGGTGCTCCCTAAAATATCTGGAAGCGCTGTCACCTTCGATCGCACATCACGCAGTTGGCAAGCCCTGCACTCACTCTCTGCTTGGCAAGACAATTGCTCTTAGCACTATTTTCTTTTTTCTTAGTCTGTATATGCCCAGAACTGCTAAATTTTTAAAGTCTTTTTCTAGGCGTATCTGTATTTGAAAAATTAATGGTTTAGGCACACCACGCTTTTCCAAATGCAAGCCCAGCAAGTGCTGTATTTCATAATGCTTTGGGCCATGGAGAGCAGCAGATGATGAGGCATATTTGTTTTATGTTGGTGTTGATTTACTTTCCCATTATTCAGGTTACTTAGTCTACTTAGTCTCATTTTACATTCGTCTTTTCATTTTATTTTTCTTTCTTACAGGTCCTTTTTGCAAGTGTAAATATTAATGTTTGTGCTTTTATTGTGTTTCACATGGGAAGGATTTCATGGGAGCCCATGACCTCCACATCTTATTGTGCTTAAACTGGTTGATATTTTCTTTCCTGTATGTCAGTTCTTTACTGCATACTGATAAAATAAATCCCTTACCATTTTTCTGAGGGGATTTCCTGATTTAGATATTTACTGACCATTTGTAGATGCTCAAGTCTATGAGAAGTTTTACCCGAAGACTCACGCTTGCTCACAGAAATGTTTTCTTCTCCTCCTGGGGAATTTCAACAGTTTATTCATTCCTTCCAAATATTTATAAAGAGGGGCTCAGTGCTGGGGACAGAGGGAGCCTTTCTAAGAAGGGGAATGCAGTGGTCCTTTGCAGCAGCCACTGACGACTTTTTAATGCCTTATGTTTCATGTGGCTCGTGACTGGAAAAACAGACAGCGACTCCTCGCCTTGAAGCTGGGCCTGTTAAAATCCGCCTCTTAAATTATTCCCAAATCCCAGGGAGGAGTGGCTTGGGGTGTCATTTAATCCGACAAGGAGGGTAGAACTGCACTCCTGGGTCTCCCTCGCCTGTGGCAGGAGGTAAAGGTGCCGGCCCAGGGAGACAGGCAGCCCTCACCCATCAATGCTTTCTCCCTTCAGCGCACAAAGTAAAGCTGTTTCTACCCAGACAGGTCACACTGGCTCACCCAATCCTTGCCAAAGCTGCAGATGAGTGTTCCGCCGCCCCCCCGCCACCATCTCCTCAAAAAGGACATACATACACCAACAAAGATGCCTTTCCCCAGTAGCATGAATCCCGTGGGTGGTCCCTGAGGCCACGGAAGTCCCCAAGGACATGGCACGTCACCTCCTGTGAAAAGGTGGCAGGAGGGATGCAACTACAGCCTCACCTGGTGCAAACGCACCTCTGAACTGCCAGTACCACTTGGGAAGTATTATTTTGGGATGTCACCTGAGCTTGTTGTCAAAGCACAAAGTTGTGGGTGGTAGAGGCTGGTGCTGTGAAACTTTCCTCCCCTGTGTAATGGGGTTGATCATCCCCAAGGTCAAGTTCCCAGATGCCTTGCCCTTCCTCCTTCCTTTTAGTGGTAGCAAGGCAGATCTTGCTATGCAAGAAATTGCAGGAGAACGGGTTTGGAAGCGTGTGAGAGGGAGGGGGCCAGGGCAGTCAGTCGGGGGTGGAGAGTCCACCCTCGGTCGGGGGTTGACCCTGGAGCATTTTGCAGGTGGCCCTTGTGGTTATCACAGCAAGCAGGACCCCAGGGGAGGTTCCTGAAACGCAGAGCTGCCAGGGGATGTCTGTCAGCAGGGAGATAAGAAATATTTCTCCAAAGGCATTTGCCTGTTTCTCATTTCCCCGCCACCCCCCACCCCCACCCCCACCACCCCCCCTCCCGCACGCAGGTGACTTGGCGCTTGCATTTTAATTCACTTACTGGCCACAGCACTGCAACCCCAGCACTCAGCCATTATCTCTTGTGATGAGATGGTATTGGAGAATACACAAAACATGGTAATTGAATAAATGGCGTTTTTGGATGCCAGCAAGTGTCTCACACCCTTGAGGAGTGACATTTTACAGGGGTGGATGGGAGGAAAACTGTCATCGCAGCACAAAGCCCAAAGCCATAGTGTTTCTGAGAGGAGCCTGGGAGGAAACAATCCTTTGGGTTTGATGATACATAATTTTTCTGCCATACTTCCTGAGCTTTCTGGCCAGTTGGCAGCCCTGGCTGATAACAGCACTACCAGGAAATTACATGATAAATGCATTTCAGTAATGAGTGGCACTCTTCCTGCCTTGTAAATCAAACCATTTATGGCATTAGAGTCTTCACAGCATCTCTGTTCTAGGCAGCAAAACAAACAAATAAGCAAACCCTCCTCAGGAGTAGATGGCAGAGAGAAGTGTCTGTTTGATCCCAGACACCTGTGAGTGGTTCAGGCCTCTTCCTGTACCCTCAAAACAGAGCAGCCACCCCACCACCCTCTGCAAATATGTGGTGGCTTGGTGAGCTCTGGCCTCATCCAGGCATCCCCTTAAAATAAACTCACCACTGCAGAATCTCAGAACAAATCTGCATTTTTCTATGCCTGAGGAACACAGGGTGTAAAGTTCCAAGATCCTGGGAGGCAATGGCATGCAGAAGTACAAGGTTAAAAAAAATGCCATCAAGAAGCAGTGGCTGGGAACCATAAATACTTTTCAGGCAGTCCTTAGGCACATGAGGAGATGAGCAAGCAAAGCAACTGGAATTTATAAACTTACATAATTAATTTTGCTTTGCAAGGAGGACAAACATTCCCATGTTTCAGCTCTCTCAGGGCCTTTGACAATTGGGCTCCTTTCTATAAATAATGTTATGTAAGTTTATACATTTCAATTAGTGCTTGTTCTAGACTCTCACAGCCCAAGGATGTTTTCACTCCAGTTTATTATTTCAGCTGTGGATAGATCATTTTGCCTTGGTGCATCTATAATGGGATTTAAATTAAGATACTTGCAAGCAGCGTAATAGGAGTGAAATAGTCTTTGGAAAACATTGGTACATACCCAGTGAGAATGAAAGAAAGACATCAACTTTACATTGCATCATGAGACAGAATGTCTGCACCCTGCTCTGCAGGGCAGGAGCAGGATTTTCTCTGAGGGAAGGGCAAGTGCCGTACCTGGGCTGCATTGCAGGGCTGCTGGAGACATGGTGTAATGGCCATGGGTGTTTTTTCCCCCAGAGCACAGAACACCTCTGAGTCATCCTCAGCCCGGTAACTACAGCGTGCTGCAATCAGCGCTGGCAGAAACGCTCAGCCCCCACGGCTTAATCCCCAGCCATGGCAAATTAGTACAGCTCCATTAACTCCAGAGGACTATTTACATGGGGGAGGTTAAATATGTACAGGATCAGGCACAAAACCTGCAGCGATTTTGAACATGGGGCAGTGGTTTTTTTACTGATTTACGAGGGAAGATCTCGTCTGTGCTGTGTGCTGGTTTTTTGAAGTTTTATTTATTTATAGTGAGCACATCCGTGTCAGGGGGATTTGTCCATGAAGCAGCATGAGGAAAACCCTTCTGTACTCTGATTATGATGCTGATCCCGGTCCCTAATGCAGGAGGCATCTTCCCTCCGTGTCATTTTTTCAGTAACCCATCGGTATGAGTCTAGATATTAAAACTAGATATGTGGATTATTTTATTTCCCTTTGTCCTGTTTTTTATTTATTTCCTAAGTTCATCTGCAGATCCTACAATAACAAGAGAAAAGCTTTCTGATTTCCTCCTTCGATATATTTGTAATTCAGACACGCCGGGGGCCACATCCTGCACCGCGGGTGGGCGCAGTGTGCTGCGGGCTGGGCAGCTCATTAGAGCGTGTGCAAGTCAGCACCGTGGCACGGCAAATAGCCTGTGGCTTCTGAGGTGGCTTTTACGAGCATAAACACATGTGAAAAGGCTACAGGAGAGCTGCGCGTCCTGGGGGAAATCAGATGAGCGCCTGTGAGAAGCCATCAGCAGCCAGATGGTGCAGGACAAGGACTTTGAGCTGGTGCTCTGCAGGCTGGGCTCCCAAGGTGCTGGACAGGTCCCTGCACCCAGGGTCTGGCACAGAGGCTGAGCGAAAAAACAGGGCTTGTAACTCCTGTCCTGACAAGATCCCTGGAGTGCTGTCACAAATCTCCTGCATAGGGCCTGAGGAGTGCCTTGGAGGGTGCCCCAAATCAGCCGAGTTAGGTCCTATCCAACCCTGCAGCCACAAACATGAAGCTCCTGAGACAGAGCCACTCTCGCTGTTTTCGGAGACCTTTCTGCTCATGCCACCCAAAGAAGGAGCCCTCAGTGGGGAGTGCCAGCCCCAAGCCTGGTGGCAGAACACTCCGTGCCTCTGCCACGGGTCTGCAACTCCCGTGGGCTGAGCAGGATTTCACTCCGGTCGCAGCTGTGAGTGCTTTGCCAAAAGGTTGGGAGTGTCTTGGAAAACCTCCTGCCCACGGTGTTGGCATAGTTTTCTTTGCCACCCAGAAACAGCCAGCCTGGAGGTCAGCACCCTCCCAGGCAGAGGACTGGTTTTAATTGGAGTTGCCTTACCCAGGCTGGCACTGGGGAAATTTCCAAGGGAAAATCACACAGAAAAGCCCATCCAGGAGATGCCTGGAGTCAAGATGGTTTAAAAAAGTCCAGGTGACATGTGAGGACTGGCAGTTTTCCCACATCTGAGATTTTGCTGGTGCTTAAACCTGCATCTGCTAAGAAATAAAAGCAAAGCAGAGGCAGTTCAGCTGAAGCGGGTCCAGAACATTTTCTCCTAAGTGTAAATAGTTTTCTCACCTTTGAAGAGGCTCAGCTGCAGCTTCTTCAGTTTTGTGGCTCTTCAAGTCTTGCTGCAAAACACTGTGGGATGCCTTTGAGCTGAGGTAAGGAGAGGTGTAAGGAGCTCATGTTTCCGGGACACAAAAAAGGATGTGCAGGTGCTTTTTTTGTTTTTGTTTTTTACAAATAATTATTGTCCAGTTTCTGCTAATATAGAAATTGAATTTCAAGTGGATTCTTCTCCATCCTCTTGCTTGCAATCTGCACTTCTGTGCCTTCTCTCTGCAAGGAAAAGGAACCCCAGCTGGAGGAAAACAGTGTTAGTTACTGCAGCCTGTGTCTGAAAAAGGCAGGTATGTCCTTCTAGAGCAGGGAAACACTGACTTTAATCCAAGCAGCTCAGGGAGCAATTGTTTTTGGCAAATGTGAATCAATATGAGCACAAGGCAGCTCTGCCCACAGCTTGCAAATGACAGCACGCACCATAGCAGGGGCAAGTTTCGTTCCAGTCTCTATCCTGTCCTGCTTTGCCTGCAAGAGCAAACTACAGTGTTCCAGGGGGTAAAAAAAAGTGGTGCTCTGAAGCACACGGATGGATGTGCCAACCTCTTCAGCTTGGGTGGTTTTGCCAGAGCTGAACCTACCAGCCACATCTCCCCCATCTCATCAAGGTACAAAAGCAAAGGCAGGTAGAGCAGAACACCTCTGTAGCAGTTGCTCTTGCTGTGCTGGTTTGCAAACGGGTGGCAGGTGGAGAAGGTGGGCAAAATGACTGTGTGAGGAGACAGACCACTGAAATGTTCTGCTCACGTTGCTGGCAAGCCTTACTGACAAACTTTGCCTGCCCTGGGAGGGACTCTTTGCTTGTCTGAATTCCAGGCTCAAACATATGGGTGGGAAAAAACAGGTTCATTCCAGGAGGAACTGAGATGCTCCAGCCCCAATTGCATGTCGTCTTGGCTCTTTTATGTTTTTTTTTTTTTCTTCTTATTGCTGCTGAAGTGCTCACATGCTACAGGAGCAATCTTTCAGCTCCTGTTATTATTTAATCTTTAACCTCTTATCTCCTGTTCTTATCCTCTTTGGTCCCAGAAGCACACTCTGGTTAGTCTTTTGCTCTCCGGGTATCCACCAGCCACACCAGTCTGTCAGCAAAAATCAGGATAAGGTTTGGTCCATCTCAGAAAATTAATTCCAGCTGCACCGGCCTTATGGAAGGGTTTTGCCTCAGGAGAACCAAAGACTACTTAAAAGAGGGAGGTTGAGGAGCATTCCAACAAGTGTGCCAGCAGCATTTTTGGCCCAGGTGGTAAGTTTTGGAGCGGGGACTAAGGGACTTTTATATATAAGAGACATTAATATTACTGGATACACTGTGAGGGGTCTGGGACAAACACTTCCATAATGTAAATGACTGCCAGTTGTGCTGGACTTGCAGGTGCTCCCTGTGCAAAGGAGCCAGTCAGTGTTTCTGATGGGATGGGGGTTGGTCCCTTGTGGAGAGCTGCTGTGGGGGACGAGCCAGCCGTGTTCCCGGGTGGTTGCGAGCAGGGAAATCCTGTGCCTGCTGCTCTCCGGTAGCTGGGGGAGGACAGGACGTGCCTGCAGGAGGTGCTGTGATGTGACTCCCCCGGGAATGCAGCTCACAGCTCCTGGGGCGAGTGCCCCACGGCCGGTTCCCATCTCTCTGCAGCCCGGCTCCGTTTGATCTGTGTGACTTCCCTCGCTCTTGCTTTGCTGCAGTGAAACAGGGAGAGCGAGATAACCTTGAAGATTTTATAACCTGGGACTCATTCCCAATTCTCCTTTGCTCCTGGCAATGTACCAGTTATTAATTAACAGGCAAATGCTGGTGAAAAGGCCAATGTACATAGCTCATTTCCATCGATGTAAATGCAGCAGTCCCCAGGTCAGCTTTTATTACAGTGAACCCAATTGCTATGAATAAATGCCTGGGGGGAAAAAAAAAAAAACAGAAATTATTTTGAAGTTGATAAAAAATGAGAGTTGAATCCTTTTAAAGAATTCTCCTCCCTGGCTGTCATGCACATCGTGCTACCTATGGAACAACTCAGGCAACAAAAATTTGTCACCAAGTGCTATAACACCAGTGCCCTGAACACCCAGCTTCCCTGTAACCAGCTCCTGGGAAATGTTTGGTGCCCTGCAACTCCCTGGCAAGGGCTGTACACTGCATCTAATTATTTCCATCATGATGCTGAGTGAAGGTGGTTTTTTTTGAATACGTATGCAAAAAGGTAATTCCAGATTTAGACCAAATTAAAGTTGCTGCACTCAAAAGTATTTGCTTTCTCAGGAATAATAATAAAATAAAAAAGAGCAACAATGTGCTACTGTGTCTGTCACAAAGCTTAGCTTTACAGACCTGAAACATGAAAATCCTGCTTCTTCTCTTGAAGCAAAGTGCAGAACAACTTTGATAGCGACTTTTTCAGACCTCCCTTAGTTCCACCCAAGCACAACCAGCCATCCAGGAGAGGCTGTACATCTGTGGTTAGATGTGATCCCCTGTGTCCTGCTTCATCCTACCGTGCAGGTTGGAGGTGGCCCAGGGACTGTACTCTCTGGAAGATGTAATTAGTGTCTGCTTCACTGTCAGTGCTTTAAAAAGTGTATTTTTATGAGGTTACTCCTTACTCTGGCACTACCTGTCTGAACAGCTGGATACCAAATCCTCTTTCCCAGCAGGCCCTGTCAAAGCAACAATGTCAACAACAACAGCAAAAGCTTGGGAACAGCACGTCTGCTTAGCAGTGTTTCTCAGTAATTAATGCATAAGGTTGTGACAGGTCATGACACAGGATGCTGGGACATCAGGTGGATTTGTGTCCTCGCTTGACAGTGTTGTTTTCTCCTGCCTTGGTGGCTGTAAGCGATAGGACCTGCTGAAAAGGGAGAAAGAGATGTAAATAAAATACATATGAATCTGAGAGTGGCTGAGGTGCTTCTAAACAAGATGGGGTGCTGGCTCTAGCCTGTGCAGGCAGAGAGGGGTGTAGGAAGGAGGCTGGTTTAAAGAAGGTGGGCTGTCTTTCACTGTGGCCTTCAGTGCTCCCTGGCTTTGCAATGGAGTTGGTGAGCCTGGTGTTAGCCAGGGTGCTCACCTCATCCCCTAAACCCCCTGGGGACACAGACTTGTGGGGAGCTGTCCTGCCCCTCAGTGAGGGTGTGGAGCAGAAGAGAAGTGGCTCTCAGGCTTTGGAGTCAGGATGGGATGGGGGGAGAGTTGCTTTGCGGGATTCTTTTGTGCGCATGAGACTGTTAAACCTGGTGACTGTCAGGGGAGATGGGACTTTAGAGCTGGAGCAGTTTTCAAGCCCTTGCAGCAGGATGAGGTGCAGCCCCTGCCCCAGGACGGCGCTGTGCTCACGGTTTTTTAAACCAGGACCTGTTAATTGGGTAAGAAACCTCCCTGGGCTTAAGGCTTTGCCTGGCGTTGATGCACGGATTTGGGGAAGGTCATGCTGCAGGCTTGGGAGAGCAGGGCGGGACAGTGAGCTCCGGCCTCACGTTTCGCTGGAGTTTTTGGGGTGTGGCTGCGCCGAGCACAGCAGGGGCATCACAGGGAGGCAGTGCTTTGAAAACACGCTGTGCCTCAGTGGCAACGTTGGTTCTAGGTGTTTTCCTCCTTTCAGCTCACTCTTGAGGCTCGGCTGCCAATTGGATCAGGGAATATATTTGGATTAAAACACCTCCCCCTCCTCAAGGTTTCAAAATGCAGCCCCGTGACCAGTTGAGTCGGTGTGATTACAGAGGAGGAGGCATGGCCGTGGGTGTGGAACTGGGAGGAGAAATTCTTTCCCCCAAAGACAGCAGACCATTTCACCATTGTCCAAACTTTTCAGCTTTAACGTGCTTTTCCAGGCTCCTTAGCACCCTGTGTTACATGATGCACTGTTCTAGCTGATTTTTGCTTTCTTTTTTTTTCTTTAGTTGATCTCAAAACATGTTATTACGAAATCTCCCCGTGCAGTGGAGCCAAGCTCTTGGCTGCCAGACACTTAATTCTCCTTTCCAGCCGTGTGTTACTTAATGGACAATGATGCTTGCCAATTTAGGGAAATTCCTCCCTTTGCTGTAATCTTCCTACTTTGATGAAAAGGACAGCTTTACTCAAGCGTGAAGTACGTATATAAATATTTGAAGAGGAATGAAATATGCAACATCTCTCCCAATGCACTGTGAATGGGAACGCTCCTTCCAGACTCCTGAAGGAGATTTTAGGAGCAGCTCCAAGAGACTCGCTGCAAGTTTTCTTTTGGCATCCAATATTTAAGGACAGAGCGTGGGTACCCCTGATGTTTACCAAACCAGTCATGTTCATGGCTGTGCACATCAGCTACCTGAGTCCTGGGGAAAATTGTGAACAGAGTCAAATGGAAGTGCATCAACATGTATTTCCACGGATCATGGGGACATACTTACCCCTTTCCTCTGCAGTGAAAACAGTTTTTAAAAGACTGTGCCAGGTGACATTGAGACAATTCCTTTGGTCGGGCCTCTCCTTATGCTGTACCAAGAATGCAGGTGCTAAAAATAGAAACAAATGGCATGTGTTCGTTTTCATCCTGTGCAGGGCAAAAACCTCAAGAGGTTCGCAGTCCAAGGGACTTGTAAATATCCCTGTTGATGTGTCCGAGGCTGAAGACTCTGCTCTTGTCTGCAACAGCACCCATTTTTCACGTTTTATTCCAGTGAGCATCCTGGGTCTTAAGGGATTCGTTTAGTTTGCTTCAGCAGGGATGTTTGGCTAGGGTTTGTAGTCTCATCAGCTTACTAAAGTAAGCAAAGAACAACACACACACCAAAAAACAAACAAACAAAAAAAAAAGGGGGGGGGGGGGGGAGTAAAAACCACCCCCGGAATCACCCTCGGAGCGCTGAAAGCGAGCC
>JAWWEU010000040.1:49921128-49990820 GCA_035583155.1 Acropternis orthonyx | reverse complement strand
CTGCTCCGGCGCGACCCCGGCGAGCGCCTGTCCCGGGGCACGGCCGGGCCAGCGCCGCCCCCGCCCCGCCGCCCCCACCGCGGCTCCCCGCAGGGCCCCGGGGAGAACCGCCCGGCGGCGGAGAGACCCCGGCGAGCCCTTGCGTGCCTGGGAGGGGGCGGAAAAAGTGCGGGGACAGAGCCGATTTTGCGCTGGTACCGCTGCGAACCGCGCTGGATGAGTGGAACGTGATGCTGGTGAAAATGTGTGTCTGTGGTGGGTGGGTGGGAGGAGTGACCGTGCTCAGAGGTGTGTCCCAGACGGGAGGGGAAAAAAAAAAAAAGTTTCGCCAGCTGTTTGTAGCAAAATGAGCGAATGTTTGTTTCTGGAGACGCTTCGCTGGCTGTGGATAATCGCTGCTTGCAGCGCGGTATCTTGCAGGCTCAGATCTGCTTTATGAGAGTGCATGTAGGAGTATCTACTACAGCATAGCGCTGAGTATCAACAAAGTGTTTTCTAGCTGAAGTAGACATGCTTACTGCCGTAAATACTACTTCATTTTTGCATGCTAGCATACCACTAACCTTAAGAACATTTATTAAGATACCTCTTAATAAAATTAACTTTTGGGGGTTTTTAAAATTCATAATTACTGGGTTTCAATCGTGACTTGTTAAGGTTCGGTGTTGCATTTACATGCTATACAAAAGCTGTGAATCTTGCTGAAATAGTGGGTAAGGTCTTTGGGGTTTGTACAGCTCCGTTTTGAAAGGTCAGTTTTACGCAGTATTTTCCAGTAATACTGCTATCCATGTGTACTGGTTTTTAGTTTCTGCTACAGGTGTGGTAGGGGTAGTAGCTTAGATTTGTAGCGCTGTGAAATACGTGTGCAAATTCAAGCAGCTTTGTAGTTAGCTTGTCCACACTGAAGTGCTCAGCAATTCCCACCTCTCCTGTGGTGGCTCTTTAACGGTACAGATTCCTTGGAACCGGCGCTGTTGAGATGCTGTGATGCTGCGTGAACGCTCATCTGCTGCATTACCCAAGGTCCCGAGTTTAAAGATAAGGTCCAGTCTTTCTACATGGTCCAGAGGTAGTGCAGAGTCTGCCATGCAGATGGACCTCAGCGGGAGGCTTATGTAAGGGTGACTTTTCACCTGAGTTTAACTAAGTTGCAGGTATAACTAGACAATTCTGCAGCGAAGAAATCACCCTGCAAAAGGTTGAGGCTTGGGGATGGGGGAAGGGAGCCCAGAGCGGTATTAAGCGTGTGTTGGCTTTTCTGCTGGGAAGTTCTGGGTCAGTAAGGCGCAGGCACATCTTTCTTTGTAGAGGGTAGGTGAGGTGATCATTATACTTTTTACATTCATCTTGGTTAGCTATATTGCATGTAAGTGTTTTGTAAATACACTATTTTACGTAAAAATATACATATGTAGAGAATTAGCTCAGAAGTTTCAGTGCTAATGGGTAAAATTCTGATGTGCATACTTCTCTTTTGAATTTGGTCTTAGTTATGCTATTGGGATGCTTAAAGGGAGTCGCTTTAATCCTGTAATGCGGATGTCCTGGAAAAAATATAATTATAGACCAGTCAGTGTCTCTTGATTAGGAAGACTTTTGAATTGATATATTACTGCAGTTTCTGTATAGTGCAAATTTAGCTAGAAATCTACACTTTCATTTAAATAATAAGTTCAAATAGAAATCTTGAAACTGAGAATAAAGAAAAATAAAAAAAAGCTTAATCTACCAGAGTTTATGTGACTGAATAGTCCAACAAAACATTTAGGTGGAATGTGTGTCATGGCTTTGCTTCGTGATGCATATTTCATCATTAAAACCTGATGTTGGAGGGTGACTTGACAGAGCTTCAGGAGAGAATTTTGCATAGTTTTGAGGTAGTGTGTTTTACCTTAGATCTCCCTCCATCGCAAGCAGGAAATAAGGTATTAACTTTTGTTGCAGAAGTAATGCAAAATAAAAGTCATAAATAGAGATACCTGCATCTAGAACAGTGGGATGAATAGCTGCACCCAGAATGATGGAAAGAATTAAAGGGCTGGTATATTTGAAAATATGTTCAAATGAGGCTTTTTTTGCTGGGGTTTTGCGTGGGTTTTTGTTTTCTTTTTTTCCTCCCATAAAGCTGGTGTATTTCTGCTTGCAGAAAAGATTGGATTTACAATTTAGCAGTATGAACTGGAGATCATAGAATAAGTTTAAGGAGCTTAGTTATTGACTTGAATGAGTTTATTAAATTCATAGTCTACTTAATGGTTCGGTGACTTTATTCTCCATTTTCTGCAGAATGCTTGGATGCAAAGTCTCTTCTGGTCATTTATTGCCATTATTATGTTTATTTTCTTGGAGTGTCTTTTTATACATAGGTACTGTCTGCTTTGTGCAGTAATAACAATTAACAGTCATTTTCCAGCTTCTTTGCAATGGCTTTTCTCAGTAATTGCTCTCTAGTGCTGCTGTTAGATTCAGAAACTCTGTCTGTACTGAAAATTTACAAATTCTACAATACTTCTACTTACAAGGTACCTTGCAGCTTACAGCTATTCAATTCTTTATCGTTAGGTTTTATTTTTCACTCAGTCTTTATCTGTGCATAATTACTGGATCACTAGGTTGCGTTTTTGTGAAGAACTGGCATTGTTTGTCTTCACAGGATAAATTTAAAGCATGTTTAGCACATAAATAAGGGAGGGAAGTACCTGGTACTAATACATATATACTGGTGGTTTTCTTTAAAGTTCTCTGTCACTGCAGTACTTATAAAATGTGTTTGCTCTGGAATTGCTTTTAATGATCTGTTTCTTGCATTTTCATACATTTGCTTGAGAAATGTTACATCCTCTTAGGGAAACAATAGCAAGGTGATTGATGCCAGTCTTCAGTTCTAATAGCAAGAACTTAGTGCAGAGATGTTGAGCAAACAGTTAGTAACATATATTTCTAATTATTTGGCCAGGTGTGGTAAAATAAGACATGTATTGTTGCTGACAGTGTTCCTTAGCTCAACATTTAGTGTATTTCTTCATTTTCAGATAAAATGTATATGCTAAGATTGCTTGTTCTTTCAGCAAAGGATGTGTGGAATATGGACTGAAGAACTCTTTTTGATTTCTTTTGAATCCAAACTAAACTTTCTGCTACTATCTGCTAATAAAAATAGGGGTAGTTTTTGGTACTTGAGCCAGCTGTCACTGTCAGACAAGTAGTTGCCTTGTTGGTATTTCTGCTTGTGAGGTGACTAGGGTAATAGTAATCGGGATACTCTTGTTGCTGTTCCCTGTCCCTTTCAGCGGATTGTAAAACACTTATACTTCCTTACATTTCTCTACTATTCGTTCCTTCTTTGCATGTCACTTCTGCTCATTTTTTTTTATTTTTTCAGGGATGTAAACATACTTTGCTGCGAGGTGTTGGTGTATTACAGGCTTTTTTCTCCCTTAGAGCAGTAGGCAGCGAGTACGTTAAATTTATTTTTTCCCTTTGCCTTCTTACAATGGTAAGAAGGAGAGGGTGTTTTTGCACTTATGGTTTGCATCACGTTGTAGGGGAATGTTCTGAGGTTTTTAAGTTTTCATCAGTGCAAGAGTTGTGGTTGGAGTTTGGATGTTCTCTGTGTTTACCATGTAGTGAGCTATGGAGATGACCTTTTCCAGTTTCAGCTAGTCAGTACGGATTGCGTTTCTGGGCCTTGCCAGCTTTAGTAGTTCTGAAAGTGGATATCATGCATGTATTTCCTGATTTAATGCCTGGATATTAGTAAAAACACAATAGTTCCTCTGTGAAAAAATCTGGGAAGCAAGTTGATGTTCTATCTGAGGCTTGTACTGTTTAAAATTTTTAAAATATCTATTTAAAAAAGTAAAATGGGTCTGAAAGTGGCCTTTGCCCAGTTTAGCTTCGAAGTCTGAAGAAACATGCTTTTTGACAGGAGAGATGGGAGGTTCGATAAGGCAGCAGTCTTGCTGCGTGCTGCAGTACATTGGTCAGAAAAAATGTAAAATATAAACTGGTAGTTAATATATTTTTACCCTATCAGACAGAAGATGAGAGGTTGAAAAGCTAATTAGCGGATGAAAGGATAAGAAGCAAAGTTGCAAAACAAAGAGTTGATAATTTTACATAACCTGACAGTTATTTGATTAGTGAAAAGGTGATACCATAATATCATGTTGCTTGTGTGAGGAGAAGCCTTCTAATCCATCTAAATGCATAGTGAAGTAAAAGTCATTGATGTTTTTATTTGCATTTAGTTTTCATAATTTTACCATGATTCTTGAGAGTGTTTTAAAAAGTACTTTAGTGGAAAACAAAGATTTTTTTTCAGTAATGTATTACATTTTTTGATAGTGAAGTCTGTTCTCTAATAAGAGAAATTTATGCCCTTGGATTTAGTAGCAGTCTATAAAGAACGTAGGTTTTTTTGAATACCATTAACTTTCTTCTGTTACATTTGAAGATTTCATTATTCTAGCCACTATTTTGCCAGTTGAAAATGCTTTTTTCTGTTTGTCTGAGCATCTTGTATCCCAGGGTTGTAGTGGTTTTTTTCCTACTCAAGTCTCTCTTTTTTTCTTACAGCTAATGTTGATTGTACCTTGCAGTTCTTTATGGTGTTCTTCATGTGGCAAAAGTAGACTTTGAGAGAAAGTTTCATAAGTTAATTTAAAAGTATGACTTTAAGTCGAGAAGCAAAGTGTTTGGAAAGCTGTTTGCCAGCCTTCTTGTTTTAAGACTGGTCTGTTAAGTGTCCACACGATTAGAACTGACGAATGCCTGGGCTGCTCCAAGGCAGTCCTTACCGACTTTTCTGGTCCTGTGACCTCTCTGCATAAAGCTTACAGTAGTATCACATGAGTGTTAGGAAAGAGGTTCACTTCTAGGGGATAGAAGGAACTCTTCAGGAACTTGACAGTCTGCTGTGGACTAAATGTATTTTGGCCTTAGAGCGATCCAATGGAAGTAGGTCCTCTTGTCTTGTAGCTTCTTACAGCCAAGAGATAAAAATTACTCAGCAACCCCATGTCAATATCCTCTAGTTATAAACCTTGATGTCTTAATGAGCTGAAGAGACACAGGATGTCCAGCTCTTTTTCTGTATATTTGAGAACCTTTTAATTCTCTCCTGGGACATTTGGCAATCCTTAGAAGTAATTTGATGACTCTTTTTGGAGATGGAAATGCCATAGAGGACATCTTACTTTCTTACTACAACTAATAGTAGAATCTACTTTTCATACAGCAATACCATAGCTTTGTTATTTAAAAGCTAGATTTGTCAAAGCATTGAGTAATCTTAAAAAGTTAGATTTTGTAGAAGATTAAATCACAGTATTTCAGATGTCTGAGGTGTCTGTTGCTTGCACACTGTAACATAAGAAACCGTAAGTTAATAGGATTAAGTGGGTGCAACTAGTGTGAGGAATTATGAGAAACTTGGAGAAAGCATCAGGATAATGTTTTGATTTAAAAATTTTGTCTCTGAGATAGAGGACGGGGATGTGTCCTCTCACTCCAGCTTCTTACAGAAGCCAAAATACACTTCACTCCAAAATGAGTTATGTTCCATCCTTGATATGAAGCAGCTGTAAATCTCTTTTAAGAAAGAAGAACATAATACATGTTGCATGAAATAGTTGTTTTAAAACATTGCCAGCTACTTTTATGGGTTTTAGTGTATGTCTCTGTGATCCTCTCTAGGATTTTTATGCATTGAGATTTTTCCTGGATGTGTTGGTGTTATTGTAACAACATTCTTACATTGCTGTAAATGTAGCAGTTTAACTCTCTATTGGGAATGTACTCATTCTGAAAATTGTGTTTAGGGTTTTCATTTTCTTGTTTGTTTGGGGTATTTTTTTTTAAGCTTCACTTCATTGCTTCTAGGTCAGAAGCTAAAAAAAGAGCACTGGCACAAGTATGTGTCCACACAGGAAGTTTTGCTATTACAGCCACTGTAATTTGAATTTATATCTTTCTATATGTATTTAGATTCTGAGAAGAATTTGTTTCAAATTACATTTCTAACTTTTTGTCAAATGGCTGAGATTCTGCCTTGTCAGATTGGAATTGTTGTACCAGATGTCTATTCTTGCACATTAAAAATGCCGATAAGTCTTCCTTTGGTGAGAACAAGAATAAGAAAGAACCAAGCCACAGTGCTTGTTTGGGACTGTTCATTAAGATTCAGACCGCTTTTCACTGACCTTGCAAAAAAATGTCAGTATTTAATGTTTTCTCACATTTAAAATTGGTCCTGTCTTTATACTACTATTCCCCTGCCCTCATAATTAAATGTCTTTTGTTTTGTGGTGATTTGATGCAGGCATAGGTCAGGTATTTCTTAATATTTCAAAGCAAAGTGGGATTCTAAAGCTAAAATTGAGGTTTTATTATTATAGCTGGGTTTTATGCTTGGATAAATGTTTGGGTGCTTCAGGATGCACTCATCTACTTTCTGCACATGGTGTGACAGCGTGAAGAACATGTGTAGATTTTAGTTGCTTTTTAATATTTCTATTATATTTAATAAGAGGTTAGAGGAAAGTTACCTACATTTCTGCTGGCACTCACTTTGCTGAATGGTACTTGAAAGGGGAAAAATATTTTTTATTGCACAGCTAGGCTTTTTCACATTTTTTTTTAGAACTCCATGGTTGCAGTAAATTAGCTGTCTATAATTTTATTTGCTTGGTCTTTTTAATTTTCAGAGTACTCAGAGAAGCAACCAAAACTGGCTGATAATATTCCCATTTGTTGGAAGTTAACTTCTCTGGCTCTTTCACATTCAAAGTTCAACTTTCTTTTTCCTGACGCTGGCAGAAAATGGATTCAAATTCAGAAAGGCTTCCTCTTGATTGAGAAGTAAATTAGCTTGTGGAGAAGTGTCTCAGGGGGAGAAAAAAGGTAGAAATGCCATTGTATCAAATACTTTTAACACTGGCTAATGAGCAGTGGAAAATGCTCCTGACAGCATTACATAGTGATGGCCTCAGGGCAAGAATACAGTGACATAATTGGTCTGTTCTGTCTCCAGCTCTAACCCTGTACTTAACCAATGCTGGATAATGTTGCTTTCACCAGTTCATGCAACTAGATAAACTGGTACTGCCTTGTGTATAGATACTGTATATCAGCTTAACTTGCCCCTGCTTCAACTGGGTATGTAAATAAAATACAAAGTTTTCACAAAAAATAACTGTCAGTTTTTATTACTACATTTTCAAATTTAATAAATGATGAATAAAAAGTAACATGTAAGTGAAGAACATTCAAACCTAGTGGCAAATGGCAAGAGTTAGGAGAGTTTGACTGTGAAAATCAGTTGTCATGTATTTCAGGTAGGTAGCCTAACGGCATACTTGTATATTTTTGTTGGAAGTAATAAAGATTGGCTACCTTTCTTTTAAAGGAAAAGGGAAATTCCTCCACTTTCAGAGGAAATTAGATGAGAAAGTTGAAGAGTTCTTTTGTGCCAGACCCCAAAAGACTGAAAATTTAGGGCTCTGGCCTCACACATACTTGAGCAGAGCATACTCTTCTTGCAAATAGTTCCAAATTCAGTAGTTCTAACTAACCACCTTTATCAAAGATTGAAGGGTTGAAGACAAGGATTGTATCAGTAATAACTTTCAGTGTGTTTTTAAATGAAAAAAAAAAAAGCCATAAAAATGAGCGTATTGCCTAATTTCTTTGAAAATTGAAAAAACACTGTTGAATATAAACCAGATTTTTGAAAATTTGCTTCCTGTTCCTTTCTTAGGTGCCGAAATATCTGAAAAGTATAATTCAGACTGATGTCAAGCTAGAAATATTGATGAAGCTCTACTTGGCCACTGGTTGTGTTGAAAGTTGATGTTTGCAATTATAGTTTAGAATTATTTGCTTAACAACTCAGCATTTATTTTCTTTGAAAATAATAGCACTAAGGTCTTGGACGTCTCTGCGTGTATAATCATGTTAGTGAGAAGTCATATTGTCTTTGTATAAAAGAACCCCCTCTGTTACTAATCATTAAAAGTGTGATAAATTTGGAATATTAATGTGGAAAATTTCAGGGTATAAATTTATAAAAGTAGAGCTCTCTGGGCAGTAGAAGATGCCTCTCTGCCTTCCTGACTGCTGGAGGACTTAGCACCAGGATTGCCACACCGGTGTGAATTCCTTATCAATGCAGCTCTTACTGTAAAAGCAAACAAAGCAGAAGGATCGTTTAACAGAGGAAATGTTGATACTCTTCTTATTAAATACAGGAAGCTTGCAAGAACTAAAGAGTTTGAAAGGCGCAGTAGCTTCCAATCCTGTCCTGCATGTGGATGATTTTTAGTAGTGCTGTCTGTAACTCTCAAAATTGCTGCTGTCAGTGAGTAAGCCACCCTTCCTCCTTTCCTGTCCACATGCTTGCTTACTACCTTATCAGTTTTAATTTAGTTACTACTGCTGGTTTTGATAAACATACTGCTATATAGGACTTGATGACTGTTACTTGTGGTTCAAAGGAAACCTTGGATCCTGAGTTGACTTTTGTGGTATGAATAATCTGATGGGATGATTCTGTTGGGATTATCAGCAGTAAAGGAGTTATTTATAGCTTTCAGGTTTCAAGATGAGCTGTTGAGAAGTAGGCTTCTCTTTCATCACAGCATTTTGCTTAAGATGGAGAAAAATGCTTCAGCTCTCTGGTAGTATAATATCCCCTCTCCTTCTAGACTCTCCTCTAGAGAACTCTGTTCCTCTGTATTCTGAAGACTTTCTGTCACTTTGCAAATGTCCTGAAATAAAGGCTTGTTACCGTTGCACTGGTGTTGCTCCAGCAGTGCTGAATCATTAAGAATGGTAGTATACTTGGATTGCTGGCATTTGGAGCGTGTTGATTGCATCCCAGTTTTGCCACGGGGGCACCATGAAATAACATGATAGTTGCAATACTTATGGTAATGAATGCTTTTGTGCCATTGGGATTCCAAGCATTGCTACCATTATCAGGTAGAAGCAGCATTAGCAGTGTGAAGGAGCCCTTTTTTATGCCTGAAAACCGGTAATTTGCAAAATCTAATAGAACCGGAGATGAACAATTGAAAAGAAAGGCGGGGAGGAGGTTTATAGTGATAGTTTGTTTCCAACTTTGCCCGCCTCCCCCCCCCCAAAAAAAAAAAAATCTGTTGGCTGGGTGAAACTTTGATATGGAGTGGAAAAGCAGCCAGTATTCTCAGCTCTCTGTCTTGTGCTCGAGTCCTGATCACCACAACTCATACTGCGGTGCTGACTGTCAAGAAGACACTTAGTTAAGATAGAATACCCCCAACAACCTCAGTTTGATAGTTTCCAGAAACGTTGTGCTACAGTGTTGAAGACCTTGAAGAGAAAAAGAGAGAAATAATTTGGAGGATGTTTTGTTACATATACATACTGTATGTACACACATTATGTGTATATGTACATGTGTGTATATACGCTTGTCACATTGAAAAGACGGAGAAACTTAAACCAGTTAGCAGCATTGGGCTGATTATAGTTGGGATGCAACCTTGATTACAGTTGGGAAGTGATGTGTGGTGTATGTAGTGTACAGTAGGCTGCTGCCACAAAGTAGAGACAAATACCTTTTATGTTCACTGTAACCTTTAAAATGGTTTCTGTAGCAAAAGCAGTGTGAACAGGAAAGAAGTGGATTTTGTGTAGTAGAAAGTGACAAAAAGGTGTAAGAAAAACATTTTTAAAAACAGACTTTTCAATTTGTTTTTCCTTTAGTGGGAAGAGGAGCATTTAGCACCTTAAATGTTGTTTACGTAAATATTTTGGAACACTGGGAAGGTGGCAGTGCAATATTCTGTCTTCAGTTTGTTTCAAGACTGTCTTTAGACTCAAAGGCTAGAAACAGGATTTTCTAAATAGAAAGTCTGATTTAGGGCCATTTGAGATGCATCCTTTTGCATGTTTCTCATCTCCTGCCTGAGTCAAAAAGGGAGACGTTTTTTAATGATAAAAACCTCCAAATTTGCTAATGATTGGATTTTTTTGAGCAGATCATGTTGTGTAATTGTCCATGTAGAAAAAAGACCCCTGACATCTTCAGGAGTGTTCTATTTTGTGAAAGTGGTTTCCTAATTTACATTTGAGCTGTTCATGTAAAAAGACTTAGGTGCTCTGAAGTGGGACTTGTGTTTTGTACATATAGGTTGTGTCTTTAATTTCGGTATAGTCCTATTCTCATGTTACCTTAGAAGAGCAGTACAGACTAATGTATATGATACCTATTCCAAGTTACAGTTATTTGTCTTGTTAAAAGTAGCTGTGTTATATCTTCATTAACAGCTGAACCATTTTACATGTATTGCCAAAAACATCAGTGCAGAGAATTTAATACTGAAAAAAATATGAAATTGTGCAGCCAGCACTGAATTAAACATAATGGATGCTTTTTCCCATGTCATGTTTTGCTGTAGAACACCACAGTGATTTTGTGGAATATGTGATTACCATTCCTGAATGCTGTTCTCTGCAGGGTTTTGTTTTTTTTTTTTTTTACATAAGAGATTGATAATTTCTGCCTTTTCCCATTTCTCCTGGCTGCTTTGTTTAGAGTGATATCTTTAGTTCATTTTTCCTTTAAATACTAATCCTTCCTGGATTTCCTTCCACCTAAGTAATGTAAAGAGATTGTTCTAAACCATGTGAAATAAAGAGGTTGTAAATCCTCTCTCAAGCACCAGTAGTATGTCTCCTTCTACCAAGTTATTTCTAATTGAATATGGGTTATGTTTCCCTCTTCAAAAATCTTGAAAAATGAAGGAAAGTGGAGAATAACTATCACAGTGAGGCCTGGGTTGTCATACATATTTTTGTAGTAAATTATGACTGTTACACTGCCAGTGTGCTGTAGATGAAAACCCATTAAATATTTCAGTATTTTTTGTAAGTTGTGAATGACTTTAAGCCAACTTCCCATTATCCTAATTGGGTACGTGATGTTTTTGTGTAGTTATGTCAGCAGCTGGTTTGTTTTCAGAGAGCTTGAGGCCTCTTGAGCAGAGTGTGCCCTTGGTTCTTTTATTGGAATCATTCCACAGATAAGTCAGAACTAAGTTTAAAGTTAAAGCTTGCTTCTGTAAAGTGTTTATCCACTTAGTAAAGGGACAGTTAAATCATAGTGGCAGCAAAAACTCTCTTTTATGACCATATGTACTATTTCTAGTCAGAACTTGCTTGAATGGAAATCATGCCCAGAAAGCTCTTAGTTAATGCTAGAAGGTCAGGAAAAAATACCCAGTTTATGGCAGCTAGTCCAGAGACAGAGGCAGTTCGTCACTGGATAATGCTGGACATTAAGCATGAACAGTAGCCAACAAGATGATGCAGTGAATTTAGAAAAAAGTCACTTGTTCATTACCCTCACAACAAACCTTTCTCTTATGGTGCCTGAATAATAGCAACTGGGATAATTTAGGTTTTAGTAATGTTAACTTGGATGTGTAATGGTAAGCCAATAGTTCTGGACCTCTTTTCATTCCTGGAAGTTGGTTGTGTTTTGTAAAACCAAAATTGAAGTATTTAATGCTAGATGTGGTTAAGACAGACTATGAATGATTTGAAATGGGCTTGAGTGTTAGCCAGTGCAGTGCTGCTGCTGTGTTATTCTTTCAGAATGGGATTAAATACCCAAATATTGGAAGGTAATGGGATACATTTTTACGCATAATATTTTATATTTGGGAGTTATTGTAGGATTACATAATCACTTTCCTTGAATGCACTTGTGTGTGTTCTCTCGGTTCTTATACAGGAAACCAGCTTCACCCCATGTTTTTTCCCAGTTGTAAATAGAAATTATGTTTTTAGAGCCTCCTAGTGTCCTATTATATCTCATAGTAGGAGATTCTGTCACACATGGTGCCAGTGTTTACTGTTTTTCCAGATTTGGATGGGAGGTTGAGGGGAGAATTTTAAGAAAATATTTTCCTGATGGCAGCCTGTTCCTTTCAGTTCTGTGCACCTGGAATGTTTTGATCTTCTTACAGAAGCAGTTTAGGTGAGGTGACCAGAAGGGAGGTATTTACTGTAGGTAAAGAACTTGGTGAGCAAATGTGGAGTGATGTGCAGCACCCTAAAAAGTACTTGGTGAAAAAAACCCCTAGTTTAGGAGTCCTGACTCTGTCCAGGATATTCTGCTGCTTTGTAGATTCCATAACCTGGCTAAGCAAATTGCTGCACTTGACTGTGTTGGAGCTAGAAATACATACAGAATATTTGGGTTGTCTGTCCATGCATACAGTTCTAGCTTGTCAGGGCAGGACTTTATGTATGTAAACCAGGAATGTGTAGGTACAATGAATTGGTTTTGTTATTGCAAGATAGTAGAGACCGAGTCAGATCTCTGTGTGCCTGAGCATCTGAACTAATAAGTAAGTTGGTTGATTAATACTTGGTTGGGAACGGTCACAGTTCTTGGAGGGAAGTGGGGTGGTCCATCACTTTGTTCTCTCAGAGGAATGGTGCATAAATTGTGGATGGGTGCGTTATTTCTTGTTTATTTTTCCTTTTCCTTCCCTCTATCTGTCTAATAAAAGTGTATCTGCTTTCCTGGCTAAAAGTTTTCCTATGTAGTCCAGGCAAGCAGGTTGATGCATCCTAAAGCCATTGCTGCTGATAGTAGATCCTTACTTGGAGGATTTCAATTAGGAGGAGATGTATGCATGATATTTAAGTTCTGTTCTGACCGTAGTAGACACTGAGATTCTCCTTGCTTTAACACCATGGCAGTCCTGTTCAGCTTTAATCTTTAATCCAAATTGTTTTCACTGGATTCTACTGTCTTGTGCCTTCTTAACTTTGCTAATTAACATTGTTATTGTGTTGTTAGGCCTAAGTTTGTTGGAGCAACAGGAGGAGGATGAGTGGTCTTTTCTTGTCATATATTTATTAAAAGTTACATAGATACTGACACATGGCTGGTTTTCCATTAGGAATAGGAATCTGTACTCTAACTGTAGCTCTTCCCCCATCTCCCCAGTACTGCATAAATTACAGGAGGGAGAGGGAACTTTTTTGCGCTTAGAATTTTTTGTTTACCCTACTTGATTTTACTGACATGAATATGGCTTTTTCTAAATGCTTTGGGAATAAGGTTCACTGAGCTTTGGAGACAATTGACTTTTGGATTTCTATGTTTTTGATCTACTAATGCCCACAGTTGGTTGATGTTTTAAATTTCTTTTTGTCTCCTTTTAGGGTTTTGTTTTTGCACTGAATGTAGCCAGGACGGATTCTTGTGGGCTTTGGCAGCCCTTGGAAACTGTCAAAGGTAAAAATCAACCAAAGTTTAATATTGCATTCTTGAAAGTTGGAGGTGAGAACAGTAGCCTATACTAGTTCTTAACCAACTATAGGATATATTGCTGTTTTCATATACTTTCTAGTGTGTTATTTCCTGTGGGTTTGGGTGTGAAGATTTTTATGTCACTGCGTGATGTGATTTGGTTTTGTCAGCTAAAATTGATATGTATAATGTATAATCTTCAGTGAAAATTACTTAATTTATGTTGAGATTTTTAAAATCACTGGAATCAGTAAGTGATTATTTCCTTTAACCAGTGAAGTTCCATTCAGGTTTTTTTATCTTCTGGATGCTCTTGCTTTCAGCTCGACTTGCATTTAAAATGACCAAAAATATTCTGTTCTTCTATTTTTTAAAGTTTATGTTGCTTTTGTACATTCTTAACAGACTCAATGTTACCTGAAGGCTTTAATTAAAGAACTGCTCTCTACTTTACCTACACTAATATTGTCTCAAAAGTTTGTTTTCCTCTATTTTAGGCAACACTGGCAATCTGAAAAAGAAAGTGTTGCTGCACATGAAGCCCTTGCATTAGGTAAAATGCTTAGTCCCAGCAATCAATGCCTGTTTGATGAAAACAAATTTGAAGACACTTGAATTCCAGCTCTCTCTTGCTAATGAGAACCTTCTCTTTCAGTGCTGGACCTTTCTACATGTGGGGAAAATTAGACCTAAAGGAAGTACCTTGTTCACTGGTACTGATTTCACTGGTAGGAATTTATAAGTATGTGGAAATTTTGGCTCAGGTTTTACTTGCCACAGTGTGTTAGAACGCAGTAGTGAAGAGATAGTGTCTGTAAGGTGGTCTTCACTCTTCTGCTTACCCTGAGTCTGTGTCTGGTAGCTGCATCCATTATCCCGATACCACTGCAACAACGAAATGTGTATGTCCTTGCTGCAGAAAGAGGCAGAATGTAAATAGGACTAAATACTACACTGAATTGTCCCAAACCCATATTGTTTTATGACAAGATAACATTGTAGTAGGTATTAAAGTTCGTAAGAAATCCAACTAATTAATATTAATGAATGTTTTAATGCTGAGAAATAGATTATTTTATTTTAAAGAGTTAAATGAAAGTTGTTCCTAAGTTTAAACATGTATTTACAACATCGTATGCAGACATACTTGTGCATTGCTGTTTATCAGACCTCTCTGGGAGTTCTCACTGAAGTTTGAAGTTCATTAATTTTTCTGAAAGATATCATATGAATAAAAAGATTGGGGGATTTCAGTTACATCTGAAGTAGTTTTGGTGGCTCTATGCAAAAGTGGAAGAAGAGGATTATCTTACTTTTCTTCTTTTTCAGACGTGACTTCATTGAAAGGTGTTGAATCTGAATATCTATAAACTTTATCACTTGGGAAACTGCATATCATATAAGTGTTGAAAATGAGTAAATTAGTGCCTTTAGACTTTTGGCATTTTCCAAATCCTATAGGACACTAGTACAAATTCTTATTTCCTGTCTATCTGCCAGGTATAAAATAAATTACCCTAAGTGTGACCTTCAGCCCTCTGGTCAGAAGCTAATGATATGGAATAATTACATTATTTCTTCACATGCTGGCAATAAGCAGTTGCTCTGTTGGCCAAGAAATCACCCTCAGTTGTAAATGACTACTGTAAAAGTCTGCAATAGAGATAGTTTCCCATTGATTCAGGAATCTCCAAATGTCTGCTTTTGGCAATAAATAAACTTGCAATGCAGCACTTTTGTGCCAGTGGCTGAGGGAATCTGTGATTCATATGTGCAAAAAGAACATTAAGATTATAGTATTGAATTGAGCTCATAGTTTATTGCCTGATGTTTTGTCCCCTGGAAGAACCCAGAAGTAAATGCAATAATAAACAAAACAAACAAACCCCAAACCATTAAAACAGTAGTGTTCAGCAAGGCTTCTTCTTGCAACACCTCTTGTAGTTTGTGACTTAGAGTCTTCCTGCACCAGCTACAAGATATTTTTGGTGGATTTTTTTTCACCCTGAGAAGTTTTCCAGTAAATTACCAAGCCTATTAAAGCTTCTACCTTCTTGCCATCCTGTGTGAGTTCACTCTAACTGAGCATTGTATGAGATAACATCGTATGTATTTTAAATGTTAAAGCTGACAAAACATTAATTATGAGACAAATGAAGAGAGAATGAATAAACTCTTTTCTTCTTTATTGTATTTTCTTTTTTATAATTTCTATTTTTCTATTTCCTAGTCTGATCTCTGAGCTGTGGATTGTTCCGATGTATTTAATCTGTCCTCAGTGGAAGAGCTTGCTTATCTTTGTTCTTGTAGCCTTTCCATTTTACTTCTTTTTTTAAATTTCATAGATGATTGACATTTTTCCTCCTTTGGGGTGTAGTTTTTTTAATTCCAGCAGTAGTATAGGAAAACTGGTGTCAAATGCTGCCAGTTCCTCTGGTAGTGAGGGCTATCTCAGAAGATAAGCATGGCAGTTTTTCAGAGGTTCATGTTTGAGTTCTTCCAGAACTCTGAATGAAAACTGACTTATCCTTGCAGTGCTCTTGGCCTGACCTGACCAGTCTTGTTTTATCTATGAGCTTTTTTTAATGTTTCTTTAGCTCAAGTTCAGTTGTGCTCATTTCTCTGATTTTGAGGCCAGTTCAGTGTCACAGCAACTCTTGTGGCCAAAGCTATTTTGGCTGTTAGACATCCGACTATCTGTCTCACATTCAGTAGAAGTGGGGTTTCCCAATTACTTGACTCTGATGCTGCAAAATCACGCTCCAAACCTCCCAATTTCAGAAGTTCTTAAGTGGGGTTTCAGAAACCTGTCTTAGTGAAGAAGTACCATGGACAGAGACTGCCCGGCCCAGCATTCTCACTGCGGGTGCAGACCAGAAAGCAAGAAAGATTTGTTATAGGTGGGAGAATCTTGGTGTAGAGATCATGTTTGCATTTGATACCTCTGATTTTTGATTATATGCTGCAGGCAGACTATTTAGTGAGAGTTTGGGTGAGAGTTCTCTTTTATCCTCATTCCTCTTTTCCCAGAAAAGGACATTACTATGCTGTAAGTCTTTACAGCTCCCATGCTTTGCAGGAGAATGTATGATACTACTGACAACAACAGCTTGCTGTTTATAAGATTTAATAAGTTGTATGTGACATGTTGTATCCTTAGGCCCTTTATGTTTGTAAAACATATTTTTCATTCCCTGAGTCAACTTAATGGCCATGACAAATGATGTCCACCTATGTACAACGTACAGAAGAGGCTGGCAGTGCAGAAAGCCTTACCCTATGAGCAGGCATTAACACTGAAATGAAGGAAGTGCATCTTGATGATGCACCAAACTTTCTCTTTTTGACCTCATTGCTATTTGCACTCTCAAAGTTGTCAGTTTCCAGGCTTAGAATTGCTGCTGTGAAGGTGACAGTCAGCAGCTCTGTAGCTGAGGTGTGGAAAGGGAGAGACTTGAAATGGGTTTTAAATGCTGGTGCACTAGAAAAGTTACATCATCTTGAGAGAGACAGCGATTAAAGACCAAAAGCTCAGTGTGAGCCCTTATGTTCCACTTACCTGGAATACTACAGATCTGCTCATGGCTTACATCTTGCATT
This sequence comes from Acropternis orthonyx, assembly GCA_035583155.1. NCBI lineage: Eukaryota > Metazoa > Chordata > Aves > Passeriformes > Rhinocryptidae > Acropternis > Acropternis orthonyx. The sequence continues at coordinate 49,973,905 of JAWWEU010000040.1, read as the reverse complement.
TTGTGAGAGGGAGATTCCTGCTGAATTTCTGCTGATGTGTTTGATCTAAGTTGACTAATTTGATCCATTACCTCTGAAAGATGGCTCATCCTCTAGAGTAAAGACATTCTAATCTTAGTAACCCAAGTCTCCCTGTCTTGCATTCTTCCATGAGTTACTTTGCAATTCAAAGAATGGGGTATGGCATGTAGGTTTTGTTCAGTTGGAACTACTTTGACACTGTCAAACAAATTTGAAAATAAGTTACCAAGTAGTGTGGAATATCGGAAACACTGGGAGCTGTTGACCTGGGTTAGATTGGAAATGTCGACCTGAAAGTGAATGACTTTATCTATTCCCTGAACCTTTTGGATTCTAGAATGTATTTATTTTTAAAATGAAGTCATGGGAAAATTCCCCACAGTAAGGCCTCAGAAGTACTGTGGGATCACTGGAAGCCTGACAGTTTTTCAAACTAATAACCTTTAGGTTGTCTATAGGCTGAATCTGTGAAGTTTATATTTGCACAAAAGCTGTCTCCTACTAAGTGCTAGGATTGCTCAACTCTGGTCTGTGTGAGCATTCCTTACTGACTGTAGCTTTAATGAGTAAAAATAGTGACTGGTAAATACTCAGTAATGACACTTTAAAATTGTATGTACCTGATTGGTGTTTTTGGATTTTTTTTCCTTTTAAATGAGTAGTTATGTCTTATCCTGAATAACAGTTGTCTTACTTGTTTGTGTAATATATATATATATATAATTTCAGTGAATATGTGCAGAATAGCAACATTAAAGGTCATAGCCTAGAATTGCTATTTATGTGCACTGCAATCTCACATACTACTGTTAAGGGCAGAAAAATAATTGTTTTTAAAATATATCTTTCTTTTTCATCTTTTAGGCAGTATTTTGCATTTCTGCAGAGCTTTGCACAGATCCTGTTCCCATGCAAACTGATGAGGGAGAAATACTGGAGGAAGGCAGTCCCAAGGTCAGTGAGGTAATGCCACTGTATTTTGGAGGAACAAGAGCTTGCTTGCCTGGAACGGGAGATACAGGGAGTAAAAATCGACTGGTGGTGGTATTTTTAATAAATATCTGCATACAGATACTAATTATTTATTATCATGGGGATATTTAAAAATAAAATTCCTTAAAAGCCTTTAGAAAGACAGGTCTTTTTGTCCCTCACTAAGGACTGGAACTTGTGTTTTCCGGCACTCCCAGAAAGGAAAGAGGAAACACTTGTACAAAAATACTAACCTTAACTGTATTTAACTTGTTGGAACTGGAAGGGCTTGTCAAGCTTTCTGTCCTACCCACCCTCTCAACTAACTTACAGAATTAGACATGTGGGCCCTTAAGTGCGGGTGTCAGTGTTTGTGGATTACTGGCTGACCTGTATTGAAGGTGTTCTGCTTCTCGTTTCCTTGTCTTTGCCAGCATGTGCCTTGCTGTGAGACTGGATTGTATGTTGCTTTTAAACGTACCTCTTGATTCTCAGCACACCTTGGTGGGACAGGAGGGTATAAAGTGTGCTGTCGAATATAGTGTTGGTTGTGTCCTGCTTTTTGCTTGCTTCCTGAAGATGCAGATGTTGAGACAGGAATTACTTTGATTTGTGTAATGACATAGTCATTATCATATTCTTCAATAGATTTATAAATACAATTTATAGTCCTGGCTATCTCAATGAGTTTAGTGTTAACACTGCAGCTGATCTGTGTTTAAAACATGACCCCTAAATTTCATGAAAATCTGATTCATTTTTAGCTTGCTTGTAGTTTTTTGTAGGAGACAGGCTGAAAAAGCAAAAAACTATAGGACTAAACTAGAAATCTGTTTTCTAGATGTTTTCATTGTTTGAGGGTCCAAGAAAACAAAACATTTTTTAAGCTTTATGTACCAAGTTACGAGGTAATTATTAGAGAGAGGACTTGGCAGTTGTGCTGCATGTAGTTTAGGAATTGGGTTAATTTTAAACAGCTTTGAAGGAAGGTTGGCTCTAGATTAGGAGCTGACAAATGAGAACTTAGCAGTGGACGTACTTGCAGCCTTCCAGGGTATTGAATGTGTCTTTTGACAAGGATGTTATTACAGGTTTCAGTGGGGAATAGACATGTGAGAGGAGACATCATGGTGCAATTAATTACTGATTTTAGTGTGGTTACTGGTTCTTACTTTTTACCACACAGAGAGGATCTGTGTGTGTATACTTATGTATATACAAACGGTTGCCTGTGTGAATATTTATGGATACATAGCTTTCTTGGTTTTTTCTTGTTTGTGTGGCCCGAAGTAGATGGAAGTAACTGTCTTGTAACTTACTCTTTTCCTACAATGAAGCGTATGCTTTTTGGCAAGCTTAAGTCTGGGTGTAGTGGTGAAGATTGTATCTCTATGCAAGCATTAGGTGCTCAAAGATTTGAGTGAGCTTAAATTTAAAAACACGTGCTTTATACTGACTTTGAATACCTAAATGTGTATGCAGTATTGCTTTGAAACAGCTGTCATTTAGAGAATATGGAAGAATGGGAATCATGCATCTGGTATTCAGTGTTACTAACAATGAGCTATATAGGATCAGTATATATTAAGCAGAAGAGTCATGACTACATCTAGTCTTTCTCCCCATCCTGTGATGCTGTGATGTGCAGGACTACTTAACAGAGTCTATTTTTCAGTGTTTCTTCAGTCTGTAAATGATTATCCTCTTTCCTTGTCTCAGAAGAGTTTTACAGCTTATAACAGCTGAAGGATTTGTACTAGAAAAATGTAGGCAACATGTATTCCATGTATTGTCTTTGATTCAGAAATGTTTACATGATCTAGTAACCCATTTTCATAAAGATATATTTTTCTAAGAAATATCTTTTCTAGATCTTCAGTAATCTATTTCAGGTTTTTTCCTTTTGTTAGGACATCCCTCCCACCCATCCCAACTCCTCCAGGCAGGAGTCATGAGGTTTTTTTGCAAGAAGTTAGTGTTATGCTTTGAAGACAGTAACATGACTAATTCATTTGTATTTTATTTGGATTTTTCATTTCTCCCCTTCTGCTCGTTCCAAAGCACTTATCTGTAACTAAAAGTGAAATATATAATTATTGTAATGGTTATTGTTCAGATTAGGGGATCTTTTCTTCTGTCTTTGTCTAGGTGGTTTTTTTACGCACATATTTAAGTACCAGCAGTACTTTTGGACCTCACTGAGTTTACACTTTCTTCTCAAAAATCTCGTGGTTTACCTGTTCTTTTGCCTTCCCTAGAAATACTTTTCCAGCTATTAACATTGTTTTCTAGCATTTTATTTCCTTTGAGTGCTTAACAAGGACTTGGAACCCTTCATGTGTTAGCAGCTCCTTTGAAGCTCTTCTTAACATTGTAGAAGTTGAGTCTGCAGCTCATAGATCTTGCAAGACTAGTAAATGCTGAGTAAGCTTGTTCCAGCTACTTCAGTGACGATAAGTTTGATTCTATCATATATGAGGTCAGATTAAATTCCTATTCTTAGCTTCTGCTCTGAATAATTCATTGCTATCCAAAAATATAATTTTACATGAGATACAAAGAATGAAATTACTGTTTAGGGTGGCTTGTAGCATCTGTTATTGACTGCCTCAGAATAATTATGAAATCAAAGTGGGCAAGTGTTCTATCTTGAAGTAACTTATTCAAGTCTTATAGGACTTCAACAACAGTTAAAGCTATTATTGCAAAAAGTGGAAGGATTGTAAAATTTATTTGTATAATCTTTTTTTTGTATTTTAAGACACAAAGACAAAATGTAAATTAAAAACCCTTTCAAAAGATGAAGGCCCGGACCTACGTGCTGAAATGCCTTTATATCAGCTGCACTTGATGTGTTTTTGCTGAGTATTAATGTCCTTGCTGTGATTGTGTTTGATGTGACTTGGTTTTTTTTCTATTCAGAATGTAAGATGCTCAGGGGTCTGCTATGTGCAGAATTCAGTTCAGAATTTCTCTCTTACTCAGTTTTAGTCTTGACAAGGAGTGGGAAACCTACATTTGGTCCTCTTGCAGAATGTTCTTGCTAGCACTTCAGTTTAAATTGAAAAGCACTTGAACAGGCAAGAAAATGGTCCTTAGACTCAGTAGCCGAATCCCTTCCAGGCTGGATTATATTTTGCCAGGAAGAGTCTTTGCGAAAATGTCATCTAACAATCACTTCTGACACGGTCGTAAGCTGATCTAAAGTTGAAAATTGATGTCTTATTTTCTATATGTATGCATTGAACTTGAAGGAAAGAAAGTAAATATGCTAGCTTCTAGACATATCTTTGTTGTATTGATATCAAAGTGTTCTGCCTTTATTTAGCACCATGGAAAGTCATGCTCATAATTTATCTTTTTAAAGATTAAGTCTCACTGCATGAAGTTCTCCATCTGACTCTTCTGACTCCACCAGATGACAAAGCGAGAGGGTTTCTGTTCATAACATGTTGCAGGAAAAGCAGTGTTTAGAATAAGAATCTCAGTTTCCTGAGACGGCAGATCCCAAGACCAGTTATCAGTATTTGTTTCCAGAGTCTTCACTTAAAAGGAAGTTTAATAGAAAATATGTCACTCACTTTGCTTTTTATGTTCTTGCCCAGTAGCATGGACAAAGAGAGTATGTTAATATTGTCAATGGTCCTGACCACTAAGAAGCCTTGATACTTTTCTTCTGGAATCACAAGGGTATAATTTGAGGAACCAAATTTATTGTAGATTGCGGTATCCTTAAATGATGTATTCTGGGGTGTCAGATGACATCAAAATCACCTTTTGCAGAGATAAATAAAGATCCGAGTACTGAAAGAATGAAATTTTTTGTGGTGTCAGTCTGAAAATACCCTAAAATGTTATTCATGAAGATTGTATCATATAGTGGAAAACAAATTATGTGCTACGCTTTATGCCTTCTGAACGGGTTTGATTCTGTAAGCATTTTAGATTTTCTGGCACCCTACGCTGTATGGCATTCTGAGACATTAAGATCAAGCCTTGAAGATAAAAGCAGATTTCCTCTGGTTTTGAAAAAGAAAAAAAAATCATGTCTCATAGAGCCAAGCAAGTAACTTTAAATATTTATGTCCTTCAAACTAATTAACACTATTGAAGGTATGATTAGAAAATTTAATCCCTGCAGTCAAACATCATGAAGAGTGATATTCTTGCTTGACTCCTAGCAACCTGGCAACACTGTTACAGAGGTAGCTTTCATGCTTGCCTTTGCCACTCTTCAAATGAATGGTAGAAGCTGGGAGGCAACTTCTTGATAATTAAGCTTAAGGAGACTTACTGATGGACTCAGGCCTCACTTTAGTGTTTGTTTCTACCGCTGTTATTAATGCATACATTTTGATTTAATTTTGTGATTTAATTTCTTCTAACATCATGGCTGCAGGGTTGTGCTTGTGTTCTTCTCAGTCTTGCATATTTAGAGAAATTTATACAATTCTTCCCTTTAGTTTTTTGGCAGCATATCTTTCTGTCATACTTCAGGTTGTGTTCCAGCAGAAAGTGTGTTTTGTGCATGCTCTTTCCCCTTCTCCCCAGTGGCTGCTTTCGGAGAAGCTTACTGTCTTGGTAGTTTTCTGTCAGGGTTTTTCATGTGAACTGATTCCATTGTTTGATCTCACAGTTTCTTCCTTGTTGTCAAACTAAGAGAAAATACTCTTTCTGTTAAAACGGCATCAGCATGGTAAAGACAGCTGGCACCTGTCAATAGCACACTCTTGATTCCAATAGTTACCTAATAGTGCCACAAAAGGGAGACACAACTGTGCAGAAATAAACTTTTTCAAATGAGCATAGAGTTTTAAAAAATATAGTTAGTTTTGGCAGATGTGGGAGTCTTATTTGGTAGTAGTATTTGGTCTATTTCATCCATATGATCTGCTAGTGAATATCATACAGTGAAGTATCCTGTGTGGTGGTTAATTTGCCACTAATGATTGCTAGGCTTTTTTCCATTAGCAATCTTGGTACTCTGAAAATATCAACAAGCACTGAGCTTCTTATTTCTGACTGGTTTCTTTTTATCATCCATCTGTGAAGGATTACGGCACAGACAACACTTAAACTTGGTTTCTTGGTTGTTCCCTTGCTATAAAACATTGCAGGAGGGAGCTAAAATTTTATGCCTGATTTGAAGTATTTTTAGATTTATTTCAGTGTTGGCAGGAGTTTTGAGCCTATGTAACAATCTTCTTTATCAAAAAAAAATGTGATTAAAATTTTCATGTTAAATGTAGAATTTCCCCCGTTGCTGGTTTAAAGGTAAACTGGCAGGAGAAATGAAGCCAATTCAAGAGAGATTATAAGTCAGAGTTACAATTCACTAAAAAGATTACAATAAATACAACTATACAGAGAAAAAGTAGTTTTAACCCACAAAAACATGTATAACTCAGCACCATGGGGCATGAACAGAATGGTGTTCGTTAGCCCCAGTGCTGAGCGCCACGTGGTCTCCCTGAGTGCAGAGTAAAAGGAAAGGAAACCTGTTGGTGAGGATGATGGTCACAGTTCTGTCAAGGTAATGACTGCAGTCTTGTTGAGAGTGGCAGTCACAGTCCTCTTGAGGTTCTGGTCCTCCTCTGGATCCGATGAGTGGTACCAGAAGTCCCCAAACCTGAGGATTGTATATGCTCAGGTTCAGGTGGGAATGCCCAGTACTGTGCCCAAGGAAAGGAGTTTCACAATGGGTGATTTAGCTCTGTGAGTTATGGGATATTTTTGGACTATTTAATGGTCTAGGTCTTGCAGCTGCCTATTCTGCCAGTCCATTATGGCCCATTAGTAGACATGACCCCTCCAAGCTTGGTGTGAAGGTGCTAATGCCTCCCTGGAGGGGAGTTACCACAGCTGAGTCACTGGTGTGAAGACAGAAACACTTCCCTGCCTTGCAGGGTTCTTTAACACCAAGCTTTTAGCCTGAGGTGTCAGGTGTGCCCTGAGCTGCCGCTGCAAACAGTTCATTATTAATAGTTCATCAGAAATAACACTGTTTTGGTTATACCCACATAGCGGTAAACTGGTCCCAGCCCCTGTAACTAGGACACCACTTCCCCTCCTAGTTGATCCTTCATCTCTCAAAGTAAAACCCTATGAATTCAGAGGGGGGGAGGGACTTTGACCAAAGTAATTTATACAAAGATATTTATGAATTGTGATTTTGATTCAGTGTTGTAGAAGGGAAAGGAAGAAAAATAGCTAGTTCTGTCCTTTTAACGCTTTGTATGCTAAAAATCTAGGTATGCAAAATGTTGATAAAAATGTGTCTGCACAGGATTTGTAATAATGCTCAACTCGTAATAAGTACAGTAGAAGGGAAGAGTCTGTATTGTATGGCATTAGGGAAGTGTATTTTTATTCAGAGTTTTCATTAGTATTTATAGAAACCTTTATTGAACTGAATAGGTATACCAGGAATTAGGCTACTTTTCCATACTCTGGCTTTTTCAAAACCAGTGACACAAACATTGAGGCTTGTCCTGTTCTTCAGTCTCACTGTCCAGTGCCACTTACCAGGCTGTCTTAAGGTCATCTGTTAATCCTTGTTTTATTTCAAGTTGCTGCCCAGTTCTTATCTATCAACACAAGTTTTTCCCTTACATTATTGCCTGCCTGTACTTATCCTGGTTAATTCTTAGGTTTTTTTGCCTCTTGGTATCTCATTGTGAGCTGGCACTGGCCTTCTGTTTCAATCACTGTTTGGAACTCTTGGCACTGGCTGTGTTTTTTTTGTGTAGTGTTCTTGGGAGGGTTTGGTTTTTGTTTTTTTTTTTTTTTTTGTGAAACATTCATACAGAGATGATGATAAGGTTAAACAGTTTGACTTGCTTGAGTATTTAAGGCTTTTACTTTATGTATGTTGAGAATAAAGAGACAGCCTGTCTGAGTAGTATTGATATTTGATCTGTTAAGCTGCAGGGTTTTATATTCATAAACAGAATCTTAAAATTCTCCAGAAGGAAGTGTTGTTAGGAGGGAGTGTTGCCAGTCAGGAGGTATCTTTCCTAAAAGCATGAATATTCCTTTAACTGCATTTAAGTGTAAGTTATGCTCAGTTTCTGATGTGGATGTTACATAAAGATGACAGTAGTGCAAAAGTTAGTCTGACGCTTTCCTTTTGTGTGATTTAGTGCGAAGAAATTCTTAGTTGAGTAGTTAAACTTGCAGCATCCAAAGGCTTTATGTGAACACCTCTGGGGCTTATAATCCTACTTTGTGATACAGATTTGGGTTTCTAGTCAGATGGCATTAAATAATCTAAAACATTCAGCGTGAAGGCCTATACAGTAATGAAATTAACAGACTGCTTTGTGAGTGTAACTTTAAAGAAGCTGCTTTCCAGTCTAGTACTGGCCTAGTACCTGGTGCTTTCAGACGATGGTTTCGCTGCAATATGAATCCCTGCTGCTCTTGGAAACTATTGGCTCATTACAAGAGGTGAGCTTTCAAACTCAGTGTACTTTCTTGTGAATATCTGATAAGTCAGAATAGGTTTCAGTTTACTCATGTGGCTGTTGCCCCTCCGCTGGATCCAGGAAAGCAAGCTTTGGTGTTTTTTATTTAGTTTATTCATTTTTTATGTCTGCTGGTGGGTTACTTGTGGAGCTTTCAGTATTTCTGTGCCCTGATGTACAGGATATGTTTCCATTATTTTTCTGGATCATGGGTAGTAGGAGCAGCTAGTCTTTCTAATGTTGACTTGCAACTATACTAAGTTCCTGGAGTCTTTGTATGAAGTGTATTGTAAAGTCTTTTAAAAGTAGAGAGGTATTCTGCCTAATATGACAATTAATGCTTCTCCCAAAAGGCAGCAGCTTAAGAATTAGTCTGACCACAAAGACAATTTTTCACAACAGAAACTAATGTCATCTTCATCATGTCTGCTAGCTTAATTTTTTAGTCCTCAAAATGCTATAGCTCCTTAGGAGAGTAATTTGAAAACCAAAGTCCTTGTATATCATGTATTTTTTAAAAAATCCATTAAACTCTGAGTAAAGAGTGAAATTACTTTAAATCTGAAGTTAATAAAGTAGTCCACCCTTTTAATGACATGTTATTAAAGCTTGTAAAAGTGTTATGACATAGTCCTCCTAAATATAAATTATTAACATAGTCCGTCAAGGAGAGCAGAAGTTTTGGGTTAGTTTTTCTCTTCAACTTTAACACTGTGGCCAGCAAAAGAACTTAAAACACTTTCCTACAAAACACTACATGGTTGGGCCTTTCTACATGAGGATTTTTTAATCCCAAGCAAACCTACTTGTGAGTTTATAAGTTTGAATTTAAAATTGTCAAGGCATGGAAACAAAATGCTATAATTATGGTATGAGGTTTAACCCTGGTTGGCAGCTAAGCACCACACAGCCGCTCACCCACTCCCTGCCTCCGCAGTGAGAGAGAGGGGGAGAATTGCAGGGGTAGAAGTGAGGAAATGCCTGGGTTGAGATAAAGACAGTGTAGTAATTTGGAGGGGGAGAGAACTGAAAAAAAAAACCAAAAAAACCCACCACCAACAAAACAAACAAAAACCAAAGAGTGGGGGAGATAAAACCCACAAAACAACAAATGATTCCAAAGGAAACTAATTGCTTACTGCCCACTAATTGATGCCTAGCCACTGTCTGAGCAGCGGCAGCCCCTGCCAACCTCCACGTCCACCCTCACCTACACCCTGACTTCAGTTTTACTGCTGAGTGTGATACCATATGGTGTGGAATACCCCTTTGGATACTTGGGGTCGGCTGTCCTGGCTGTGTGGCCTCACAGCTTCTTGTGCACCCCTGGCCTACTCACTGGTGGGTGGTGTGAAAAACAGAAGACGCCTTGGCACTGTGTGAGCACTCCTCAGCAGAAACTAAAACATCCCTGCGCTATCAACACTGTTTCCAGCACAAATCCAAAACATAGTCCTCTACCAGCTACTGTCTAGAAAGTTGACTTTATCCCAGCCAAAACCAGTACAATGTGTTATCAGAGTCTACTAGCTTCATAAAACAGCAGTTTAATAAATAAGGTGAAATTGTTGAGGACTTTGCAAAAAAGAACATGGAATTAAACAGACAGTGCTGCTTGAACTATTGTAAAGGAGTGCTGTTGATTGCATAGCTGCTTGGACACTTTAAAAGAAATTCAGGATCAAGTGCAAGGTTCTGCCAGCTGAGTGTACAGTTTTCTGCAGAGGGAAGATGGATTGCTCATAGTGAAGACTGCTAAAATATAGATACCAAACTGAAAGATGATTCTGTTTTCTGATCTCAGAATAACCTGAAGTGCTTTTGAATCACAAAAGAGGAGGTTAACACAGTGATGTATTTTCTTTCTCTTGGAAAATGCCATTGTCTGCCAAATTGACTTTGAGCTCTGTAAGAACTGTCACCATACAGTCCTTTGATCCAGCCTGTTCCTATGTACAGTTCATGCAGAGAAAATGTAATGGCTTGGAATGTCATCACAGTGTTTCTCAGTTTTAGAGGAAAACACACTTAAGTCTTAAAAAAACATTCAGTTTAAACACCTTTTCCATTCTTTTAAAGGTTCTTTCTTTTTGATAAGTAATTTTTTTCTGAACCAATATCATCTCTTCTTCACTTGAATATAGCAGTTTATAATACTGCACAAAGCAGACACAAAAAAGTGCAAATATTTGTTTAAAAAACTGAAAAAAGCAGTTCTATATTTGAAAGTCTACATTGTATAGTCCCACCATGATGTTGGAGACAGTCAGGGACATTGCTTTGTGGCTTTGCTTATGAAGTTTCTCTTCTCAAGCAGGTGTACTATTGACACAATTTGAGGGGTTTCTACCTTTTCAAAATACTGCCTTTTTATCTCTTTTGTATTGGTATTGGCTTTACAGAATTGTTGGCAGTGGTTGTAGTCCATGTGAATGTGACAGAGTTCTATATAATCACTCACTTAAAAAAACATCTTACAGATGTGAAAACACTGATTAATGTATTTGGTCTTTCTGCCTTACAGCAGACTTGAGGTGATAGGTATTTGAGGACAAATTTGAGCCATGGGCAGTAAAAGCCTATTCTACCCTACTTTAAAAGTTTTAGATTTACTCTAAAAACCAGTTGTAGTCTGTTTAGTTTGACTGAGTCATTGAAAAGTGTAAAACTCACTGGTCTTGTTGACCTCATACATTTGCAAGATTTCCTACATTTGCATGACCCTACAAGGACAATTTCGTTTTCATTTTGTGAAGTAGATGGGTATGAATTTGTTTCAGTTCCTCAAGACTTTTTCTTCATTCATTGGGTGTGAAAGAAGTGGATATGAGGTTTGATGAGAAGACCATGTTTTTTTATTCTTAACACTGAAAATAGCAGTGATGGTCTCCATCATTACAGTACATGAAAGGGTGACCGGACAGCTGAGGACACTTAAACTGTGCAAATATACATTGTGTAGTATCCATTCCCCTGAAGGGTTAAAGCAACATGATAAGCATGTGAACTTTTCCTGTCACTGTTTAAAGTCACTGAAACACTGGAGTAGTAGACAAGAAAGTATATTATAAGAATGGAGAAGGTAATAAGTGTCTACAGATGAAGTAAGGCTGTGTGAAATTAGGTTGTTAAGAAATGTTACAGAGGTACTCTGAAATCATACTGGTCGGTTTCAACAGTTTCCATATGTAATTCCTAAAGAATCAACTTATTCCAATGGCATTTTAATTTTTTTTTTTGTTTGAGGACAAGTTGTAGAAAAGCCTGGGTTCTGCTCCAGAGATGAGTGGGGGTTCTAAGGTTTGGTGGTCTGTCAGATATCTAGCAGTTTTAATAGTCTTGACAAAATTTGAAGATGATACAAGCAGGCAGCAGTGTCAGTGGCTTCCTTGTGACTGAGTTTGGATTTGCATTCTGATAACTGGAGAAACCGGAAAGTAGTTGTACACTGTGAGTGTGCATAGGCTGTATTCCTTTATTTGGACAGTGGTCAAAGGCGGATGCCTAAGACAGGCTTAAAGCAGGTTTGATATGTACCTGTAATAGGCTTGTCTTCCAGTTGTTTGTTGTTTAGGAACTTTCTGGGCCACTGGCAGTTTCCATGTGTTTAGAAGTCGCACAATAGATTTCTCTCCTGTGCAAACAGAGAAGAAAGATAGTTCTTCTTATTTCTCTTCCTTGCCTGTATGGTCAGATCTCTTAAGGCAGAATAACTTCAGCACCTCTTTGTGTGTGCCTGGCTTATGTCACTTTCAGTCACTCCTAACAGAGAGCAGAAAACAGCATTTGTGGCAGTGGAGGTGATTAAATGTGTTGTGCAAAAGTGTAATTTAGTTTTCTATAATTCTGATTATCATTTCCTTTCTTGAGCCTTTGAAAATTCATTTTGTGGTTTGCGCCTGGTGTCCTTTTGTGCCAATGCATCATCTAGATTTCCAAATCTAAGTGGGAGAAAGCAGTTAATATATTTTCTCTATTCTCTGTCAGGGTGGTTAGCAATGTGTATATCAAAATATCAGCCACTTACAGATGTCAGTTTAAACTGCTATAACTTGTTCGTATGTGTCTGCACCACAAATAGTAAATTGACTGTAAAATGAATTGGCTAAATAGAATCACCAGGTTGCATATGAGTGACTGCTCAAAGCAGTGTGGGGTGAACTGTTCAAGGGCTTTTGGGTCAGATTTTCCCCCTAAGTGGAAAGTGTAAAATATTTGTTAAAAAAGTGTAAAAGATTTTTTTCAGAGTTGCTGAGGTATCAAGAATTCATGACTTTTGAAATGCTCATCATCTTTAGCTGAACAATAATACAAAAATGTTAATTAAATAAAATATGGGAATTTTTTGTGTCTTATTGAATTCAGATTTTTCTGGGATCCACCCGTACTATGTATGTGCAAAACACACTGAAAAATGGATGGAGTTCATGGATGGAACACTCTAAATATGGATCCTCAACTGTAGTGCAGGAAAAAGAGAGAACTTTTGCATAAATTCAGAATGCTTTGTGAATTTTTTGTGTCCAAGATTGCTGAGCTATTATTCAAAGCTGCCTTGGCAACTTCAAAGCTGAAGTTTTCAGATGGTATTTCTAGATATCCTGTCATATCATGACTTGCATGACTTAAACATCTTTGGTGGCTTAAGTGTTACTGACAAAACAGTATCTTGCTGCAAAAGACTAGGTGGTTTAAATTGCGTTCAGAGCAAGATTTAGATGAATTGTTTCATATATTTTTATATATATCATATACTATTTTATGTATTTATTATATATTAAATACTTTACAGCTAAGTAATGCATAAAAAAATAATAAATTTTTAATTAAGTAAACTTTCTTATCTATACGGTATGAAATGTGGCTGGGATCCTGATCTTTTTAGCATTTCCAAAGCATGACTGCTGGTTTTGTGATACTCATAAAACTGTTTTAAGTGCAGCAGTGAATTCGTGTTACACTGCTGGCTATTTCACATAATATTAATAACGAAAATTTTAAATACTACATCAAAAGTGGGCCATAGGTTATTTCTGCAATTGCATGTGATCAATAAGTGAAAGCTGAAACTAAAAGCAAAACTTCTAGTCCTTAACCACTGCTGCAGGTTTTGTACTTATTTAGGTGTAACATAAACTATGTATTCTGAGTTATACAGCTTCTGCAGTTCTAATGATTAATTGAGCTGCCACTGATAATCTGTCCTGCTGTTCTGTGAGGATGATGCATGTTTTAATGATGGTATATATTAACATGTTGGCATTTTTTCTAGTTAATGTAATGTTTCAGTGAGCCAGGAATTAAAATACCATTAGGCTGTATAGCAAACATCGATAACAGATTAATAATTTTTAAAGGTAATTATATGTGCTTTAAGTGTGTTAGCATTCAAAATGATTAGCAGGGAGCACTGAATGTGGAATATGACTTTAGCAATAGGATTATTTTAGAAAGTTTTTGCTTCTCTTTTTACTAACAGGAAAAGCAGTTAGGACTGTTTGGTGGCAATAACAGTGAAATGCTCAATCTAGATGCTGCTGAGAAGCTTCAAGAAAATAGTGATTAGGCTAGGAGATGGCTCACAAGTTTTATGTATCAAGACTATGTGTTGGAAAAATTGAGATAAAAAAATTGTAAAAATACGTTCAAGTGAAGAATCAGTAACATCACAGTGCTGTACAATACAACAAAATCCTGAAATTAACAAAAAACTCAGACAATTTTTCCTGCATGCCTTGTCTCTAAGACCTTAGTCTGTGTGATTCAGAAAAAAATGTCATGCTTTGTTATTTTAGGAGCTGTTTTTTTCTGTTGTTTTCTTTCCTTTAAGTTTAAATCACTAATCCTAAAGTGTTTTTTTAATGCTTTCATCTGTGTGCTGAAATTAAGATTTAATCTAAAAAGTATATTTTGGGACTAATTTTGCTAACCAATTTGTGCTATCCCATGTATATTTTGAGATGCTAGCTTAACACTCATTTATTCCTCAAAAATTACTAAAGTGCTAGCAGCTAAATTGCATTTTTATTAAAAGAAGTTAAATTAAAAATTTAATTAATCTGTTTCTAATGAGTAAAACTTTCACCAGTGTAGTTTGTCCGAAGTGCTCATAATAAAGCCACTGAGAGAGGTGACTCAGCTTTCCTTTCATTTGTAGGAGTGATTACATTTCTGTTAGACCTCAAGTGGTCTCTGAGATTTCTTTTATAGAACACGGCTTCTACCACGGTTAGTAGTGACTAATTGCTTGGATTTCAAAAATTAGGTTTTGCAGTTCTCCTTAAAACAACCATTAGTAAGACAAAATAGGTGCTTGTGGCCTGTTTACAGAAGCACTGTTGCCGATGATGATTGTGAAGGCACACTGCTGTTAAAGCTGTAGTTGTGACAAAACACCAAATTTATCAGTCTTAAGCTGGGCCTGCAATAGCCTGTGTTAAAATTATCACTTAACATTAAGCACTGGAAGTAAATTGCCACAACCTTCAGAAAGCAGCCTTTGACCTTAGCTGATCCTCGCTGGAGTCCAGTTGTACACAAGATAAGTTTTTGGTTCATGTCTGCTTGAGATGTTAGCAAATGGAAAGTCTTAGAAGAGTCTTCTCCTGGCTGGTTGCAGTCTTTTTGTTTAATTAAAAAAAAAATAGAAAAGAAAAAACATCACAGCTTTGAAAAGAAACTGTGGAATGAGTGGGAAAAGTTGTTGATAGAGCTCTGTGATGAAGTTGCATTAGTATATGTCTTTTTATATATATATATAAAAATTTCTTTATAGACAAAAAGACAAAATACTGTTTTAAATTAATAGCTTTTCATAATAAGTACAGGATTTCTTTCAAGCATCTATCTTGTTTCCTGAGAAAATTGCTTTCCTCTTATGCTCAGTTTGGCATTGGTGGGCTAGGATAGCTAGTGAAAGTGTTGAATCTTCTTAGGAAAGTATGATATCTGACATCAGGATTCAGGACGGGTGAGGCTTTTGCCCTTAAAACTTTCTGGCCCTTCAAAGTGTTGCTGACTTTATCTAGGAATTCCAGATTAAGTTTATGCATTAATCAAATCTATTAGGGACTCACTGAAGATATTTTTAGAAAGAGTAGTATGAAACTGTGGTAACAGGTGTTGCACTTCTGGACAGGAAAAAAAAAGTAATGGTTTATTACGTCTAAGATCTTGTTATATTTAATTTTTGGAAAGTTAAGTATTGAATATCAAATATTGAATAGCTTTTCTTAACTTAGATAAAACAAATTGTCTTTTAAGCTTTTCTTAACTCAGATAAAACAAATTGCCTTTTATTATTTAGCACACTCAATGTATAAATTTTTTGTGAGAATTTAAATATTCACAGGTGTCTGGAATTTTAAGGAAAAAATCTTTGAAATAATAAAATACAGAGTTCTGCAACTTGCAGTTCCCTTTTTTTAAAAACATGAGTTTTCTATTGAATTCTCCCCTGCTGTTTAAGGGTCTATTTCTGGTTTCTGCTTCCAGCTGCCAGAATCTTGAAGCCTTCTCCATCCCTTGCCAGGAGAAACAGGTGTAGAGTGCTCTTTCTTTGATTCCTGCTCTTGGAATCAATGGCTCCCTCTGCAGTCCTTTTAAGAGAAGCTGAAGTGTTGTGGGTGCTCTGCCCCTTTCCACGGTTTGTTCTTTCCTTGGGAGGAATACAACAGATACAAGAGTTCTGTCTTACCTCCACCTGCCATTCTTTTTCTGCATATTCAGGACAACTGCATTTCCTGTGTAAGCTGTGAGTCAAAAGAGACTAAAGGCTTAGAAAGTGCCTTTTCAAAATCCCTGCAGTTAACCAGATCTGTTGAGGTTGCTGAGTGCTGTGTATGGGTGAAACTTAGTGAGAATGCTGGGCTTCAGTTTTCTTAAAAAAAAAAGAAAAAAAGACTAGGCCAGTGCCCAACATGATATGAGTGATGATAGAGTGAAGGGAAACTGAAACACTTGTGGGGAAGGAATGTGCACAGGAATTGCAGAAGAATTGTGGGTGGAGGAGAAAAAGAAGAGTATTTTCAGCTATAATAACTCTGGCTATTGTGTGCTGTTCCTCTCTTCAGTTAATCCTCAGTCACTTCATCACAAACTTAAATACCATGTTCTCATCTTTTCTGCAATATGGTGTCATTACTGTCATTGGGAAAATGAGGCCTAAATATTTTAATTGTTAAGATTTTTAATCTCAAAAATTAATGAATAGATAGTTGGGCCTAAGAACAAATTGTATGAAAATATAAAGAATGCATTTGAAATTTTACTGGGGCAGTTTGCTCATTAATAGTTTTCAAAAGGCCCTTTGAATTAAGATGAACTGCCCAATAAAGTGACTGAAATGTCACAGAAAGATGGAAATATATATTACTTTATAAACTTATTATAGAATTTTTAGAACATTAAATAAACTGTGTAGCATTTTCTACCAAAAAGTTTAAAAACTGCAGATTTCTAAGTGATAAATACAGATTACTGATCATGAAATTGTTTACTATATGCAGGGAAGCAAAAGGAAGTTAGAGTCAGGGTTCTGCAAAAAGAGGAATGCAGAGACTTCTGCACTGGACTAGGCCTATAGGCTGATCTTATATATATAACTCCCCCCTTTCACTTTGTGAAAATTATGTCATTGGCAGAAATGGAAAAGCTTGTGCTGCTGTTGTTTTCTAATCCTCTAGTACACAAATAAATCTTCGTACCTGTAGGTACATCAACCATAAAGTCCACAAGGGCTTGTGAAATTCAGTGTTGCGACATGTTTGTTCAACAGCTAATTTTTTGTCTGTTTAATACATGTTTTCCTTCTGTATCCTCTTACAGGTTTGGTTTTTTTGGAAAGTGAATTGAGTTTTCTTTATATTGTGGTTACAAAGGGGTGATGTTTGTTACAATACTGTCAAACTGTGCTTTTTTTTTTGTGTATGCCTCAGTCCTGTGGGTCTTGCATTGAAGGAGATTTGCAGGTCAAATGTTGAATTTTATTCATGTGAAATCTCCCCTTTGCCTAGACCTTTCTTTTTTCTGAACTCTCGTGTTTTTAAAGTGTTGTGGAGGGCTTTTGAGCCGCCTTTGTTTGTACTAATAGACAGTATTCTAAAAGAAGACATAGTGTGGATCTGCTGCAGTCATTTCAGCATTTCTTTCTTCAGAAAAGTTTAGTTTTTCTTGGTAGTTTGGTTGGTTGGTTGTTTTTTAATTATGCAACTTTCTAAGATTTTTCTTAGACCTTTCTAGACTGAAGTGCAGATTCCTGCTGGGTTGGGAACTCAGCGTGCTTTTTTTATAATATATCTATTTATATATATATATATATATATATATATATATATATGTATGTAACATAACTTCTTAATATTAAACTGAATCTGTGCTTATGTTCATAGGATTGCTGGGAAATTCAGGTTGGAAGGGATGTTGCAAGGTCTCTAGTCTCACCTCCTGCTTAAAGCAGGGTCACTTATGAGGTCAGACCAGGTTGGGGAGGGATTTTTATCCAGTCTGGTTTTGAAAAATTTGAAGCAAGGAGACTACGAAATTTCTCTAGGCTATCTGTTCCAGTCCTTGACTGTCCTCATGGTGAAAATAAGTCATCTTGTATCCAGTCTGGACTTTGTTTCAACTTAGTCTCATGGCTTCTTGTCCTGTCACAGTGTACCCCTGTGGTGAGCCTGACTCCTTGCTGACCTCCTTGTAAATATAGACAGGCTGCTGTTAAGGTCTCGTCAAAGCCATGTCTTCTCCAGGCTGAATAAGCCCAGCTTTCTGTCTTTCTTCACAGGACAAGTGCTCTGGCTCCCTGAGCATCTTGGTGGCCTACTGTGTCCATATTATGGATGTATTTCTTGTCCTGCAGGGCCCAAAATGGGGTGTGTTACACCGTATCTGGAATAATAAGCACACAGTACACAGTAGAGGTGATAATGATAATCAGTTCCCTCATCTACTGGCAAGACTCTCAGTAAACTCTGGGATGCTGTTGACCTTTCCTGACAAAGCACACTGCTGGCTCACGATCAGCTTGCTATATGCCAAGACCTTTTCCACAGAACTGCTCCCCAGCCAGTGTTCAGCCTGAATCATTGCCAGGGCCTCTCAGGTGCAGTGTTTTGTTTGTCCTGTCTGAATTGATACAGTTCCTGTACGGTCCATTCCTCCAGCCTGTCTAGGTCCATCTGATGGCAGGCCTGCCTTTGCACATATTGACTGAACCTCTTCACCCCAGACAGTTTATCTTAAAATTTTGACCAGAATACACCTTACTGGCCTGCAAGTCATTGGTAAAGGTGTTTAATGGACCTGTCCTAGGGTAGACTCTTGTAGCATTCTACTCGATACCATTCTCCAGGTTGCATAGAACACAGTGACCATTACCCTCATTCTAAAAAGAGAGATTTTACTAGTTCACCAGTAGTCAGTTCCTTGACCTTCCCATGACCTTTTTTAGTGTCTTGATGCATTTTATTATTAACTTTATTTATGAATGAAACTTTACTATCTTTATTTTTTGTATTGAACAGTTTTCATGTTCCTAAGTACTTCATCACTCTGTGACTAACTTTGTTGGTGAACTTCTTGTGAGAAATTTTGTCTGGGCCATGGTACCCATATCTGCTACAGTTTTTATAACGCTGATTTCAGTAATTTCAGATACTTCTGTCTACTGTCTGAAGCAGATCAAACTGATTAACATGTCTTAAAGCAGATGGGGTTTTCTAGCTGCTTTAAAACATATTGTGCCTGGACCTAAAATCTTGTTCCTAGCTCATGTGTTTTGTTGTTTGCCATTATTTGCACCCTTCTCTTTGAAATGGTGACTTTGGTAGATAAGCATGCTGGAACAGCTATGTCACTAGTATTCTTCATATAAAATTCATAATAAAGCAACAGTTTTATTGGCATTACTTCAGCAATTGTGTTGTCCTGGTCGTGGTCTACTAGATGTTCCAGTTCTTATTCCAATTTCTTGATAACGATATAATAAAGTAATTTCTTATTCCTAAGTTTTTGTTGGTTTTAAAATCACTGCATTTTATACACAATTTTTTATTCCTCATATTCTGTAGCTTCATTAAATCAAAATTTTGGTTTATATGGGAATCTTGTTAGTTTAGCACTATATATGCTGTATTTAGTGTTTCTTTACTCCCAAAGGCTGCATTTCATCCTTCTTCCCAGTACTGGCCACAAACTGTTCCGTGCTTACCATTCATGGGAACTGTAATTATCTTAAACCATCAACATGGGCAAATCCTCTTGTGTAGGAATAACTCTTAAACATTTACTCTCAGTCACAGAACCATGCTGTTTTATGATGTGGTCAAAAATCTGTCGCTATTTTACCCATTGACACACTTGCATTTTAGCATTTTCAATAGCAGAATTAGTGGAATGGATGTCTTTCACTTCAGCTAGACAGTTTCGGGTCTACCTATTAGAGCTCTTGTGAATCAGGTATGGACATGAGGTACATGAAGGTTTCAGTGTGTGATATGGTGGGAATACATGGATAAAAGTCCAAGTTATTTACAAAACTGTAAATCAAAATTTTCTTGCTTTTAAACCTGGCTTTTACAGGAAAATAGTGTTTAGACTGTGGGTCCTGTGAGTAGATGTTTACAAATGTAAAATTACCATACACATATTTGATTGACTGTCTGTCTTCTGGATGTCATTAGTGCCATATAGTTCATCATTTTGTCAGTTCATTTGTAGTAGTTTTGCTTAGGGCTGTGCCTTTGCAGGCAAATAGTGTAATTTCTGGTATCCTTATTGGATGTCAGTGTGCAGATTATGGTTTTTTGTCAGTATTTTTGACCTGTCAACAGGACCAAGGTGTAAATGAGGCAACTTGACTGTTTTGGGGGGAGGGCAGGGACAGAAAGGGAAGTAGCTGCTGGATTTTGATTTGGTTTGGGGTTTTTTTGCCCCTTCAGAGACTGACTAAACTGTTGTCTTTACTAACTGAATAGTGCTTCTCTTCTCTTTCCAGTTTAATGTAGTGGGTCGTGGATTTGTGTGTGATTATGATTCAGTTGCTTTGTTGTATGGCTTACTGAGTATTGCAGTGTGACCTGTTTCCTGGCATCACATGAAGCAGAGCATTGCTAACTGTATATCTGGATGTTTTTCTAAAATACTAATTGCATGTGTTGAATTTTTGTATAAAGAGAATATTTTGCTACTTGTGCAAGAAATTCTGACTGAATTAAGTCATTAAATGAAGAGCGTGTAATTAATTAACAATCAAATATAGTGCAATTCTTTCTGGCCAAAGAAATTACTGAAAATATATGCTAAAACTGACATTTTTAAAAGCAAACAATTAAACATAAAACTTCCTTACTGCCCTTGGAATCTTCTAACAAGTGAGCCAAAGGAAATGCCTACCTTATGTTGTCATTGGAACAGCATCTATTTGAGGTTTCCTTAGGCCTCTTTTTTACCCTGCTAACTAAGCTATGTGTGTGCAGTGAAAGTCTCTTTTTCGTGGAAAAGTTATTTTTTTACAAGAAGTACTCTGCTTTTGCAGCAGTTTCTGTCTACTCCTAATAGTTTTCTTCTAAAATTCTGATTTTTCTCCAGAGATTTTGATAGATCTAACTTTTTTTAATTCCTGCTTTATGCATAATGAAGAAGCAGTAGAAATGAAATTTAGAATGACCTGGAAAGTCCTTAACAGAGCAAAACTTAGAACCTAAATACCCTGACTGATAGTCTTCTACTATGGCCATTAAATAATTCTTTTTCTCTTGTAAGATTTTC
Source organism: Acropternis orthonyx (assembly GCA_035583155.1). NCBI lineage: Eukaryota > Metazoa > Chordata > Aves > Passeriformes > Rhinocryptidae > Acropternis > Acropternis orthonyx. The sequence goes on along the minus strand of JAWWEU010000040.1, from coordinate 49,952,678 downwards.
TGGATTTTGTGCTATGATATGATACCATAGCAATGGGGTTGGAGATGTACATATGTTGCTAAGAAACTGAATGTTCTGTTCTCGACCTGCCACTGTGGTAAAGTGGCTGTCTTAAGTTGTCACGTATGGAAAAGGGCCACTTTAGGTGATGTGCATTTTGCTCCACCAATTTCTGACCTGCAATGCTTGCCTTTGCAGATGGAACATGAGGATTTTGTAATGGAGGGGCATGGCAAGACTCCACCTCCTGGTGAAGAAAACAAACAGTGAGTCACACGTTTATTTAAAAAGGGCCTTACCATAGTAAATGGTGTGAAGCACTCTTGTTTAAATGTACTGGGAGCATCAGTTGGTTGTTTGGTGCTCACCCATTTGGTTCCTTAAATATCCATATATAACAGTGGATGGTGGCTGAAAAAAAAAGACACAGGATGTTGATTTGCCTTAAATGTAAAAGCATAGAAATATGCATTGCAATTTCAGAATGTTAATCAGAAATGGTTCTAAAAGGGATGATCATTCTGGAAGCTTGGCACTGAGGTAGTGAGTTTGTACATAAAGTTTTTATACAGCTGCTCTTCACTGAAATAATGGGAAATATGATAGAGCCAGTGCCTGCCTTTTGGTGTGTGTATGGTAGATTGGTCCTTTTAGAAATACAAGTTTTATTTCTTTAGAATGCATTTTAATAAGAGATCAGAAATAATAAACAAAACACTCAAGGACAAACAATTTAAGATGCTGGTATGCAGTGCTTTAGGAAAAGCAGCTTCATCAGAGAAGAAAATGACAGATTTCTGTTGGGAAAAGGCTTTTTCCTGTGTCTTCAAACTGAAATCCAGTAACAGCTGGATTTTTTTCTCTGGGATTTTGTTCAGATAGGAAGAACAGAGACTTGTCCTAGAAGTGGTGCTGTGATGGTTGTATTCCATGTTCTTTTCATTAGTTTATGCTGTGGTGATTCAATTTTGATACTGTAGTTAATTTTTTTTCTGACCTGTGTTTTGGAGCCAGCAATAAGATGATCTTTGGGAAATCCACATCACAGAACTCTTTTTTTCCTATGTCTAATTGGATGTCTCCTCATGAGAAGTTGTTGTTCTTGTTGGTCTCCACTACACTTGTTTGACTTGGGGTAAAGGTCTTTCTTACCTTCTAGATAAGCTAGCAACTGTAAGCCCTCTGCATCTGTGACAATGAGAAACCATTTCTGAGGTAGACAAGTTGAGTTCAGTGAAGTTCTAGTGCTGAACATGCACATTCTTTGCATCATGGATGTGAGCCAAACTTCTCAAAGTAATTGTTGATATTTCTTTCTATTCAGACTGTGCAACTTACTGTGGCACCAAGAGATACAAAGCTTCCCGAAATAGAAACTTTTAGAAAGTTCCAGAAGAAAAGTCAGTGCAGAAATAAAAAGTAGGAGTTAGATTTCTGCTCTTCTGAATTGTTTATTTAGATATCTAGTAGTATAGTGAAATACACTATTGTAGTGAGTATTACAAGGGATGTTGTGTTGGATTTGCCATAGCTTTGTGTTTGCTGTCTTATTTCAGGTGCAAGTGAATCTAGAATTACTTTACAGTTGACCTGATTTTGATTAGAGCTTTTCAAGTGGCTTACAACATTGTCTCTTCACCAAAACTGTGGTTATTAGATATTAGAAAGGGAATATGAGAATAGTGATAGGTAGGATTTTAATTTTTTAACTAGTAACTTTGAGGTCAGGTGGCATTTGTAGTCTTGTCATACAGGTCCTACAGTAGGACTATCATTCCGAATAATGTTGTTAATAATATTTTGATAGAAGTCTAACAGTGCAATTTTAGTACTACAAGAAACAGTTGACGATACTTGTCTTATGCAATTTGTAGCATAATGACCAGCAAAATTCTATTCAATCACTTGAAACTTTTTCTACCCACAATGTTCAGTCTTCAACTAACTAACAAAATTGTCTGCTTTGAGAGAGTTTACCTCTTACTATGAGAAAAGGAAAAAAATTCTGAAGTTACTTCTTTGTAATAATTAGGGATTAGTTGAATATCCTGGACTGGGTCTTGTGAAGAACCAGAGAGGAACAGGAGCATCTGACAGAGGAGAAGCTGAGAAAGCTGTGACTGTTTAGTCTTGTGATGAGAAGACTTGGGGGCGATCTTATTATGCACGTGTAGAGATACCTGATGAGGGGACTAAGGAAGACTGGCGCAAATTCTTCACAGTGGTGCCTGGCGGAGAGGCAAGAGGCAATTGGCCTAAACTGCAATACAGGAAACTCCACTCAAACAGAATGAAAAAAAAATAATTATTCTTTTATTGTTAAATGTGGTCAGACCTTTGGAACAGGTTACTCAGAAAAGTTGTGCCTTCATAATCCTTTAAGATACTCAGAACTCAGCTGGACACAGTCCCAAGCCTGCTTCAGCCTGCTCTAGTTAACCATGCTTTGGACAAAGGGATGGGTTTGAAATCTCAGTGATCCCTTCCATCTGCAATGATTCTGTGACTTGGTGTACCTGTGTCCACTGTTGTCCTCCTAGTTGGGTTGAAATAAAATGGGGGATTTTTAGTAAAAAGTAGGTTGTAGGTTTGAATGTAGATTAATATGTTCTCTACAGAAATAGCTGCACTACTGAAGATGCTTTCTTCCCTTTACTGCTGTCATTAGATTTCCTAGAATTTACTGCCTCTTACAGTTATGCAGATGGATTTTTTATTTTTTTTTGACTGCTTCTGGTTTACTTTTCTGAAAAGTTGACCATGTTAATTTAATTGCCTTTCATTAGGCAGCCTGATCTGGTAACTTTGTACTGAGATTTTTAAGAAAGTAAGTGTTCAGAAGGTATGGTTTCAGAACTGACCTGCGAGGGAGCAAACTTGCACTGGAGTGCTGGAGCAGTCTGCAAGTGTTAACCTCTTAGGAAAGCCCTTAAAACCTTAATATTTATGTGCATTTCCACAGGACTCAAAGTTTGAGTGGACAGTAAAAGAACAGAAGTAAAAAGGTACTTCTGAGACACTTTCAATGGATGCAACAGTTCTTACTTAACACTAGTTTCATGGGAAATTTCTTTTGCTAAAGTATAGCTTCATAATGGAATCGAAGGAGCCAGCATCCATGGATTACTTCTGGCACTTTGTGCAACAGAGTGTTTCAACTCAGTTTGACTCAGGGGTAAAAACTTGTCATTTTAAGAGTGCCTTCTAGTACTAAACACACAGACACACACAAATCCCAAAACAACAAACAACCCTGCTTCAATCTTGCGAACCTTTCTTTTTCTGCATTGAACAGTTGTTTTGGACATACTTACTCTACTAAGGTTACAACGTTTTAAGATTTTTGAACTGTAGGTGATACCTGAGAACTGCCATCTGCGGATACCTGTCATCTTTGTGGGAAGGAATTACCTGGTTAGACTGTATACAAGGTTTTCAGAAATCTTCAGTAGACCATTTACAACATAAATAAAATCGATTTGAGTTGAAACTAATTATGAAGAAGTTACCCATTCAAAATCCTTAGTTATGAGTGAGATACAGAATGGGCATACTCATTTCAAGCCCTGTGAAAGGTTTGCAGTTTATGCACAGTGCATGTGCCACAAAGCTGTCATAGCTGTGCAGCAGCATTGGCTGTCTCTTACTCTAAAACCTGCACTTCAAAAGAAGTGAGTCTGCCTGTACTGCTGGAGGTGATAATGGCCCTCTTGGACCATGCTTCTATTCCAGCAGAGGGCTGATGGACTCCTTGAGAAAGTGGTACTTCTCAGTTTTAAGTACTCTCCAAACTTCTCCCTCCTCTTTGCTCTCTGGCCTGGGGTACAACTGTTTGTTATGTTTGGTCACATTATTTTGGAATGTGGCTAATATGTTTGGTAAGAAACCCCTTTCCCTCCCTTCCAAAGGAAAAGTTTGGAGAAAGATTGGGATCATTATGCTTAATTACAGGTGAACATTTTGTAAGAGGTGTTCTCTCGTATTTTCATCCATTATGAAAATGTAGTTGAAATGAAAATTCAGGCTGACCCAAATTGGCATGCTTAAGGAGTAAATATTATCTCTCCCACCCAAACACTTCTGTTTTACGTGGCAGTAGCTTATTGCACCCCTATCAGCTGTCATAAGACTTTCACTTTTTCACTGCTGGAGCAAAGATTAAGAGACAATTTTGATCCGGAAACATCTTTCCAAAACAGTCAAGTTTCTGTTGATGACCACAGAGCACCTTTTCTTTGTACCTTTTCTGGGGCAGGAAAAAGAATTCTGCTCTAGTCCTTAAACTGGGATTGTGCTCCGAGCTCTAGCAGTATTAATTACCAACTCTGCCTGTGCTAATAAATTATCCCTTGCTGTCACAACCAGAAATTTATGCACCCTAATCTATGAGTGAAAGGGACTGGGTAATGAAAAGCTACTACTTCTTGCAAGAAAAATGTAAATGTTTTACTATTCCTGACTGACACACATGGAGAAGTCTGTTTGACAGTAGCTATTCAGACAAAAAGTGAGCCAAGTTCATACAGGGGTTTAGTAGTAAGGTAAGCCAATCTGTTACTATTGTCTGAAGTAACTCAGCTGGCTATTCCCCACCTGCTGTTTTGCTGTAATGGGAGAGAAGTCTTCAACTGTCTTGGCAATTTGTACTTCTGGAAGTGATTCATATTGTAAAAAAGGTAGCAAAACAATAATTTCTGTAATTTGAGAAGTGTCATTGGTTAGACCTACTGGATAGGCTTTTCCCTTGCTTGATAGTTTAATATACAGATTCTGAGGCAAGAGTTTTTAATGAGAGCCTCAGAAATTTCAGTAATGCCAGGATGAGATTGGAACCAGTGAACATCACAAAATGGTTTTAAATTTGGCCATGTCTCTTAAATTTTTCTTTGATGTTTCAGCATGAATGTTCAATGTCTCCCTGGATTTGTGTCACACTACAATTAAAAGAAGGTAGTAGCTAAAATAGCCTAATCTGGACAAAGTAATGATAGACTAGAAAAATAATTTCAGTTGGAAAGGACCTCTGAAAGTCATCTTGTCCAATCCTTTGCTCAAAGGAGGACCAGATTTGAAGGTCAGATCTAACTGCTAAATTGTATCAGACTTCTCAGACTTATTCGGGAGCCTTTCTCGACAATCTGTTGCAATGTTGATCACCGTCACAGTGAAGAAAATTTCCTAATATTCAGTAAGAATTTATGTCCATTGCCTTTCATCTTTAAACACGTGTGTCTGAAAGTCTGGCTCAGTCTTCATTAAAACCTCTGTGTGTGCTTACACAGCGGAATAGCTCCCCTCTCTCCCTGGTTTAGTTTTGGCATGTTAACATTAAGCAAAATCAAGAAGCCAGTTAACAGGCCTGCCTTTCTTTGTTTTTGGCATCCTGCTGATAAAGGGTGCACGTGTAACATCACTGCCACAGTGGCACAAAAGGAGCGATTTTACTCTCTCATAGTGCTTCTGAAAGCTATCAACAGGGGAATATCCTGAAGTCTGGTTTGGTTGGTGAGAATGACAGACATTGTTAGGAAGTACTACAGTGTTCTTTTGAAAGGTTGAAATTCCATGAAAGGCCCATGCCATAGCTTCTGTCCCGGTAGCATAAAACATTGTTCCTACCAAATTTAGAGTAAATAGTTAGTTAAAAGGCTGCATAACAGGGCGTTTGTTTGATGTTTTAAGGACATCTGGTATTGCAGAAGGTATTGAGACTTGCCTTGAGTGCCACTGCACTTTTTTAACTTTACTGGCAGTACTGACCTAAACAGAAATTGTTTGGATTTGTTTTTTTTTCTCCAAGATTCATGCTGGGATTTTCACAGTAGTTTCCAAATCCTAATTCAGTTTATCAACTCAGATTTGAGGCACCTAAATCTAGATATCACCCCTCTTGAACTCATGGCAAGTTATTTCTTGAATTATGTTCAAGAATGATGTAAAGGCATAGCTTTTTCATTGCTGATTTTTCTAACTGTGTGTAGAATAAGAAGCCCATTAGAGAAATGTCCCCAAACATCTAAGTCCTTGGCCCAACAAGCCACCACAGAGACATGAGCTGTGTCTGTAGTGCCCATACCAGACACTTCTGTCACAGGGTATTGCAGTTCTGTTAGTGTGACAAAATGTGCTTCAGACACGGTGATAGGCTCAGGTGTTGGCAGATGAGTAAGAGGCTTGTAACTTTGAAGCTGAGTTTTCTTTTATATCCTTGGAGATTTGATATTTAAGGGTGCAAGACCATTAGACTAAAGATGAAAACTGGTCCAGCTAAGGATTAAGGAATATTTTCCATTACCTTCGTAGTATACAGGTCTTTTTACTCCATACAGTGGAGTGAGCGGCAGGACACATCTGCATTTGAAGACAAGTCTACCTGTGTGTTTAAGGGGGTCCCTGAGGGAACAGAGTAAACAATTGCCCTTTGTTGTGTAATTGAGTGGGTAGAAATGGATGAGACAGCAGTGAAATCTGTATCTGTAGAGGCAACTGTGTTTTAGCTGTAAGACTGGTAAATCAGTAATGCTGCTAAAGCTAACTTGCACCCTTACAATGCAGTACTTCTGAACAATATGCAGAAATTACACTAAAGCACTTTCAAATACCAGAAGTTCCATCAATTGTTTTCCATGTTTTATCAGTTCAATGTTATACTTAAATCTTTTGAAATTTTTGGACTTAAAATTGTAAGTTACCCACAGGAAAGCTCTCATCTGAGTAGTTCAAGCAAAAATATTTTAAAATTGGATGTTTCTGCAAGTCAGTTTTGAAAATGTTTTCAGTTGTCATTTAATGATTTTTAAATTACCCATTTCATGCCCTCAGCAATTTTATTTTGTTTTTTCTTTCAAACTGTGAAAAAATACATGGTTTGCATGTACCTCAGCTAACCTGCACCTTAGTGAACTGTTACTTTGCAAGTATTTTCTCAATATATGGAGAAAACCCAGAAGCCAGATGAGACCATAAAGGATAAAAAGAAAGGGAGCTCACACAGAAAAAAGTCAGCTTTGAAAGCGAAGTTCCCACTTACTGTCACAAGGTGTTTAGCCCACACTGCTGCTGCATATTGCAAGAGTAAAGGTTTGGACAGTGTACATTCTAAGCATGAATGCTTTGGCGCTTCTTTCACTTAGGGTTTGATAGTGCTCTCTTCCAGGTGTCCTGTAGTAAGAACATGCTAGTCTGTTTGGGTTCCCCTGCATCTCCCGAAGATCTGTATTTGCCCTGCGTAGGACGGGCACAGAGACTCCTGAATTTGCAGTCTCATCTGATTAAGAGACAGCTTTCCACTTGTCTTTGCAAAGCAAGAGAAAACGTATTTTTCATTCTGGCTTGCTTGATTTATAAATACAATATTGCAAAATACCCAGAGTAGACAGTGTAACATGTGATCCTTGATACCATTGCTTTCTCTAGTTACTACAGTTAGTAATCATTCTGATTGCTAGTGGAGAGTATTTTGATTTCCCACTGTCTTAGCTTACTGTATTTTGAAGGGGAGAACATTTGCATACGGATCAAATTTCTGAAACCCCAAAGGCTCTGTATTTCACACACCACCTCTCACACCCCCTCCACGTCCTGTCCTCTAGTCCCTTTCCAGGAAGTAAACTATTTACTGGACACTCTATTGACATCTCAAGTTCATTGTCCAGTAAGTCTTTTCAGTTTAGGTCTGGTTGATTAGTGGCTGTTCCTTTTCTTTCTCTCCCAAAGCTGCCAACTTCCTCATGAGCTGCCTGAGGTAACTGCCCTCTGATGTATCATTTATGTGGATGGCTGAACATCGCCCTCTTTCCAGCAATTTATTGCTATTTAGATGGCAACACTTGTATGACATCTACCATGGGAGTGAGATAACAGTCTTAAAGAACAGCAAGCATAATCAGTTAAGGTAGTGATGGATCTGACCATTATATGATTCTGTAAGGGTTGTTAATAATTTTGAGCCCTGTCTAAGTTAGCATTTTGTCTATATTCTTAATGTAAAAATATATTTTAATTTAGACAAATTTCTGTGGTATATACACTGAGTTAGTGCCATGCATCTTGATTTGCTAAGAATGTACTTTTTGGATTGGTAGCACAAGTCAGTGGCATGATACATATGTATGAATTACAGTCCTAAAACTTTTTTTTTCCATTTTTGTTCAACTTAAGATGCTCAGTGCTTTTTTCTCTGCTTCATTCTCCCCAAAGAATAAATATATTTACCAAGACTTTGGTATTTTTTGTGTGTACACCCAAATGAATGGTTGAATCTTCCTTTCATGGAGGTGAGGGAGGGAAAGGGAAAAAAGCTCTAATGGCTCTGTATTAGAGTTTGTGCTCTCCTTTTGTTTCCTTTGTGCAGAAATCAGAAATTTTGATGACTATCCACTATGGCTTAGATATACCAGAGGTTAAAGGATGGAAGTGTAAATTGTCTTGATTCTAAGATTCAGATCATATTTAGACTGTTCATGAAGTGAGCCAGTATTGGTTAAAGAAGGGGAGGGAAGGAAAAAAAACAAGCTCCTGATTTCCTGCAGGAGATACAACTTACTTTATATGACTACAAATACCGTACTGTGTGGTTGACATGGTATGAATTAAAAACTTGTTTACAGAGATATTTTGAAGCTCTTAAGCTGTATTGCGCCTGTGGCCTGCTGTGATCTGGAGAGCTGCTATGATTTCTTTTACTCCTACCTAAATAGATGGAATTTGCTGAACTGTTTGCCCTTAGTTAAAGTTGTTCGTATTTGGGAATCATACTGTTTTTAGGTTATTGCACGCATTTCAGTATTTGTGACAGCTACAGCTTGTAGAATTTTCTGCCTGGATAGCCAGCTGCTCCTTTCCTGACATTTCAAACTGAAGGACTTGTACATGAAGGCAAATTACTCAGGGAAGATGTTCAAGTCACTTGGAAAGATCAAATTACAGATTTTTTTCAGCAATAAAATAGTGCTTTTATTAGAAAAATGAGTCAAATTAAGGAAATCTTCTCTTACAGTAATCCACTGAATATGCATTCTTTTTGTATTTTGCTTTTACTGTGGTTTTGTTTTGTTTTGTTTTGGACTGGCTTGCCTTTATTATTATTTAACTTAGCATATTATGGTTCCTTTAATGAGAACAAAGGAAAATGGGTTGGTGCCAGCTTCAACCAAGATGCCAGAAATTCCTTTCCTCAAGAGGTTTCCGGCACAGTGATTGAATTCCCTATGCTAAAACTAAAGACCAGTTAAGAAAAATTTGTAAAGAGGTACCAGGCTATCTTACCATAAATACATTAAAATATAAAAAATTTAAAAATATCTAATAGCTTCCTTTTGGGGGTGGGAGGAAGATTGACCTAGAACAAGATTAGTTTTTAATTCGAAAAATCTTCCTTGTGTTTTGTGAGACCTCCCAAATATATTTGTAAGAAATCAGCTTTGGGAAGAGTATATTGAATTTCAGCAGAAGCACGTCTAAAAGGACTGTATAAAGAAGGGGTCTCGTTATGGTAAAGTGTTTATAGATATGAAAGATAACCTCATCTAACCTGGTCAGATGAAAAAGCTTGCTGCTATATAAAATGTTTAAAGCTCCAAGGTTTAAACAGGGGGAAGGAAGAATTCAACCAATGAAATTACTACTCCTTTTGAAATTCATAGTAACAGCTGTGGTTGACAGAAAGTCGATTGAACCAATCATGGAACTGGCATGGTAATTAATATGCTGTAAATAACAATTAGAGAGCAACCACTTGCTGTATATATGGGTAGAATGATATACTATACCATTTCCCTGAATGTCTGTTTGAAAGATGCCTGGAAGTGTTCAAGGCCGGGCTGGATACGGTTTTGAGCAATCTGATCCAGTGGAAGGTGTCCCTGCTCATAGCAGAGGGCTTGGAACAAACTGATCTTTAATGGTCCCTTCCAACCTAAACCATTCTGTGATTCTCTTCTCACTGTCATAGATAAAATTGCGTAAAACTGATAAATTTCTGCCATTTCATTGACATTTTGGCAGTTTATAGGATTTTAGGAACTGAAGAGGAAGACCTGTTAGGATGGGATTATAGCCTCCAAAATCAAGATGCTTCTGAGATGATAGTAAGGAGCAGGTTAAAGAAATTCTAAGAAAAAGTTACCTTGCATATTACGTTACTGGAAACACTTGTTTAATTTCCAAGGATATGGCTTTAAAAACTCACTCAGCATTTAAACATGGACTTGATTGAATGGGAGATGATGTTTGGGGTCAATTCTTCAGTTCTCAAGAGTAGTTAAGTCTCATGCAAAGGCTTTTCATGTCTGTATCTTTCCCAGGTAAGTCTGGAGTCTGTCGTCCAGTTTTGGTCAAGTGAAGCAGAGAAGTAAGAAACTATAATATAGTTATAATTATCAATATATTAAACTTCAGTAACTGCCTGGAGGAGAGACCAAAGTTAATTTTCCCAGTAACAGAATGTTTTCAGGACAAAACAAATCTGTTCTGGTTATGTCTTTTAACAGCTAGTTATCACGTGTTTTGGGATTAACTGCAGTATATGCTAGTTTTTTGCTCTGGAAGAGGTGAATAAAGTTATGGGAAGAGATCTGCATAGGGCTCAATATACTGTTAGAACCTTGGTATCAAAGGAGAACTGGCTGGGCGGGAAGCTGGGATTAGTGTGAAAAGTAGAGGTTCAGTGATGTGTGACAGAGATTTGTAGGAAATGAGCTTTCAGTTCTGTAGTTCACTGAACAACTTTGTTAAAAGGCAGCTCGAAAACTTTCTCCAGTTTGGAAAAGGGCATTTGGGGAATTAAAGAAGTGGAGGCATAGTGATAGACTATTTATAGGCTGAACAGTGAGGGGAAAGTATAGGAGCAGATTGAAGAAAAATTAGGTGGAAAGATGGGTGTTTGCAAAGTGTGATGAATGAAGTTTTCTTTCTGTCTCTTTATCTTTGCTTGAGCACTTCATTAATGTTTAGGATCGGAACTTTTGGCTTGGCCTTGAAGTCATGTATTGTTTTGAAACTTCATATGCTCTGTTCAGGCCTTGTATTCTTTCTTTTGTCCTTGGCAAAATATGAATGAGGTCTGAGCTTCAGTATGGCTCCAAAGCAGCATCATAATATATGTTTTGGATAATAATAGTAATTCCTAAAATGTGTTGATAGGTGCCTTTTTGTAGGGATGCAAAAGCTGTTGTAGCCTTTCAGAAACCAAGAAAGCTTTTCTTTTGTCAGATGCTTTTTGTCATGGTGTTTTTCCCTTGAAGAAATAATATACTTTTGGTTACTATAGTTAAAAACATCTGCCAGCTCTGTTTCACAATTCTTCAGCACAACATGTCTTAACTGTTTACTAAGTGTAGAAGGGGAGGACCCCAAAATAAAACCCTAGCTTTCCTTGGGAGTGAGTATTTTGTCCTTGAAAAATGTTTGAACTCTTGAAAGTTTTGCACTCCTGCAGAAAGAGAGGTCATCACTATTGCACAATGGCTTATGTGAAGTTGCTGTGAAGACTAAACAAATAGTATGTCAGTGCAGCCGGGTTTAGCTGTCATCTTCAATTTTTAGATGTATTGGGCATTCAGCATCTGTATGTTTAGAGAAAATAATTTAAAAGTGATCATAACTATCCGTTAGCCAGGATTGAGACACCTGTATCAAGTTCCCAATTGTTACCAAGTGTAGGAAGCATGATGCTTTGACCTCCTGGTTTTAACTTTAATGTTTTTTATTGTTCTCTTGAAGTAAATCATATGGCAGTGTTTAGAGCACACATGGAATATTTAAGACTTTTAATTCTGTTCCTTAATTTATGGGTTTCTCTGCTTGCCTCTTTATTATTAGAAAGTGTGGAACTCTGAAATGTAGTCCTTGCATACATGTCCCTACCCTGAGTTATGCTTTAAGCCTGATCTCAGGAAAGACAGGCACTTTTCTGATCCCTCTTAACTTGGAGGCATGCTTGGTAGGGTTGTAGTCCAGGTCCGTTAAACTGTTGGTGACTGGCTGGGGAACTGGGGAGTAATCTGCCTCTAACTATCTTCATCTGTTACTGCACTCCACTTCTGGGGTTGGGAGAGGGAGATCTAGGGAAATCGAACTGATGGGCTGCAGTACGGTAGAGGGCATGTAGGCTTCAGTTTGCTTTGGCAATAAAATTTGCCTTTTTTGCTCTAATACTTCAGGAAGCAAATTCTTCTCCAGCAGGAGAAAGGACATCTCGTGAGAAGACATTTATTCTGTCAGAAACTTGTTAATATTTGAGGCTTCTGCTGAGGAGTTGTGTTAGGAGGAAGTGAACTGACTTTTCATTTCCATACTATCAGCTATAAAGAGCTTTCTAGGGGGAAAAATAATTCTTAAACTTATTGCCACATGTGTATAGGCAGTGTAGAAAGCTCAATGGGTGGAGTCCAGTGTTGGGATCATGAGGGTGCAGCCTTCAAAATAAGTAAGATATGGCATCAGACTGTAGGACTTTGAGCCCAAACAAAATGCCAGCTCATGAGACAGGGAGTTTTGCATATGGACTGGATGAACTCAAGTCCTTTTAAAACTGAGTAAAGATCTACACATCAGACAGACCAGGTCTCCTCTTTGACAGCTGGATGGTAGGTAGTACTTCAGTCCTAGTGGACACTGGAAAATGCCTGTGTGCATAATGTTGAAGCCTAATTGCTTGATTCTTATTGAAAGGTGATCAGAAAGAACGGGCTTTAGTAGAACCACAATGCAGCTTAATATGAATTAAAAAACCCACTCTTTTCCTGTCGCAGTTGAGATACGAGCACAGGGAGTCCATGATTGTAAGCATCTCTCTTAATGTGCATGTATATGCCTGCTCGTACTGGATACTGTCCTCATAGGAGCACTGTGAAGCTTCATTAAAGATTTTAAAGTGCATTATGATCCTCAGATGGAAGGAGCTTAGAAATGAAGTGTTTGTAATCAGGTAAGTTAGTAGCACATAACAAGGATATAACCTGTTAACACCAGCTATTAACAGTGGTGTTAGCATCAGAACGCTTAATGGTTAGGGTTTTGAAATGCAATTGCCCTCTGAAAAGGGACCTGCAGGTTTTGTATGTGCTGTGTATTTTTATGCTGTAGTCCTTCTTACTCTGAACTACCGTGCTGCATTGCAAACAGACAAACCCAACAAAACGTAACAACTCTTCCCTAATAAAAAAAAAATAAATCTTTTCCTTAGCCATCTTAATCAATATGCCAGCAAGAACAGGTAAAGAATGGATATCTTTCTGTTGGTAGCTTAGCTGAAAAAACCTCAAAGCTACAGTTACTTAAGAATTACCCATACTGGCTTCTATAAATACTTTCGGTTCATTGATTATTTGCTTGTTTTCTGATTAAAAAAGATTAATAGAACATTGACAGGTTGAAATTTTATAGCACTAGTTTACACTTGGGTACACAGCAACTCAAGTGAGTGCTGTTTCTGAAAGTCTTCACGGTATTATCAACTTCTTGAAGTAAAGCTTCCAGGACTTCAAAATGGAGACTTGGCAAGCCCTAGTGAAGTTAAGAGGATTTATAAGTCTCAGTAAAACAATTTGGCTTTTGAGAGGGAATAAAATTATCTGTAGCTTAGTGCATACTATCATACTCAGTGTGAACATGTATAGAACATGTACCTGCAATACTTAATGTATTTTTTCAGAAGGGGGATAGCTGTTTCATAGATATGCATATATATTTGCTTTTATGAAACTTTGTGTAAATGAGATGCCTAGCAGTTGGTTTGGGTTTTGTCATTAAAGATTCAGAACAATTGTGTTCTCTTCAGGTCTTGCTGCAAATAAGATGTGCCCTGAATTTTCACCACTTGTCTTACATTGCTGAGTTTGGATTAGCCCGGCCACAGAAGATTCTGATCAGCTACATATTCAACAGGCCAATTCTCTGCTCTGATTTAGTCAGAGCATCCAGCTACTTTTATTTCATTAAGTACCTGTAAATGCAACTCACATTAACTGTTGCAAGAGTTTGGTGAGCCCCCAGAGATAGTTGGTCACAGTGCAGGCTGTAGTCCTGGTGAAGAAATCCCCTCATTGGGGAAATCCCCCCCAGTCGAGTTTCTGTACCTTATTGTGAGGGTACTGGGAGCAAATCTGTCAAAATCTGAGCCATGTTAGCCTTTAATGGCCTCCTGATGAGTTTTTGAAATGTAATGTGTAGCCAATTAGGATAATATATACTAATGATTTTTATTATCTTTTATAAGCCGTGCGGCTTCTGCCCCCTCAAGTTAATTCCTGTGGAGCACCCTCCCATGACTTTACAAGTTAGTTTCATTCCATGGTGTTGTCACGAGTGAGTGATTTGGATTGCTTAAAGAATTTCTGTCGAGGTTATTGGCAAAAGCACTAGGCCTGACAGAGCTCAAGAAACGTCTGGACAATGCTCTGAGGCACATGGTGTGATTGTTGGGGCTGCCTTGTGCAGGGCCAAGAGTTGGAGTTTGGGTCTTTTCCAACTCAGAATATTCTGATTCTATAATTATTGGCAAAAGCCGGTTTTCATATAAATTTGTGGAGGTGCAAGTTAACAGAGTTTTTGATAAGGTTCCTTCTATTGCTTACCCCATGGATGAAGCATACAAAGGAAAATCAGATCCTAATCAATTTGGAGAGATTTGGGCAGAGACAGGATATAAAAGATAAGAGTGCAAAAGGTAAGACAGACTCTCTTGTTGAACCACGAGGTTCAGAGTGGCCCCGCTTGCCAAACTTAGTCTCACACTTGATCAGTGGTTTTATGTCTAAAGGATTTAGCAGCATTTAATCATTGACTAATTTTACACTTACAGAAAAGTTCATTAGAAGTTAGTATAAGCACGGCAGCAGTGTAACTAGATTTGTGATGGCAGTATTCATACTATACTTCCCATAGGATATTTAAAGCAATTCACACACAAACCACATAAAAAGGTGTACCTGTTAAAAAAATTCCACTCGAGTTCAGGTGGGTTTTGCCTTTTTTACTTTCTACATAGTTACATTGCAAAACTGTACAGAATTAAAAACTTGTATATTTTAGGGGTTCAATTGTGAGGGTGCTCCAGAGAGCTTCCCAGCACGCTGCTCCCGGTTCCCTCACTGGGCATGGGTCCATCACACCTCAGCTCCAGCAACTCCTACCCGTGTGGAGCTGACTCAGGACCAAGTCTCCTCGGTGCAGGATCAAACCCGCATCGCCATATACTGTTTCTGAACCGTGTTCTTTACTCTTTATGCGCCTGGAAACATCCTGCAGATTTTTGTTACAAGATCTGTGATTCTCTGTTTCCATCCACTGTTGGAGCGTTTATCTGTGGACACTGAGGGAAGAGGCTATGTAGTGTCTGCCGAGAGGCAGCCTTGGACTTGCAGCAGCCAAGGCAGCAGGAGGGACCGAGTTTGCCCCGCTGTCCTTGCGGGTGCTCTGTGTCTGGACCAGGACCTCGGCTCTGTGTGTGCGTGTGCTGTAAGCAGCCTGGGTTAACTTCGGGCTGAGGATGAGCCTCTTGTCCTTGAGTGAGGATGGGGTGGTACTTTGAAGGGGGGTCCGAGGTCGGTGTTCCCGGTGGGACCTGCCATTCACCGTTCCCCGCCTGTGGGCTCTGCAGCCCTAACGTGGAATTAACATAACTGGCTGCTGGCCTTTTAGCCGGTTCTGAAGTGAGGAGCTCCAGCCGCGCCGCTCTCCGCGGCTCAGCCCGCCCCGCGCATCGCCCTGGCCCGGCGAGGGAGGGGAGCGGCCCCTTTAAGGCCGGCGGCGGGCGGGGCGCGGGCGGTGAGTGGCAGCGCGCGCGCGGTCACGTGGCGCGGCCGTATTTGAAGGTCACCAGACGCCGCTTCCTTTAGAGAGAGCAAGAGGGAGCGAGAGGGAGGGAGCGGGAGCAGAGAGCGAGGGAGTTCACGCCAAAATGGCCGACGGAGTCTCTGCTGGGTTCTGAACGTTTGAAAGAGAAAGAGGGGGCAAAAAAAAATAACGAAAAAAACCCCCCACAAAACACACGAAACCATTTTTGGATCTTTTTTTCATTTCCATTTCTACCTTGTATGCCTCAACTCGCTGGATTTAAGCACTGCTGCACTTTATGAGGTTAGTGGTACGTTTATATTTTATTGTTTTTACCTATCAGTAGATTTTTTTCAGAGCCTGCGCAGGCCGTTTCCACCCGTGGTTCTGCAGGGGTGTCTTTCGTAGCACAAAGATGTGCTTCAGATGTTGTCTTCTTGTACGCGTACGGCACTTTTAGTGGATTTTTGGGGGCTTTTTAGAACGAGCTCTCCATAGAAGTGTGGCGTGGATTTGAAAGATATTTGTAATTTAAAACACCTAGGCAAATTACAGCGGATCGTCTGTGCTTTCCCGAGCTGGCGAAGTACAAGACAGTGCTGAAAATCTCGTTTTATTTAAATACGAGGCTTTTGGAGCAGCGATTCCTTCCCCAGAGCACCGGGAGCTCTTAAATCTGCTGCAAAAATTTGCATGTGCGGAAGCCAGCCGCGCTCGCGTTCCTTCTGCTGCCGGGGACGGCTGGGGGAGCGCTCCCGGACCGGGGGGCTCTGCCTCCCGGGGGGCTCTGCTTCCCGGGGGTCTCCCCGTCCCTCTGCTGGGCGCTGCCGGCGTGTTGTGCTCGCCCGCCAACAAGGGTTCGCCTGCACGCTGCTGGGTGTCGGTAGAAAAACCTGTGTTTTTTCTCTCTCTCTCTCGCCTTCCCCCCCCCCCCTTCCCCCCGCCCCTCGGCCCTTCTGTGTTACTAAAAATTTAAATCCGAGTTATTTTTGCGACTCCCTCCAGAAGCAGGCGGAAAATTAAAGGGAGATAGCTGGAGCTTGCTTTCTGAGAACAGGCCCCTCCTCCTGCATTGTAAGAGTGTGATGTAATGCTCCTTTCTGCGAGGTTAAATGAAAAAATTTTCCGTGGTGGTATACACAGTTCTTCACCCCTTCCTCATAGACATCGTACTGTGATATTTTTTGTAGCTGGACATTTTAGCAGCAGGTAGTTATGCAAATAATCGTGTGAATGTCCTTCCCATTGCAGTGTATTAGTGCAATGATTGTGGGTTGCAGGTCAACTTTGTAAACCTACAAAATGGCTCATATTTTGTATTTCTTTGTGGCCTCACTTCCGTACAGCTAAACACAAATCGAGGAGACAGATTTGGATAAGCTTATTGAAAATGTATCTGTCTGTCCTCATTACAGTCTTGTGTATATCAGGGCTTTTTTTTTCTTCACTGGCTAGCAAATATTTGATATAGTTCTTCAGTATATTAAGCTTTTCATGGAAATTAAAGCTGTGGGGTTTTTTATTTTAAATTAGAGGAAGCAAATAAAAAGGAACTCTGCTCAAATTTTACATTGTGTATTTTGCTGATAATTTTGGTCCTTAAACATTTAGCAGTAATGGATAACCCAGTTCATATATGAAGTAACACATTGTCCCTGTTCAGTGTTAATGAACTTACTGGATTCCACCTTCATGTTAGTGGCACTTACCTGTGTGAGGAGATGCTATAAAAACTGTCTGTGTCTTTGACAGGATGCACCCTGATGGCTTTTGTTATTTAAACCGTTTTGGGGCTTGGTGGAGATCCTGATGTAGCCAGAATATATTGTATCTAGCTGTTGATTGACAAACAATACTTAGAACTGATTTCAAATGCAATATAAAGTAGGAGTATTCTCAGATTTGGTACTTACTGTACCGAAACATCAATTATGTAGTTTGTAATAATTCCTGTAGCATGGGGTGGCTGAACAGAGGAAGTAAAAAAAAAAAAACAAAAACCACCATCTAAATTGTGTCCTGATTTGGCAGTAGTGTAGGATATAGTCTTCCCAGAACCTGCACTTCAGAAAAGTACTCACCTTTTCTGTGCTTTGTTTTGCCTTCACGCATTACTGCTTATGTTACACACTTCCAGACTGTGTAAATGTTAGTATGTATAGCTTGATTATTGAGATGGTGAGATACAGGGTGTTTTCTAATAACTGCAGCTGCTTATAGCTACAGAAGCTGTCATGGGTCAGACAAAAAGCAGCTTTTGAGAATAATAGAAGTCGTTCCAGTAAGGAGTCTGTCAGACGTTTAAGCAGCTTTGTGACAGAGTATGCTGTGAGTAGGAAGGACCAATTAAAATAATTCCTCTTACAAATATGCTTTTGACTCCTCAAATCTTAGTGCAAGGTGTGTTGAGGACTGTGCAGGCTGGATTTTAAGCATGAATCTGGGCGATTCGCAGTACTGTTTGCATTCAATATGTTCCTGCAGTACAAAGGGAACAAAATACCTAGTTTTGAGATACCTGACTTGAGTTGCGATTTCTAGATCAGTTTGAAGCTTACAGAAGCATTGGGGCAGGGAAACCTTTTTTACTTCATTCAGTTTACAGTGATGACACTGAGTTCAGAAGCTTTATTTAATTTTTCTGTTTGCATTTGCATGTCAGTTGTTATTGGTATCTACAGGAATCAGACTTTCCAAAGCAGACTGTTTTAGCAAGTTGAAAGCTACAGTGAAGTCTGTAGTCAGCAGAGCCCCTGGAGTTTTTTGTACTACATCTAAGAGATTCTTGAGAAATAATTGACAAGAAAAGCCTTATTACCATTAAGCTTCAATATACAGGAGTCTGCAATTCTAATGGGAAAAAATTCAGGGAAAACAAATGACTGAAAGATCAGTATGCTTAGTTTCAGCTGCTTTTCTTTTAGCCTCTTTCTCTCCTGCTGGGAAGGAAAAAAAAGAAACTTTGTAAGATTGTACAGTCTTTGCCGGCTGATTTCAGCTGAACTTAACCTTTTAAAACTTTCGTTTCTTACTTATTAATAGATGGCTGAGTAGAGGAGGAAGCACCCAAATCTATAATGAAGAAAATTCTATAGAATTAGGGTATTGCTGAAGAGAATTTTTATCCATAACTTGCCTAGTACCCCTTCAGAAACTTGTCTAGCATCTTGAAGCAGAATTCCTTAATTCTGATCTTTATGGATCTACATTCCTTTTAGACCAAGACAGAAGGTGAGAAGTTTAATTTACAGTTTGTTTCGAACAGTATTTGTTGGAAACTGCACCTTTGGTACTCTGTTCAGCTGTCAGTTGTTTAAAACTGAAAAGTTTCATGGGTTTTTTGCTTTAACTGATTAAGAAATCACTGACTGCCTTCCTAAGAGCCGTTTTGGCTTGTTAAGCTTCAGTTTCCTATTTAAACAGCTCAAGATTTGAGGCAAGAAAATAAGATACATAGGGTGGTTAGCACTAGGGAGCTATATCTCCTGTCCTGTCAAGGGGATCAGGTGTGGGTATCAGTGTTCTAGTGTTGTTACCTTAGATTTCAAGTAGCTAAACTTGAAATATTGGGCTAACATTATTGCTGCAGAATGAATTTGTTAAGCAGATGTGAAATTCAGGTTCGGTTGATACAAAGATTTATTGCTTCTGAAAGCTTTGGTTGCTAATGTAACACTAGCATTAGCAGTGTTACATGATATGTTACATGTGCCATATTTCAAATACTGGTCAAAGAGGTTGTCTAAAGTTGGGTGTCATGATAACACTTTTTGGCCATTTCAGCGTTGAAGGCAAATGTGGAGGCATCATGGAGATAAAAAATACTATATATTGAAAATATTTCTATTTTGTTTTAGTGATGGTGCCATAATTTTGCAGGGCACAAGAGAAATGGTGCCTTTCTGTATTTGTGATTAATTCCAGCTCCAGAGCTGTACATTTAGCATTTGTCAGGGCTTAAAAAAATTCTCCTTTGCACATAGGCTTCCTACTCAGGAACACAGCAGTGTTTGGGGGTTTTTTTGGGCTTTTTTGGGGGGTGGTTTTTTGGGGATTTTTGTGTTTGGTTTGGGGTGGGGGGTTTGTTAGTTTTTTGTAGACACAACATGTATTCTGGGAGCAGCATGAATATATGAAAACCCTGTTTTGGGTTTTGTTTTTTTTTTTTAAATACATAATGCAATCCATGCTTCTGAAAGGAGTTCCTAAGGTTTTATGGATGTTGTCATTTTAAAGGCTGTTTTCCTATCTGTTTACAGTATACTGGCATTATAGTTCAGGGTTGAAATGCACTAGTGCTACTAGAACTGTATAGTTATAATCATTTCTGAAAAGTGATGTCTTAAGAACTTGTTTGTGTGATATTTGGGTGTATACAGTATGGGCAAATTGAAAGACAAACCTTGATTCTCTTTCAGAATATTGTACTTGCAGGACTCCTTTAATTAGCCTGTTTAGTCATGTGTGTAAACATAACACAAGATACAAATCTTGGAGTTTTATCAGGTACCTAAGAGAAGATAATAAAACACGAGATGAACTTAAAAGGCAGAACAAATCAAACCACGGGTTAAACACCATGGAAAAATGTGTGCTATACACCTGGAGAGAAACTAGTGAGGGGAGTCTTGTTAAAAACCACAGGCAGTAAGTGTGAAAGCTGACTACTGCTTCTTTCAGTGCTGCAGTTTGTCTGAACTCAAGTAAATGTACGTTTCTATGTGTTAGGCAGAGAAAATTATTCAAAAGTACTTTGATACTGATAAGTGGAAAAATGCTGAAAAGTGTAAAGTAGTGTATTGATACAAAATTGTGTTATATTGAGAATTTTAGAAGTGAAATGTAGCCTTGGAATTTACTACAGGAAAACCGAAACAAGGCATCAAGGTAAAACTGTTTCATTTTGTGCTAGCAGGGGAGTGCTTCTCTTTTTAAGATGGGGATGTGTGAGGCCACATTTTAACAGTAGGGCAGATCAGCAAATTTTGAGGTAGCTCAAATAGGAGCAGTGAAACATACTGGAGAGAGGGAGTCTAGAGAAAAACCACTTCAGCTTTTTTGTGTTTATAGATATATACATTCTCTGCAAACAAATAAGCAGTTGTCTAATTTGTGTTGGAAGAGCATCACTTTGACATTGAGCTCCACTGTAGTTGAGAGTTTGTTGAACAACAGAGTTACTTCAGCAACGAAAAAACCACTGTGCATGCTTGAATTATGAAATAAGGGGAGCATGCTCCTCGTTCAGTGTACATAGTAGATACAGAGTTAAGGCTTCCTGGAGTACAGGTATGGGTATAACAGCTGAACTGATTTGAACTTAAGCAGAACATTGTCTCAATTTCTGAATCAGAGAAGTATTTCTCTGAAAAATAAAACAATGGAAAAATTACTTCTGGTATTCTCAGTGGGTTGTGTTCTTTTTTTCTTCTTTTTTAAGCACACCACCTGCTGAACAGCACAGTCGTAAAACTGCTGTCCATCTGTAAACTGAGTGGCTGTTGAGCACGGCCTCCCTGTACACAGGAACGTGGCAAAGTTGAGCTGCAGTGACCCTGCTGGAATTTGGGTTTTTTAAAACATGTACACACCACAGCTTTTGCAGATTTTGAGCTTTTTGAGCTAGTTGACCTGTATGAAAACAGGAAAGGTTAAATATGTATTCTGCTAATGCCACTTAACCATTAATTAGGGTCGAGCTTGATTGTCCCATTTTACATGTGCGCTGTGGCTAGTGTACACAAATGTGTTGTCATTATGCTTCATTGTATGTTTGTGAACTTGTTTGTGCCTCAGCCATCCAGTTCTCCAGGATGCAGTGTCCTGTGTCACTTAAACCTTCCTTAACATAAGTCTTCAGTGTTTTTTCCCACCTTTTTCCTCTGGTTTAAATTTTACTGTTTGTTAGAAGACATGGCAACTTAATATTAGAGTGCTAATAGAGCAGGGTTCATGTTCTTGTTGCAGCTTCTGTCAATTAGCATTTGTATTTTTAATTGTATATAATTTTGCATAAGCAATCATGCTAGATGCAGGGACTGATTTAAAACACATGGTTCTAATTCTGTGTTGATACTCTACATACACTTGACTACAAAACAGCTTTCTTTGGCAAGAGGTTGACTACTACTGAGAACTTCATCAACTGAAGTGAAACTGATACATTCTGATATGTCACTTTGCCAGCTAAATATACACCATGTTTATGCTCAGCCTTTTGCTGAACAATTCATAGGGAGGATGACTTGATCACAGCATTCAAGTGAATTTTGTATTTTATAGCTTGAAAATTCTAATCTGGTAGCTCTTGCTGGATTTTTTTCCAGGCTATTTTACCTCTTACTTTGAGGACAATAAAAATGAAAATGGATACCTTCTATATGCCAGGGAGGGGAGGGCAGAAAGTACCAAAACATTTTCTTCTTCGAGTATTCTTACATGCATCGAAAACCTGTTGTCCTGTGTAACAGAAAATAGTAATTAGATAGTCTTAATTCCCCTGTGAATTTTTAAAAACGAATTCTTCTATATCCTTAATAAGACTATATGAATAAACCTTTCCTATTTTGTTAGACTCTACTTGGGTACTATTAATTTTATTATCCCACTGGTTTATTCAAGGGAACTTCTATGGTAAATACTGTGAAAACAAAAACACAGCACCCAACTGGTTAAAAAATAATAGCACATGGAAATAGAGGATATCCTATTGAGGTTATATACATGTCATTCTATACCTGACTCTGTTTTCCTTTGTGGGTGTCCTTACAAGTTCATGCACACTGGTCAGAATCTAAGTGTTGACTAAGTTCAAATTGCTTGTAAAAATACGTGGTTAACCTGAAGTAAAACCCCAAAAGCTTTTTTGAACCTAGTGTAAAAGAAGATTCCAGCTGGTGCTACTGAAGTCAATTCTAGCAATATTAATGGGAATTTTAAACTAAATAACCTGGTGTTACAGAGTCAAATTTTCTGTTCCTTTGCTGGTAATGCTCAAATTATCTATTTGATACATATCAGTCAGACCAAGCAATGCTTACGAGAGAGAAAGTGAACAAGGCCAATGAGGGTTGTTTCTGTTTTATATTCTCTTTGCCTGTGTCCTGTAATTCTGTTCAGAGCAGATCTAGATTACCCTGGCAGAAATGCTTGCTAGCCAATACGCTGGCCTTGCTACATTATTTGTGACTGCTTCATCTGATGGAAACACATTGATGGGGGTGTGATGTAGGAAGCTATAAACAAAGTCTCATTTGAATGGAGATCTAATCTTCCTGTTAAGTTGGGTTAGATGTACTTCTTCATTAAGGTATTTCTCCTAACTTTCTAAGGTTTAGTCAGCAAATATGTTTTGAAAGCCACTGACTTCTAGAAGGAAGGTTTAGGAAGTGTCCTGTGATGGGAGAATCCTAAGCCTTACATGCTAGTAATTTTTTGGCAGTTTGGACTGGTGTAGCTCTCCTTGTGCAAAAGTGAACTGAATTTGCATTTAACCACCTCATCTTTGCATGGTAGCTATTCTGGAATGGTGGCTTCTGATTAAGTCCTTGAGTGACTCTTTTTATCACAAAATAACGTATTCTGAATTAATTTACTCTGCTGTGTTGTTAATTAGGAGGCAGTTTTGCTCTATGTTTGCCACTCGTTATAAATAAAATATATATCCTGATAAAGAAAAGCTGTAGGAGGTGTGGTTTTACCAGATTTTAGGTAAAACAAGATGAAAAAGGCAAAAGCAGGCCGAGGCTTAACTTGGAGAGTATAGAATTTACTTGGCAGCTTAATGTACCTTAATGCTACAGTTGCTGAGTTCTTTAAGCTAGCCTGCAGTGGTTAGGCCTTGAGAAACTAAACAGGTTAATTTTTGGAAAGCCAGCCTGTCTTGATAAAGTTTTGGGGACCGGTTTTTTTTTCTTAGAGATGGATTTAAAAGCAGCATCTATACTGTTTTAAAGGTGATGAGCTGTATCTGTGTGATTGGTGTTCAGAAAAAGCTGAAGTAGCTAATGTCAGTCTCTGTTACTTCAGTCTAGATAATGTGAATTACCATAGACTTGCCAGTAGAGAGTCAGTTTATATAACTTTCCTTGATCTTTTTCTTAAGCAAACTTACATTTTAAATGATGTTTCAGTTAGTGCCAGATAACTTGGTTAAGCTTAAACTCTTTTTTCCTTTCACATTCCTAGGCCATTTTTCTATTGTCAAAGTAATACTCTAAATATTAGTTTTTATAATGGTTTTAGCTTGAGCACATGTCCTGTGCATTTAATGTTACTCTGTTAAAAACAGACTTCATCATTGGCTCACTGGGTTAATAGGAACAAGGTTACAGGTTGTTCTGCATTGTAAGCTGAATTACTCAATTTCATTTTTTTGTTGTGTTTGTGTTTGCTAGCCAACTTTGAAATAATTACCTATTTTCCAGCTTACCACCAGCTTATCTTTTTATATTTGTGTGTGTCCGATATGGGTGTATATATAAGCTTGTATGTTATATGTGCATGTTGGCAGTTACTGCAGTTAAAAACTACCAGGTGTATCAACTGACATGTAGAGACTTCTTGGTGGGCCTCACGTGTTTAAGACACACTAAAATTTGCTCTCAAAATCAGTTCAAATTTTGTATTTGGGAAAAGCCTGCACAAAAAAAGCAAGTACCTTTCTGTAAGGTAAGTGTACAGATGTAGGAGGAGCAGCAAAGAAATTTAGAGGCTTTCTGAAGGCCACACAGAAAGTCAGTGGCAGAGCCAGACTTGAACTCAGAAGTTCCTGGCTTGTGGCCTGGGGCTGAAGCCAGTCATACACAGCTGTACTGAATTGTGAATAGAATGATGCTTTCTTTTTCCTTTATGGATTGATGGGAACAAAGCTGATTTAACTGAAATTTCAGTGTGGGTAAAAAGATGGAATTGTTTAATTCACCTTTCTCAGAATTTCAAATGCTAAAACTTTGGCGTTAAAGCTTGGCTCAGCAGTTGTGGGTTTCCACTTGCTGAGGATCGTGGTTGATGTAGCTGGGTCACAAGTCATAGCAAATTCTAGTGTGGTGTCCTGGGGTCAGGGTAAGAGCTTTTTCTGAGTGTAGAGGAATTCAGGGCTTAAAAGCTGCTCTGCATACTACCTTGAGAAATATTAATGTTATAAAAAGAACTTCCTGGAAAGTACATGATTTTCTTTGATGTTTTAAAATAGAAGGGAAAACCTAGTTCAGAGACGGTCTGACTGAAGCTGACTGTTTATTAAACTGAAATTCACATTCTATATTAAACACTTGTGGAGTTTTTAATGAGGCTTTAATCATTGTTACCCTTCAGTGCAGTATGAAAGAAGACAAAACCTGCAGTAGATTTCTCTACCTGGTATTTTTTTCCTTCCTGAAGTAAAAACTTAGCTTTGACTAGCTTTCATTGAATGTATGGACTGTTTTGGTTAATTGAGGAGTTCCCTTTAGGGAGGAGGTTCTGATCTAAAATGCTGTTATAGAATGAACAACATAATTTTGAAATATTTTTCTGAACTGTTAAAGGTTTTGATGGGGATTAGTAAGTCCATTTCACCGTAAAAGGAACATTCATATTTGGGCAAAATGTCGTTATTAGCAAGCTCCAGCAGCAACGTATAGTTTATATACTTTTTCCTAGTGTACCTTTATCTGTGTACTGTTTTTTGCTAACTGAGGCCCTATGTGAATGTATAGTAAGGTTATTTTCCTAAATTATTAAAATGGAACCTAGCTAGAGAACACAAATTGAAAAGCCCAAAACAAAACACTGAGGTGGTTTTTGTTTGTTTACGAGGAAGTTATTTTCATTTTGTCTGATAAAAATAACAAAAATGTTAAATAGTTCTAAAAAGAAATCGAAGTAGCAAAAGCTTAACAATAAATTATTTCACTTCTCAGGGCTTGAAGCACTTGAGCTCTCAATCTCAATGTCTGTCTCCTGGTGTGTGCAGTGTGACTTGCATCTCTTTGGAAAGAGTTGTCACTGAGTCATGTGCACTTTGGTGATGCAT
The DNA here is from genome assembly GCA_035583155.1 of Acropternis orthonyx. Taxonomy (NCBI): domain Eukaryota; kingdom Metazoa; phylum Chordata; class Aves; order Passeriformes; family Rhinocryptidae; genus Acropternis; species Acropternis orthonyx. Next base: position 49,926,886 of record JAWWEU010000040.1, on the reverse strand, counting down.
CTCAAGATTTTGTTGGTAGTTAATGAAAATCAGTGTAATTAATTTGAGCGTTATAGTGGTCTGCTTTTCTATTTGCCCTCCTTTTTTATGCACTGCTGTGGTTTAACCCCAGCCAGCAACCAAGCACCACACAGCCACTTGCTCCAAACCATGTCGCTGACCAAGCTAGATGAAAAATGCTATTGAGTTTCCCTTTCAGTTTCAGCTTTTTGCATGTTTACAAGTGCTGATGCCCTTTGGCTGTGGCTTCAAAAGACATTTAAACTGGGTGTCTGTCAGGCTTGTTGCATAAGCCTGGACCGCTTCATAGAGGTTGACACTGTTGCAGGAGTTCTTTGTTTGTTCATGTATTACAATAATTAAATTTTATAGTTCTTCTCAGCAGGTCTTCCAGAAATACTGTAACCATATTGTGATGAGTAGCTGAGTTTGGAGTTGCTACCCAGTCACCACCAGTAACAGTGTTAGGGGCTTGATTGTTGTGATGGTGAGTGGGAGACCCAGCAGAGCGTGTTTCCTTAAGAGCCTTGTTGCCCCCTAATTTAAGTTGTTAGCAATACCTTCAGTGGCTGAATAAAGTTTTCCCAGTTTCTTGTTTAATGAACATACTAGTTAAGAGCAAGCTTATCCAAGACTGGTTTAACTAAGGATGTTGCTTCCAGTGAAGCCCAATGCATTTTTTTTTTTTTAATACTCTTTTTAAAGAGCCTAAGAAGTTGGTGGCTCTTACTTGGTGCACTTCCTCAATTAAGTCAGTCAAGTGTAAATTATATGTACTGATAACCATAAGTCCACCTGGAACTTTCAGTTAGCAGATAGATTTGATTAAAGCTAAAGGTCTGGTCCTTCACCTGAAATTTGGAATTTTAAGTGCTTACATGTGTGATTGGATTCTGTATTGCTTTTACTCTAAGGTCATACTAATAACCTTTTTACTAGGTAACATTGACCAATTTCCAAAATAGTGGCTTTGCATTGGCACTACGTGTGGAAGCATCAATAAGCTGACAAATTAGATTGGAGGTTGCAGTGTTTAAAGGGCTTTTCTTTCAGCAGGAAATAGTCTCCCACATCAGCTTACGTATTTTAACCTTCAACTTTATATAGCAGCTCTGTTTTTATGCAGAGCTACCTTTCTTAAAGAGGATAAAAAGTTTAACCGAATACATTAAAGTGCAGTTTTTTGTGGAGCAGTGAATATCTTACACTCCTGTCGTATATCATACACTGTTTTTGCATAGTGTCCAGAAAATATTGAAACTGGTATGTTCCACACTTCTGGTATTTATTGGTGGTAGATAAGAAGAGATAGCTGTTAATTAATATAGAAGGAGTCTTCAGATCTACTGTCAGCAGAGGTCAAAATTGTTCTTGTTGCTGGAAACACATAGAACTTACATGGATCTATGTGCTGAATTCTTTAAATGGTTCTGATGCAGCTGTTTCTATTAGGACTGATGCTGAAAAAGAGTACCTGTTTTTAACCACTCAGAAGTAAAAAAATGTCTGTTACTCTTTGAAGATTATAGTCTGCAAGATTTATGCATTTCTTTGGGTCTTCTGACATCATCTCTGAACATGTGAAATGTGTGGTTTTGATTAAAAACAAGCTGTTAATCTTGCCTAATGCAACAAGGCAAAAGTTACCTAAAAGTAGCAAACACCACTTGGATTGAGAATTTAACAAGATGAATCAGTTTAATCTTGGTACTTTAGAAACTTAATGGTAAATGGTACATTTCACTTGTATCAATATAATTTCCACCTCACTATTTCTCTTGTGACTTAACATTTTTATTTCCTGTGTACCATTGTGGTGGTGCTTTTTTTAATCTCTTCGGTGGCTTCCTCATTTTGGATCCTTTTCTGGATTATGTCTTGCTTTACAATTTATTTTGGTCTTCTATAGCGGAAAAAGAGTGGTGCTTGTGTGGAAGATTAACTGTAGCCATGTTGTATGCGGTTTGCAAGCTCCTGTCATCTTAGAATTTTTGTATGTTGAAGCAACTTTCTGATGCAGATTTTGATGTTGGTAAAAGAATGCAAGCTTTCAGGAATATAGATATTCTACAACTGACTTAGTTTACAGAGAAATTTCTTCTTTGCTAGTAATGTATAGTTAATTTTAAAATATTTTAATCTTGTTTGTTGAGTATGAATTGACACTGGATTTTTCAAACAAGATACATACTCAGTCCTCAACTTGATTATTTACTATTTTTAAAAATTTCTAAGTTATCTTAAGCTACTGCATTCAAAATCAAGAGCTATTTAAATAGAATTGAAGTTAGTAATTGATCTGGTATTGTATCTTTGAATGACATAACAAGCAAGTAAAATTCATCACTTGAGCTGTAAATTGCAATTCCTGGAAAGAGACAAGGAATGCTAACCCTTAATCAAGATTTCAAAAATCTTGTCTACTGCGCTCAATACAAATAGGAAAAGCTCTCAGATGACTTGACTGCTGAGATTGGGCAGACACCAATTTCTCAGGAATAACAGCATGGTTAAAGGAAATTCTTTTCCTGGTGGGAGACTGTCCTTCGTTTAGACAAATGCCTAAGGATACAGTGAACACATTTCACTTAAACTTTCTAATGTCGTTGCTTAAGAAATAAGGAAATGATTGTTTACTTAGCAATTAGTAAGAGTTTCATGTCTAGACTATGTGGTTTAATCTATGCTTTATTTCCAGAAGGCATGAAATAAAGTTAACTTTCTTTAAATGCAGCTAGGGAGTAGTGCACATTATCAGGACTATAAAAATGAATGAATCAAAAATCTCTTATCAGATTATTGACCATGAGGGCTGACAATCAGCTCTACTTATTAATGGACTTTCTCTAGAGCTTCTTTTGCTTCTACCTCATGAGTGTTGTGGCTAGTTAATTCTAAATAGGCTGTTAAACAGGTATGATTATATGGCCTGCAGAATGCAATTTTCTACCCTTTTCAATTCCTTTTGGAATGAAGAGGAGACATTTCTGCATTTTTCCAAGTTACCACTATGTGGATGTCTCAGGTCATCTGCACAGATTACAGGTAAGGTGGCACTACTGGGTTGAGCACAGGCTTGTGCTTTCCCATTTAAATCAGGAAGGTGTGTAATTTAGGGGACTCTGTACTTGATTGTAATGCAGCGGCTACTACTTGTGATGGTTTTTTGCCATGGTTTCCAATAACTTTCTGGTTTAGTTATTATTTTTAGAAAAAACATGAATAAACAGTAGTATTTCTAGTGTTAAACATGGTGTTAACCTGATTTATCCTCGGAGAGTTCTCCTTTTAAAAATGTTTATTATTAGGTAGTTTCAGTTTTCTGTGACCTTACAGAGCTCTTGAGTGAACTTCTAATATCCTTCCTGATGATACTTCCTATGGAGAACTGACAGTTGTCTTACCTTTCCAAACATAGTTTGCCAAAAATATGAGGAGAAATTACAGACTAAAGGGTTTGAGATGGCAAAGCACTTCTACATTTCTGTACAACCATTATGTGCCAATACATTGTGCTTACATACATGAGAAAAGGAGGTAGGGTTTTTCTTTGTTAAATGTGGAAACTGATGTTTAATACCTTTCTAAATTATATTGTACACGTTTTCCTATGAGATTACTAAAACAGAAGGAATTTTCCTTGATATGTGTTCTGTCATGTCATAAAATGTAGACATATGATATAATACATGTAGAAATTTAACATTGGCCTTTAGAATTACTGTTAAAGAATTTTTTCATCATTAGGAAAGAAGGGTGCACAGCTAATGTCAAATCCAGTGTTCATCAAAAACACAGCAGCAAATTTAAGTCTTTGAAATCTAGGAAAGTGTACAGCAATGCAACTTTTGCTCACTTATGTTTTGGTTGTCTGTGTCTTTCTTCCACTGTTTTTTACAGTATCTTGTGCAAATAGCAAACCACTAGATTAGAAAGAACTTCAGTATGAGACTTGTAACTCAGAACAGTGATCAGCATTCCATGTGAATGACGGATTCACAGTTGCAGATAGACAAAAATAAGGTTCTAGGTAATGAGTGCAAATGGTGTTTGTAGATGCTGCATGCTTTGGTGAGGGTGTTTGGTTCTTGATGCTTTGCTGAGATTTTAGGTAGTAATTTTCTTAGAATGCCAGATCAAAATGATCACATCTTTACATCCTCAAAACTCATATGATTATATGAAGAGACGAGTTTGGAGAGGTTTTGAACATTTTGGCTGCTGAAGTAGCCTCATAAGGAAGGATTTTTAGTTTCTTAGAATTCAAAACAAGTCATGTCTTGCACTTGTACTGTGGTGTTGTTTTCATTTTTCCTGTTTCCTACACACAGTTCCTTTACAATTGTCTAGTTTTCATTCTGTGTGCCAGTGAATAATTTCAGATTACATTTTAATTAGTCACGAGTCATGACATGAAGTATTGAGTTGTGTTGTTTTGAATAATAATTTATCTCATGTTTGAATGAAAAATGACTAATGAAAAGGATGGCCAACTGGTTGCAGTAAGAAGGGTGAGAAGTGCGCATCTGATGAATAAATGCTTCCAGATCGGGCTATGCAAAGAATCTGTGTGCTGAACAATTTGAAGGTTCCCTAGGAGTCAAACACAGTCGTTTTTCAGTGCCCCTGAGGTCTTACTGCTTTAGTAGTAGGTATCAAGGCTAGCATAACTCTTTTATTTTGAACTAACTTAGGAGAATAGAGTTCAATTTTCTTTTTTTGATGGTGTATAAGTTCCATAGTGAAACCCACACCTTTCATGTATTCACTTAAGTTTTAGTTCTCTCATGTTTTGGCCTCCAGAATGTCTGTAGTAATGCAGCAAGGAGAGGACTTTAATTCCCTTGTGATTTGCCTATTTTCTTGAACAGGGTCTGCAGTCTCTCATCCTCATTGATCATTTCATGAGACCTGATCCCTGCGCACCTGCCTTAAGCAAGTGCAAGCCTCAGAACAAGAGCAAGCAAAATGGCTTGCTTTGGTGTCATGTATACACCTTAAATATGTCACTCCTTTGTATGAATGGTGGTGTGCTGATTCTAGAAGCCGTTTGAAGGACATAGTTTATGTGATTTAATTTATAGAGGTAACTTTTATCAGGTTTTAAGTCTTCATACTGAAGTAGGGAGGGAAGAAGTTTATATTTGCATATTGTAAAGAAATCTTGAAATGCAAGCCAAAGTGGATGTGTGACAGAACAGTGTTTTAATTACACACTTGGAGTGGTAAATGTATTTAAGCCGTTGTTGTTGTGAAACAACTGGCTTAAAATTTAGCATAGCTGTTTCACCAGATTTCAGTTTTTTATCATCTGTAATTACCTGCACACAGTAAATATTGAATAGTAGCTTTATAAAATAGAATGGTTTAGTGATACAGTAAAGACTGTACCCCTTTAGAACTGGCATGGCAAGTCCTGACTTTATTGCCATGTACAGTGGAATCTTGCTGACCTTAAGTCAGACCACAGCCATGGTCTGTAACAGTATAGTTGCAACCCCTTTCTTTGTGTGCACACAGGCCTCCATGACTTATGGAGTGTCTTACAAAAGGATGAGAATATGCTGCAGTACAGTTTGTTTTGCATGGGGATATACATTATACATAATGCTAGATAAAAGCTCTTCTCCATGGGCACCCCCTTGTTGCGGGAGAGAAGCTTGAGTGCCCTTATGAGGTTCTGAGCTATGCTGGTGGTGGTTTGTGCCTCTGGTAGGGTCTCCCATGCTAGTCAGGTCTCAACTGAAGGGTCAGACAA